>OY982580.1:14414750-14603564 GCA_963859945.1 Euplagia quadripunctaria
TATTCTTTTGATATTGAGTAGGTAATATTTTGAATTGTAATAATCCCTACCTGAGAGGGTAGGAGAGCTTAGTTGGGATGTTCATGATAACCAGTGGTCGGCGTAGGTTGCTATTTAGGATGAATGAGCTCAAATGCTATGTTAACATGGATATACCCCGAGATTCCTGCATTTTAAAATTATCGAGTTCAGTTAGTTAGACTTTCCTCTGAACTTGCTTCTAGGAAATTTGTTTTATTAATCATATGTACAGCACCCTTATACTGAAGCGGTTTTAATGCTCTTTGTGAACTGTTTTAGAGTGTACACCGCGTACGTAAATTAATATAATAAAAAGAGTGTTGAGGATTTTAAGGGTTAGCGATGTACCAATAAATCAAAATATTAATCAGCATTTATTTAATAAAAATTACACACACAATTTGACAGTACAATTTGACAATATATAAATTATCTTAAATTTTACAAATTAAATAAAAATAATTAGTATGTTAAACAAAATATAATATAAAAGCGATAAGATATAATGGCTGTACTACGTTTATTTTATGAAAACATAATTACTATTTAAGTAGGTAAATTTATTCTATCTTTTTTTCAGAATCACATATTTTCTCATGCAGTTTTTATTTAAAAAATCTAAAGATTTCATTATTTTAAATGCAAGAATAGATCTCTCGCTTTTATGTATTTATTAGTTTTTTGTTAAAGTTATATAATGATTCTATTTTATTTACATATTATTAGGTGTGTTTGAATCGAATAAACACTAATATGATGGTCACAAAGTGGAAAATTGAGGAGTGCGAAGTGAACTCAGTATACACATATTTACCTAATTAGTAAAAATAGCACAAAATTGCCAAAGCGCACCGCTTTTTTTAGATAACGGAACAAAAGGAATCGGTACGTTTTGTGTACCTATCCCTGGCGACTACGTATTTTAAACTGACAATAAAGGGCGTCGGCATGTTTGACCCTTTTACATTAAGGTTTTTAATTCCTTTCCGATGATGTTTATGAACGAAAAATATAAGTGTAATTTTCCACAATTAAAATTGATAAATTTTTAGTTGTAATGGTGACAATTAACAATAAATCAACTGTTAGGTAATCTTTAATTGTCTTTACAATTATAACTTGCCCAATACTGGTGCTATCGCAATAAGATTTTTAGCTTATTAATCTGAATATTTAAACATCCCATATGATGTGTGATGTTCGTTCACGCTAATCTCCGTAACTGCACAGATTTAATGAAATTTTGTAAATGTCTATGGCTTAGGTACCCCAACTAGAGATATAATTTTTTACCCCGGTTAGGGATGCTTCTTTTGCAAAATACAACGCCAGCGAAGCTGCGGGAACAAGCTAGTATTAGTTTAGATTTACACGATTATGATCCGTTATAAACAATATTTAGTATAAGAAATGTTAAAATCGCGAAACATTAAAAACGGTATACGAGTGGTAATGAGTCGTAACGCTATTCGGTTAGTTTTTATGAAACTGGTATTCTATTAATAAAAACTAGGAAAGTAGACACTTTTAGGGTGCGGATTTCTGAATTATATATCGGTAGGTAATATTTTATCGAAGTTGAATCTTTAGAATCCCGGGATTTTGAGATGAGAAGGTATGTCCACGTTATGCCACGATGAACGAATCCCACCAAATGGCACTACCTACGCCGACCACTGATGATAACATTAAACATTAAAACGCTACTCACACAGCGTAGCAGTACGACAAGTTTCCGATTGCGGTTTGAGTTGAAGAACACACTTCGAAAACGTAATATGTGATACCGACTTGGAAGGGAGATTCTTTAGCACACAATACTTAAATGTAGTTATTGGTAGATAGATAGATGGATGTGCTCTTTATTGTACACAGAGCAGTAGATTACAATATTTTTTTATATCTAAATACTTACTAGCTAATACTATGTACAATTGGCGACCTAATAAACATATTTTTATGTAGGTATACTTCATTTAAAACGGAAGAAAATGTATGAAGAATATTTTTTTAAGACAAAAGTTTAGATTTCTTTTCTTTTATTTAATCAAACATTTTTATGTTTATCGACTAATTTTACTTATCTCGCGACGCGATGAATTAGATGAATGAATGTAGCACAAACAGCTAATATTTTTTTTTTATTTTTCAGGGGCCGAACTCCAGAATGGTACAACAAGTGCTACGGACATATTTGTGCTCTATATCTAGCTAGAATTAGGGCTTCTTTCAAACACAATACAGAAGGTCCTGAATCAAATGTATGATCCAAGCATTCCACTTAAGTCGGTCACGTGACTGACTTAAGTCGACGTTTTCCAACGTCTCTGTAAATAAATTCCAAATTGGAATCGTGATGGATTGGCAGCTTACTCAAAGTAGTTATTAATGTATCGTTACATTGCGAAACCGTTATTTGATAATTAATAAAATAAATTCGATTTTATAAGTAGGAATAACGTTAATAACGTTTATATCGTATTTATTTATGTTATATTGAAATTTAAATGATGAAGCAATACGTAGTAATTATATATATGTACATATATATAAATATATAATATTTTTCTTGGTAATAGGTAAAATAATCACCATTTTTAAAATGATATATAAATACAATTCGTCATAGTTACTGTATATTCTGGCATCTAACATATCTAGGTATTATCAAATTATATTTTACCAATATCAAATATAGATATGATATAATATTATATTTAAATAAATAGGAATTGTATATTATAAGAAAAAATATCTGTCTCGTACAATATACGTGAATATTTGACCAAAATTATATACCTATGTATCATAATTATAATATGAAACACCGAATCTGATATAATCTGTGTAACGTTACGCTAATATGAAAAAAAGAGTGTATTTCGATGACTTAAATAAAATTTGCTCGATTGTTGTTGTAAATATTGTCAAATTCATAATAATGTCACCAATATAATAAAATTTGCTGCATAATATAATTTTTACTAGAATATAATATTTTCTACCTACCTCTACAATACAAGTTATTCTAAACCTTAATCCCCAAAAGGGATCTACCAAAAAGCCTGATTTATTTGAAACTTTAGTTAGATATTAAATGATAGTAAGTCTACCCCTCGGTGCGTTGTAAATATAAGATAAATAAAACTCAAAGTAACATTTAATAATTAAATAATATAAATATCAAGAAATCTCGTTGATTAATAATTGAATATATAAAATATTCTGTTTTACCATACCATATGTAAAGTTATCGTTACATATCACTAGTCATATTATATGAATAAATAAAAATAATAATCAAATATTACACATTGTAACCGTACCTGTCCTGTGTTCAGGAACATAGTATTTAATTATATATATATAGATACATCAAATATTCGTGTATTCAATAATATAATAAAAATAATTTTGAACAAGGGAAATGTATCAGATTTGAATAATTGAATGTTCTATTGAATAATATTGTTGTATGTGTATTATAAAAAGTCTGATTGTAAATAGTTGAGTTGTTAACTATTATAATAAATGACCATCACAATTATAAATGTACTTAGCTTAATTAATAATTTACATGGAGTGTTAATAATAGTAATTATTATTATTAATTACATTTAGAGGAATCCCCGTCATGTGCAAATATTAATTTATACATATAGTGTGTGTTGTATTAATTAGATATATAATAAGTATAACAGTAAATAAAGTTATTAACCATGGTTTTGGCCTCGCCCATTTCAGGCATTTAAAATAAAAACACTCCATGTAAACATTAAGTTTAAAATATTTTCCTACAGCGGAAAATTGATTTGAAGCCAAATATCGCAAATTGATGATATTAAACTCGCTTGTAAAGTAAATTTTAATCGTATTTTAAATCATAATCTGTAATCTCAATATTTTAATGTTGTTACCTATAATTTCACAAATTGCTGGTGCAAGTTATTCTTATGGGAATATTAATTCGAGTGGGAATATATTATGTTCTTATCAGTAATTATGGGAATGCATACGAGCGCAATTTTTAAGCCTAGTTGATGCATTTAAATATTCCTCAGTTTCGAGTTTGGCAATATACTAGTTTAAAGACAATAATTATTTTATGTATTTGGAACTAATATTTCACTCCTCGAATTAACAATATTCAATGAATATCTTACTTGGATTGTTTTTTTAAATTTTCGAATATCCTTTTGTCCAAAGAATAACTTGGACTATTGTACAATTTTGTGATGAATAATCGATAAAAGTTATTCGATGATTTAAAAAATACCCTGTGTGTAAGATATACCAAGTGAATCTCGATGAACTTGACAAATAAAATCGATGTTAGATTAATAAAAGAATCACATCATCAATTTAAACAACGGCCAGTTTCATAAAACATTTATGAGTAGGTATCAATATTTGAAAAAAAAAATAGTTTCAGATGCACGTTTCGTTCCATTGTAACTTTTAAATCTGTTTTTTAAATCATACTACCTACTGGAAAATATCTAAAAAAAAAAAAACCACATGGATTTAAATTTCGAATACTTAATGACAATACAGAAGAAATTGTTTTTGGCCAGTCCGATTTTGAAGTATGTATAACTAAAGTAAATTTAAATATAGTCATGCCGATGAAATATAACTTTTGCGCTATTTTGCAAAATGTTGTATCTACTCAAGTATTTGATATGTAAATTGAAGCAGTGTCCTATATAATTTATTGTAAAATAATTATAATATCACCGTTAAATACTCTGTCTCTGAAAACCTGTAAAAATATAAACTACTTAATGCATTGTGATTTAATCTTTATGAAAATATATGGACCATTGTATTGAATCAAGTTAAAGTTTTCTTCAACTACAGCCTATTTTTCCCATTCCCTTCCTTTCCCATTTCTAGAGGAAAGTTTGTAAGGTAGTTGCTAGTTTGTTGTTATCAATTTTTCAGCTACATTACCGCCGATTTATCACTTAACTAGCCGTTCCCGCAGTTTCACCTGCGTTTATGGTCACTGCTTCGCTCCTATTGGTCGTAGCGTGATGTTATATAGCCTATAACCTTCATCGATAAATGGGCTATCAAACACTAAAAGAGTTTTTTAATTCGAACCAGTAGTTCTTGAGGTTAACGCGTTCAAGCAAACAAACAAACTCTTCAGCTTTATAGTATTAGTATAGAAGTATAGATATGTGACTGTCACTGTCTTTCCTCTACGCGATACTTGTGACGTAATGCAGCTTTAAGTGACTTTATGTACCTTATCGTCAAAGTAATTAGGTAGCAATTCACAGTGATTTTTTTTTACTTTATTTGGATAAATAAACAGAGATAAATTACATAAGGGCAAGTACAATATTGTCTTATAGGTAAGATTAAATCTACCACCAGTATCGTTTATCACGGCTTTAACTTACTTAAGACTTTAACTAGGACTTTTTTATTGATCTTTTTAAGATATACAATTCCGTAGTACATTAATTTGATCTATCTCGTAAGGTTTAGCCAGCGTTTGCAATGTAAGCGCACAAAAATATGTTTGTTACGACATGACATTACAAATCTTTGAATTTCTCGACTTTTCTCTACAATAATATGCATATATACTACATATAAACCTTCCTCCTGAATCACTCTATCCATTGGTAAAAACCGCATGAAAATCCGTTCAGTAGTTTTTCCGTTTATCGCGAACAGACAGACAGACAGACGCGGTGGGGGACTTTGTTTTATAATATGTAGTGATATAAATACAAGGAATTAGACCCGCCGCACTAGAGGCCTGACCCGCCCCCGATCCGCGCCCGACCCGCGCACGCTTTCAGTGTCTTATCTTCCATATACATACAAGGAATTAGACCCGTCGCACTCCCGACCTGACCCGCGCCCTACCCTCGCCCGACTCGCGCTCGCTTTATGTGTGAATTGCGCTTAAGTGTATAAATAAACATCTACATTTCTATCATTCTCGCCGTCATTTGCTTTAAAATTTGATGTACTCGTAGGTACTGCAACAGAGTATTATTTATTTTTAATGAGGTATTAAGGAACAACTTAATACTAATTACCTTGAAAATACAATAGATATAATGGGTAATAAAGTGATCAGGTTACTCATTAGGTATTTAAGGTTTGTATTTTAAATTTTTTAAATATACTTGGACGCATTGCCATAAATATGAATAGGTAGCGTTAAAATTCTCGTTATAAGACTGCACGAGATGGTACAAAGGCATTGAATAAAGATAATTTAAAACTCAATTGAAAACACACAGATCTGTATAAAAGGCAATACCAAACGTATTGTTTATGATGTCTGATGATCCTGAGATTGTATTTTCGAACCCAAGCCAGTGAATTAAACAATAGACTCACTCCTAACATAAGTATTTGATATGTTGTGAAGAATAATAGTAATGTGTGAATCATGTCTTTAAAATAACGTAATATTATTAAAGAAACAGTCTCAAAACCACTGATATAATCTATGAAAATCACTAACTAACAGTTACTGCCAAGTTGTTCGTACCTCTATTCGCACTCAAGTATAGTTCTCCACTTTATAATCCCTTTTATAATTCCACAATTCGTTAATATTTATCAATCGACCAATAGTATTGCGTTACCGGTATAACCAGTCAAAATAATGTCTATTAACTTATTTTTATTAAATAGTGAACGGTGTTATCATCTATTATAGTTTGTCCCTATTTTTAATAAAATAAATAAGAGTTTTTGATGTGGCGACAACAATTATCAATGATCCTGAACAGCCGGATACTTTTAAGCAGGAGCGAGGCCATTGCAATGCAAAAAAATACAGTTTTAAAATTGTATTCAATAGGAAATTGAAATAACTTCTGTGAATTTACTTCACTGTTCTACAGAATCGTATTCACTAACCAATTGACAATCTGTTTAATTTGCCGCGAAATCTTTAAAAGCATCAGATACAAATATCGCTTAGTCGATATTTAACGGCCTTCATCGACTCTACACTGCATTCATACCTAGTTTCGGATAGCGCTGTCAGGGTCAAAGATGTTACGTGTGCTTTTAAAAAAGTTCACTTCTGACTTCAGCCAGAAAGAGATTTTTCTACTAGGGCTGTGGCGCAAGACGAGGTTGCCTTGCTTGCCACCCCCTAAGGCCGCCACTGCTTATGTGTAGGTAAAAGCACAGTTGGGTGTGCCCTACAGACGTAATACTGTAAGTAAGTAACATTATAAAGAAAAGGGATCGAACCGGTGACACAATAATCCCAAGGTATTTAGTATTCTAGTGCATATTTCATAGACTTCACAGAAGTTGCGTTTTGCGGTTGTGTTATTACAACCAAGATGTGATCTCACTGTTATTACATCTTAGTATAGAAGGGATTAGGGGTAGTACCCCACAGGAAAGATATGACAGGCAGGCTGACTATACAGGATAAATTTGAATGCATGTGTTTTCTTACGTAATGGTGATACGAAAGAAACCTAAGTACCTAACTGGCAAATCGGATTGCTTTTTCAGTTTATAAATAAAAAAGAACTTTCTAGGGGACTCAAGGCGCTAGTACATCCCCTTGGATTGCTATTTTACGACAGTTTCTGTCTATGATATGGGTTATATCAAATTATAGAAAAGGTAATCAATTTAGAATGAGAATCTGAGGATTTAAAAACCAAAACGTTAAAAAATACTTACTTAGTGCCTTTAAGTAAACAGTTAGTTAAAGGCTATCAAAACAAATATCATCAAACTGTAAATTGAATTAGGAAATTCACGAATTTTTATGTGGGAGAGCCATGCTTCGGCACGTATGGGCTGGCTCGACACCGCTCGATACCACGGCCTCACAGAAAACCGGCAATGAAGCAATGATTGCATTGCATTTCGCCGCGTGAGTGAGGTTATCGGAGGCCCTAACCCTTTCCTCTTCCCCATTCCCGTCCTTCCTCTCTCATCCCTCTCCCCTCTTCCTACTCTTCCCTCCCTCCCCATCTTCTTCTACTCCCACCTTAAAGGGCGGCAGCGCACTTGTGACTCTCGAGCTACAGGTGCCCATGGGCGGCGGTAGTCATTTACCATCAGGTGACCCGTCTGCTCGTTTGCCCCCTATACCTTAAAAAAAAAAGAAAAAGAATTTTGGGACTAACATCATCAAACTAAAAATGTAATCAGGAAATTTTACGATTCTTGGGACTAATGTCATCAAACTGTAAATTGATTCAGGAAATTCACGATTCTTGGAACTCATTTAGCATACCTAGGACCAGTTATATTCATAATTTTATTACTTGACGTACACGGACTTTTTCTTACCAAATGACCAATACTTACCTACATTATTCAGGAAAACTTCCAAGCTGTTGGTTTAAACTCCAATATGGCTACTTTAAAGTATTAATTTATGAACATTTTATTTAATGAAATATCTTAGTAAACAAATGTTGAAAATTATTACCGATATTCTATAACCACTTTAACGACCCAAATGCGAGTCCTCTGGAATTGAAAGCGTCTGTAGGCTAGATAACCGCTTACCATCAGGCGGGCCGTACGCCTGTTTGCCACCGACGTGGTATACAAAATAAAAACAGTTCATACATACAGTCATATTATATTTTTAATGCGTTTACATCATGCCACTACTGTACTATAGTCATAGACCCAAGCCGAGTGTTGAATTATTTTAATCATCCAGTATCTTCCAAACTATGCGTCCAAATAACATGCTATTTATTTTAAAGTTTATCTATAAATAGTCTTGATGATGAAGTAACTTTCGTTCCTAAGGATTAATATGCCATGCCTAATGATAGTGCTCACTTTTTAATTTTCAATATTTTTTTGCAGCAAAATACCTTATTATGGCTTATGTATAAGAGATAGGCATATGGTAAAATCTTTTTTTAGATGTACTTAGAACCAATACTTTTCTAGAAGATTGTATTTTCGTATTAGTAATATTTTTTTTTTTTTCACACGGCGTATAGTATTTACGATGAACTCTGGCACCCAGGATAAGATTTAACTTGTTTTTAGGGTACCAGGGTCCTCGCGCACACATTATGCAAGCGCACGTCGATAAATCAGTTCGTGAGCGCGTTTTCTTGCGATATACTTACATAAATTAATATTACTCGTATGTATATTATATTTTACGTTACTGCCGTCTTTATCTCATACTAGCAATCCGCCCCGGCTTCGCACGGGTAGCAGAGACATCTTCAACAATCATCAACACATTTAACCAATTTACACAAAACCATAACAAATTATATACTTAAACCTTCCTCATGAATCGTTCTATCTATTGGTGAAAACCGCATGAAAATCTGTTCAGTAGTTTTTGTGTTTATTACGAACAGACAGACAGACGTGGCGGGGGACTTTGTTTTATGAGCGTCTTTGTATAAGATTTATATTTGGCTTACGCAAATATGATAATGTTTCAGAATTTCCTAACTTGGTCAAGTGGCTCCCAATTTGGCTTCGACGGATTACTCACATTCTTTCCATACTTTACAGTATTTTATTTAATCCCTCCACCCCAGCTTATTTAAAGGAACGTTTTGCGTTCCTCAATGCCACACATCTATCGGAATCTCTGGAGCTGACAGTACCGACTCACAGTACTAAATTTTGCGATAAATCTTTTACAGTACAGGTAGTCAAATTATGGAACGCCTGACGTGGCCAAATGTATATTAAATATACATACCTACTGTATCTATGTAACTATATGTACTTAGTATGTAAATATATATGTATGTATGCGTTTGTATTTATGTAGTTATTAATATGTTTATTTTTAACACTATTACAATATTTACTACAGTATGATTCCTTAAAAAAAACTCCTGCAACTCACACCAGAAACTATCCATTTTTTATTTTATTTCTTGGCGTCTTTGTCCATAAAAAGGTTGCCTGTTAGAAATTGCTTCTAGCGATAAAGCCGCCCATTGTATATATTGAGTCTGAAATTTCCTTGTAATTTAATTGGTGTACAATAAAGTTTATTTCTATTCTATAATTTCGTACTAACTGAAAAATATTTTTTTTGCGGAACCTAAGCATTTATTTAAATATATACGCACTTAAGTACAATGAACTTATACTATATTAGACATATTTATGTAATTTTATTCAATTGATCATTGAACAACTTCGCAACAGTAGGTAATATACTAACCCAAAATTACAAAGAAATGACGATAATCCGCATTGCAGGTTACCGATTACCAAAATGTAAGAAATTCAAAAAATTGCATCAGAAAATCACCTACCAATTACCACGTAGGAATCATTCTACGCACGTGTCATTGGGCAAGAGATAATCCAGTTACAAAAGGAATTTTCTACCGTTTCGTTACAAGCAGTCCAATCAACATTTTTCTTAGATATTAGCACTTGTAGCCCTTTGAAACACTTCGCTATAAATTTGTTAAGGCACTATAGTAGATGAAATGCCACTATGTTTTTAAATATATTATTAGGTAATATAGTTGTAAATTTATTATACTTTTTTAACAGCTTGATCTCTTGGCGAACAACATTGACGTTTAATATATTTTTATGTAACGGAACGTAAACACGCGCACTCTTTTGCGGAATATATAAAATCATTTATGTCAGTCTGCTAATCTACAGCGCAATGGGTAGCCGTCTTATTTTTAATATATTAATGAACCTATAGTGCTTGTTTGTTATTGTATTCGCGTGTTCTAAATACCAACAATGAGACTGAGTAGAATAATAAAAGTGGAGTTTTAGATATCTGTAATAACAGAACGCGACTCGGTGTCTTTGCTTTCTAATACCTATTTTAAATTACGAAGTGTAGAACGAGACGAATTTGAAATTAGAACAAATTCCTCACAAAAATAATTTATTTTTAATCAACATGCAAACGTCACAAGGAACGAGTCAAGCCAAGGAAGCGAATAAGGATCCCTTGTGGGTGTTTGGTTACGGCTCACTGTGTTGGAATCCAGGTTTTGAATATCAGCAGTCAATCACTGGATATGTTAAAGGCTTCTCCAGAAAGTTCTGGCAAGGAAACACAACACACCGTGGGACGGATACCAAGGTAATTACTAGTAACTAGTAATACTTTTTTCTCTGTCACTTGGTGTTGACATAAACCTATCTGTTTACGTCATAAAAGAAAACGTTATTTTGTTATTAAAAATAAATGAATGGGTATGAATTTCAAACGTTTTCTTATCGAATTTTGTTTCTTAGAATTATTTACTAACCGAAAAGTCCTTGCAAAAGCCTTTTGTAGTAATAATAGTGACAACAGCTGTATCACTAACATTTCATATCTTGTTTTAAATTATTTTACATATACGCAATTACGCACATAACAAGTACTAACAGGAATTAACACCAATAATTCCATGAAGTCTCAGTGAATAAATAATTCCTATAATTATTTTAGTCAAAAATTACTTAACAAATTAATATAACTGAATAACTAAATCAGTGAAAAATATTGTTATGTACCTAATAACAATATTATTCACTGAATTAGTTACTAAAGTTATTTTATATCATATATTTACAACCTCTCATTTGACCTAATTTAATAAATCAAATTGAAACCAAAGATATCCATTTATTATGTAAATTTTTTCGACTGTACAAATATATATAATATGCACAAACCGTGTTTTGGTTCACGAAATAATATTTACACGTTATGACGCAACACTCAATAGTAAGAAAATTTACCTGGTGACTAGTGAAACCACTGCAATCTGTCAAATTAATGAACGAATAGTTTCTGACTCTGGGACTCTGACCTACTTTATTACAGAACAGAATATCAAAAGTTCTAAATTTTTACTTTCTCAAAAGAATGAGAAAATATTGTTTTGACCAATGTCGGTTAGTCCAAGCTTTTTTAGAAAGCAATACATACAAATCTAGATATACCGTGTAAGTGATGTTACTTTTTAAACTACTATTATTGACCACATACATTACACCAGAAGATCATCGTGGTTTTATATATTTTCCTTTTTGAATTTTTTTTGTATGTGAATGATAGTGAAAAAATATTTGAACAATGGTCCTTAGTCCATTAGAAAACCAGAATTTCAGTATGTTTTTATTTCTTGGTACTCTTATGTATGTTAATGATAGTGAACAAATATGATAACAACGGTCAATTTATTCCCTTAGGATCATAGAAAAATTGGTACATTATGTATATGCATTCTTTCCCTCTAGTACTATAATTAGCAAAAATGTATCCAAAAGTCTACTTTTTAAATCCAAATTCAGTGTATCATCTAAGGAGACCTCTTGCAGGCACACTTTACCGCAGTGTTCTAGACGGTGGGATACTTCCAAAGTGTAAATATTCTAAGTTCCAGTTATTGAATTTTATTTTTATATTTATATGCAATCAGTTTTTTGCACTGCAATTTGCAAATTTTAATGTTACTAGATATTAAAAATATTCAACATTCTATACACATTCTATAAGTATACTATATAGAATGTGTCCTCTGGCATCTCTACAGAATGTTTTTATTCTTCAGGTGTTTAACATGTGCCATCTTTTTTCGATAATCGCTAAAGACTACCTAGTGGTCGAATTTCGACCATAATTGATTAAGTTTTCATTTTTATTGGTTTATTCCATTGGCCAGTTTAACTTGAACTTCCATTGTATATAGCTTTCTGTACCCTGACGTCATCATATATTCTGGATGCTGATGATGGATCAGCTTGATGTAGATGTTTAAATTTGTAACACATATTGTTTAGAATTTTAGCTTTCTATACTTTTTTCTAAATATGTATAAACTGCAAGTATTCCAAATTTCACATTCTTGTGTTCGCGAAATTTTCCTTAAATGCATACAACACATTATCTTCACACATTAATATATATGCTTAATAATATGCTTAATAATCTGTTCTGTTGTAAGTCTTAGTTCGCACTAATATGACTTTTTCCTGATCTCATTAATCGTAGTTGACAGTGAATTAGACCGGCCCACTGTCAAGACCGGCTTACTCTACAGCAACGGACTCCCCAAATATATATATTATAACTTGAGATATGTCACACATGGTGGTTTGATCCAAAACTAGGCAGAGCCTGTAGTATGGTAACCAGGCCATTGATAAACATATGCACTTATATTATAGAAAAATTACACCACGAAAGGCCGACACACGATTCTCACGATTATTATTTTAACATTCACTGCTCAACATAGACCATACCCAAAGATTTTCAAAATAAGCAGAAATTCACCTCGAGAGCCCCAGCCCCTTAGTCCAGGACAATAATCCTGCTAGTTCTGAGACATTACTACTATTTTTAGGTCATGTGCTTTCCAGACCAAAGCCAAAATGATGTGGAACATTTCTACACCTGTTCCATTTCTAAACCTGTTCCCACAGAAATCTAAATATTTCTATGCCTGTTACTCATATTTAAGCGTACAGAATTTGCCTGCTTCTCAATGAACGTAAAATCAGTATGCAAGTACGAAAAGGGAATTCCCAAGAGTATTTATTCTCTTGCGTGAATTTTTTAGGTGAGTTTTCCAAGAATCTCTGGTGAACATTCTTTGTCGCCATCTAGCGAAGGACAGCTAAACTTTTTAGTAGCTATTGATCCTGCATCGCGCAATAAAATTTCTCTGCGCATTAAAATTATACAACTGCCCAACATCAACCATTGGGTGGCGATATGCCCACTTGTACACTTAACCTGGTTGAAAAGAACCTCCCTCTGCGCCCGAGAGACTTAACACATCAATTACTACCAAAATTAGTTGTTTTAAATTTATATCAAGTACCTAGTTATATTAATAATAATATAGTTATAGCCTTTATATCCCGAAAGTTCGAACAAACACTAACCGTTTTTATTTAGCTTCACGTCCGGTGCTGGTATATATATAGTAACACGCACTTCTATCTCAACTACACTTACCTCTGTGTTCACATCGTACAAGTTGTTGATATACCTTATACATTTAAAAACTAACTAGTAAATCAGAAATACGATTCATGCAAGTTTTCAGCTTGTTATATAGACTCTTTACTTTCGTTCTGACAAATTTGCCCAACAGTCCTAGTTTTTGTGGAGTCTTACTAATCATCATCATCATTTCAGCCGGTTGACGCCCTCTGCTGGGCATAGGCTTCCCCCATAGATCCCCACAGCATTCGATCCTGCGCTGCCCGCATCCATATTTTCCCGCGACCTTTACAAGGTCAAAAGTCCACCTTGTGTTACTAATAACTCTTTGCTGTTCTAGTCCATCACACCTCCGGTAAAATTATTATTTGATCTGGTAGCCTTAATCCCGATAGAGTAGTCCACTTAGAGGGTCCTCATTTAAACATTAAATCAACTGATAACTAGGCATTTGACTTATCTAGCCATTTAGCCAAATACACAATATTGTACTTAAATGGATTAAATCATGAGCTGAAAACATTAATATTGTATTTAAATAGTTCGACGTAATCTGAAAACCCTTGTTGACAATAATTATTGGTATCGATAAATGTCTGCAATTATCAGTAATTTGTTTGTGGATCAAATCTACTCTTGGTCCACTATAGTGGTCACGTATTACCCTTACAGTACAACTACAAAAAAAAAAAAAAACATCCAAGTTTTTAGGGTTCCGTTCCTCGAAAGGAAAAAAGGAATCACTTTGCTGTCCGTGACTCTGTCTGTAGACCCTTTTTCTCAGGTACCTGTGGAAGCATCAAGTACTTTTTTTTGATAAAGTCTACTAGTAACGCACATTACTTATATTTTTGTGAATTAAACCAAGCAAAATGTTGTTAGGAATTGGTTCATGGGTACTGGGTTGGGTTTGAAGTTCGTAGCCATTACGTCACCGACGCTAAATTTGTTGATAAAGTTCCTTTTGCGTGAAATATTAAATTCATTTTGATGAATACGATTTGTAAAATTTTGCATGAGAAATAAAGGTGTGACGCATTTTTATTATTATTTTTAGCTTTTTAGTTCTTTTTATTAACAAGTAATAAAAGCTTGTTTTAAAAAAAAAATCTTTGCTTTTATTATCCCAATATTCCCACGGCATCGGGACTTGGTAGGGTGAAACCGTGGGGCGCAGCTAGTTCTTAATAAGATCGCTCGTCTTCGATTTGTTGCCCGTGGTCCTACTACCTGGTCCTACTGGTAGGACTACGGGCAATTCTTTTTGTCCCTAGTTCTATCAGTAGGACCATGGGCACCTAGCATTACCCGTAGTGCTACTGGTAGTACTACGGACATTTTTACTTGTCCGTGGTTCTATCAATAGGACAGACAAGTAGCCGTGCCCATAGTTTAACTCTGAAGAAATTTGTAGTAAACCAAATCTGAACTCTTATTTTTATGCGTTATTAGGTTAAGATACATTTTTTTATGAAATTATTTGACAAATAAAAACAATGCATTTTCAACCTCATAGTTGAGGTAGTCAGTGTCGATCGTTTATTGATTCAAGTAATCAGTCAATCAATCAGTAACCATACTAATCTTTTGCAAAAATTATTATAATAAAATTCATAACAAGCTTTTAAACAGGTCTAAATTTGGGCTCCTTCTCTAGGTTCCCTTAGTTCAAAATTATAGCGCCTCATTGTTTTGTTGATTCGAGAATTTTTGTCATTACTATTTGTTTATGTAACTTATTGACCTTTCATGTCATTGGCTAATCTCCTCTAAGTTGTAGCCACAAAGCCAGCTGTCTTTAAACGAATCTTACTCACGTCACAGTGACGGTTAAAGCGGTACTCAAAATACATTTTACGATCAAGCTGTACAACTCTCAATTCATTAATGGCGCGCACACCCTGGCGGTGATTCAAGATGCACTTTCACACGCGAAATGACTCATTGACATTGTCGGTACTGCAGTGTAGACATATAGATATATTTACACTCTGCTGAGGTCAAGGTGTCGGTCAGGGTGGTCCGAAATTATTATACCTACCTAATTTTAAAACTGGTATTATAGGTCAACGTTCAGAAAAATCACACCCACACACATACAATGCACTGCCGTACCGTATATTTCCGTGTACGTCTCAAGTAATTTCTATTTGTCTTTGACATGTACGAAATATCAAAGACAAATAGAAAGTTCAGTCAGTAGTAGACAATTTTTATAGTCATTGTTATCGCGTTTACTATGAAGAGTTTATTTGGATTATTCTTTTGGACGCCAATTTCACCCGTCAATGACAAGTGGAAGCGTGATACCCGTACCCACGTAGCCCAGGGCTAAACATAACAGAAAATAAAATATAGCATACCACGGAATATTATTTAGTACCACAGTATCGGTAGCGTAGTGATGCAAAACTTGACTGACACATAATACGTCATGATGAAATATTTGTTAAGGACAGCCTCATCTTACGTCATTATAATACAGGAAAGCACGTTGTGACGTAACCATAGGGCTTTTCCTTTAGGTATATGGAGAATTCCTGGTCTAAGTATTCATAATAATTATATTAATGATCCTTGACATATTGTTTTTCTTGGGATTTAATATGAAAACTAAAACTTAATAGGACTGAAAACTAAAACTTCATGTTACATCACTGTGCAAGGCTTTCTGGATCCTCGGGCAAGAATATCATGCAATGTCTACATAGGTGTTAAAAACCACCCATTTTCTTGTACTAAATTTACTACTTACTACTAACATATCGATTTATAACGACAATAATATAATAGATAGTCCTAATTTAACTGAAACTAGCCGTCCCCGCAGTTTTACCTGCGTTTATGGTCACTGCTCCAGTCCTATTGGCCTATAACCTTCCTCGATAAATGGGCTATCCAACACTAAAAGAATTTTTCAATTCAAACCAGTAGTTCCTGATATTAGCGCATCCAACCAAACAAACTCTTCAGCTTACAATATTAGTATAGATAGAACGGATGAGAGGCGCCTGCACGTAGCTGAAATGCGAATGTTGAGATGGATGTGTTGTTGACTAGGATGAACTAGGTGAGATATGAATATATTAGAGTGAACCTGAAAGTAGCACCAGTGGATGAAAAGTTGACGAGCAATAAGTTATCGTGGTATGGACATGTGATGCGGAGGGATAAGCAAAATATGGTGAAAAGAGTTTTATGTATGGATGTTGACTTTGTTTGATGTATGTCTTGTACCCACAAGAGAAGAGGATGACCAAAAAAGATGGATGGACTGTGTTAAAGAAGATATGGCTAGAAAAGGAGTAAGAAGTGAAATGACGAATGATAGAGTAGAATGGAAAAATAAAACATATTGCGTCCACCCCAAATATAATTGGGACAAGGGTAGGCAGATGATGATGAGTCCAAATATAACTTTCAATTACTGACACAAGTCTTTGTTTGAGTCTTGTTCGTTATCTATGCAGAACACGTTCTTCAAAACATAGGAGAAAGTAGTAACCGAACCTCAAACGGACGTACTTTATCAGTCTAACTGGGAAATTATCTCTAATCGACAGAAGACACAAAGACGTATAGTAATAGTAGCAGGAAGGCACATTACTGAACTGGAAACATGTGGAACATACTTTAAACGTCAGATCTTGTAAGAATGGTGTTTAAACTACTTCAGTTGTACTAATTTTATCACTACGTATTATAAAACAAGTCCCCCGCGGCGTCTGTCTGTTCGCAATAAACTCAAAAACTACTTAACGGAGTAGTTTTCACAAATAGATAGAGCGATTCATGAAGAAGGTTTAGGTATATAATTTGTTAAGGTTTTGTGTAAATTGGTTGAAATATGATGCTGATTGTTGAAGGTGTCTGTGCTAACCGTGCGAAGCCGGGGCGGGTTCCTAGTTATTAATAAATGCAAAGAAACACGAATTTCAGAACCCATTGGATTTCAAACTAAACCATTGTTTGGTACAATTCATAAATATTATTAGGTTTATATCAATTAAAAACAATCATTTGAGGAAAACATTATCATCAGCTCGCAGACTCGACTGTATTTTGCACTCGGCGGCAATTGCAAAAGTCACAAAAACACACTAATAATTAACGTTGTTATTGTGCCTACTAGGTATTTAACTGATAAGTTTGACGACAGAGTGAATAGAGACAGCCTCTCGATTTGTAGTTTAATTGATTCGAGATTAAATCGAGTGTCGCAAAATGACTTTCATATCGATTCGATCGTGATCGATGCTTGAATACCGGAAAATTTTACTAAATGCCTATTGTAGAGGCATTTGTATAAACCCGTACTCCAGAAAATCATAGTAGTTTTCGTTTTGACAGTGCTGAACTCTACTGTGTACACTGCGTGCTGCTTTCAGCAAAAAATTGTATAATTAATTATTAACTATTAAGGTTGTTGAACTCTAAATACTTGCTAATTGGCTACTTTTAGAAGTTTGATCAAAATATTTATCCTGGTATATCGTATTACAAATGGTTCCAATTATGATTTTGATAGGTCGGAACTGTCTTCCTTCGTCAGTTCATTCCAGCCGAAATATCTATAAAGCGCTGCTTACGATCATTTGTGCCGTTTTAAGCCATTACTAGTGCGACTTCTTCATTTAAGGCATTCTAGATCTAATGCTTGCAGATAAGGGAATATAAAACCCCGTAGTAAAAATTGTGGTTAAAAGTATTTATTCGCTTATGCCACGTTTTTGTATAGTTTTTTATTGTTTTTTTTACTTTATAAACGTATAAATTGCAATGACAAAAAGGCCGTTTTAAAAAATTAGAGCGTATTTACAAGGTTAATTTAAAAAAAAAAAAAAAAAAAAAAAAGAAGTGTTCACGGGCAATTTTCCGCAACTCCACGACGAGGCGCGTATTTTGTGTTGGTGGGAATAAAAGCCATTTGAGCCACCCTAACTCCCCGACGTTACCGACGATCTCGGAGAGTGACCCTGGCGAGCCAAGGTACTTAGCCCTGTATTCTGCAACCCCCTGGCAGTCCAGAAGTACATGGGTTGCTGTTTCCTCTGCTTCCATGCAAGGTCTGTACAGTGGGCTGTTCGTAGCTCCTATAGCAGAAAGGTGTTTGTTAAACGAGCCATGCCCAGCGTATTTACAAACAAGAAGACAAAATCGTCATTTATCGCCTGCTTGCCTATATCTAGCACTTTAAGACCGCTAAAATGTTTCGTCTATGTTCATTTTAAGGTTTTTATGTAGCTCCTCGGCTATTGAGCCTTTTAATATTGTTTTAAAGTAAACGGTTTAAGAACAGACAAATGGTACTAAATCTATCGTTTTACCGTTTGATAAATAGATACTGCTTTGATTTGACAATAACACTATCTTGTTGTTATCCAGTGTAACTTATCCAGTAATAACTAGTCGTAGCTTTTCTGGTTCATGTCTTTATACCAAAGGTTAAATTGATAGACACGTCAACATTATCATTAAAGAGCAAACACGGGTAACCTACATGTCAAGTTAGAAATAGATCAGGGCCAAAAGACGACGTTATCGTCGATGGTGTCATCGTCTTTGTGTATTTGTCTATTTAAGGGTTAAATCACATGGATTAACCTACTGATTTCAGTAATTTAATCAATATAGAGAGATCAATTATTTAATAGAAAAAACCGGACAAGAGTCGCGTAACTCGCGCTCCAAGGGTTCCGTAAGCACACAAACTTGTATGAAGATAGTACGTCCATCTTGAGAATAGACTGTCAGATATTTTTTCAGAAAGACAAAGTAACCTTCTCAGTTCTAATAACACTTTCTCATACATAGATATACGACAAAGCCAACTTTCCAACCGCGGAATATAAGTTGGTAATCCCAATTTTTTTAACGACTTTCGTATTTTTTCCTTTACTTGTGCTGTGAGACCTTGCTTCTTACTAAATTTCGTGATGCTAGGTCAATGGAAAGTACCCAATAGGTTTTGATGTACCTGAGAAATGTTAAAACTTGTTAAAATCTAAGGCTTAAATGACCGTATCTTTTGATTGCGTCAACTTAATAGCTTGAGTTTTTACAGCTTCAAGGGACCACAGACAAAAGTATTTAATGATAATTTGAACGTGATACTTTCACGGAGTAATTTTCTGAGTCAAGTTCTAATGATGATTCAGCAACAGCATACCGATAACTGTCATTCAATAAACTAGGGGAAGACGTTCTCGTAGACGAGGACACAGCGTTCGAACAACATTTTATGGAAATACCTTTCATAACAATATTATGATATCACTGGGTGCAATATTATAGAAATCTATACTTGAAAATAGTGCAGAGGCAGAGAGAGGCAGGTCGACGAGGACATCATAATGTTTTGACTGTACAGTCTGGCCTATGCAGGAAGACAAGTTGGAGACGCCTTTGTAGGTTAGCTGTTTTCCCGTCTTGCTAGTGTTAAAAGTATGTAAAGTAAGAATAATGTGAAAATAATAATATTTTAGCACACATACTTAGATTTATAAACACACTAATATTATACATTGAAATTCGGAAAGTGAACCGTAAGCCTATGAAATTGCAGAAAATGCTTGAACAATCCCCCCCTCTATCAAATAAATATTTTTTTTGTTCAATTTAATTTCTTTCAATAGTTACGTCACATAAGGCATTATCGCTCTCAGATATATCTTATGCTCGAATTAAGTAACAACACTTAGGTTTATTTGTTTATTTACAAAATAAAATGGTACCTAAGTATAGCAATTTAAGCAAATTGGTCAAAATAAACATAATCTTTTTTCTATCATTGTAGTTCAAATGCGATAAACACGACTTCTTCATTATGTTTTTGAGTGAGTTTGCGCACGACAATGTGTGCAAAAATATTTTTTTTTGTCTGATTATAAAGTAACCTAATCTTGTGCATATACGTATGTGCTCTGTATAATCACATAATATGAATATGCATCATTTATGTTTTATAATTTTATTAATCTCTGCTTACGGCAGATGTATTAATTTTAACAGACAAGTTTTGCCAGTACATATAAATTCGGACATTTTGAATAATAAGATGGTCGGTTACTTGTCTTTGATTTGAAATACTCCTAACTGTTTTTTGGTTCTTTGCAAAGTCGCCTCACCATACTTCTACTTAGCCCTGTTTTCTTCCACACCGTCCACTGTCTTGAAGTCTTACAGACTCTTATATTAAATACCATCTTTTTTTTTCATTTGCCATTTTTACTGGTACATTTTATACATCTGGTATAATAGAAACTGTAGATAATCAATCATCGTTTTAGCATCGATAAGCTATCTATCTATTAATAAGGATACTTCATTTTTTCACACCACGAGCTGTTCGCTCCACGGTGTACCAGCAGGAGCCTTTTTGAATTGGCTCTTTGGCATGCATGGTGTGAATTGGCCAATGTCTTTTTTTAAATTTAGACAATTCTAACCGTGGTGCGAATCACCGAAGGACTCTTTTTGCCTTAGTTGATTGGCATCAAACAAAAAAATATATCGCTTTTGAATATGACTTACCCCTTTTTTACCATTTTTATAAAAGTAAATTGGCCGATGACAGGAGAGTTTTTTGTAGCTTTATTACTTTATAGCAAATACTTTTTAACTACTTAATGTCCAAGTATTAATTTGTTATTATAATTACGTCAGACTGGCACGTGGACTTTCCGTCGAACGACTACTTATAAGAATGCTATGAATATTCATAACTGTAGTAAAATCCATGTAAATATTTTGATTGCTAAAATTGGCCGTGAAACTGCGCGATAAATTACGGAGCGACCACGCTTGATATTTTAAATAATTTCCAGTACCTACCTATAATTCAGCCAAATTCAATATGGAATGTTTACTAATAAAGCGTTGCTAAGCAACCACTGACGAGCAGGTATTAATAACCTGTTTGCAAATTCTATACCTTAAAAACTATTTGTTGTTGCGGCAACAAATAAATTTTAAAAATATATCAATTTCATATATCTTACGTATTTGAAATTAAATAACTCATATGTATAAGAAATAAGTAAAGTTTGTTTGTTTGTGTGATGAGCATGATCATTTGCTCTGTATATGTGTTTCGAAATAAATAAGTATGTTTATCAGCAGTCTCGTTACCTTAGTACAAGTTCTGCCTGGTTTGGGATTAAACAGACGTGTGTCAGATGTGTCAAGTTATTATTATTAGTAATTAAACTTCTACCATTTTAAAACTCTTGTTAATCCCTGCAATGTGGCATTTTACCGGCCCCCATATCATCTCAATTGTATTCATTTCACAATAGAAGTTTAGTATTATTATTTTCCACCTGAGTGTCTGTGTCCATACATTTTTGTTTTTCTGGTTTCACTAAATCAAGTAAATTTCTTTTGAGCATTGACGCTTGTAAAGAGGTACCTTTTTTAGTTACCTACTTTTGTAAATCTGATTTCAACCAAATCAAATTATTGTCCATAACAATTACAAAATTTGACTCAAGGTACGCAAAATTTTGTTGAAAGCAGCCCGACATATTCGCCTAAAATAGGCATGCGAAATTTTACTTTGAACTAAAACACTTTTCAAGTAGCCAAGACTTTAGTTTTGATTTAAATCGTTTCACTGGTAATTCTCAGAGTTTTATGTTTGTTTACTATACCAATAAAGAAGTCAACCATCTTGTGTGTAATGATACTCACAATAAATCATACCCATTTTATATCTATTAATTACATTTGTTATTGAGAGCTCTCACAATTTTATATACACAAAACATAGACTCTAAACAATAATTTGCAAACCACACAAATAATTTTCTCACCACCATTTTTTGGACCTTTGCGTTAGGCGTCCATTAGAAGCTCATGCAAACTTCAATCATTATCAAAAGTCATGAGTGACGGATGTTCGTTGGTGATTGATGAAATAATATCGACATTAAAATCTCATCATGCAAGCGTCAATCACTGCATTAGACGATAGGTTATTCGTCAATCACCGTTTTGATTGTGGCAAAACTGACAGCAAAACCTACCGTGTGATAGGCGCCTTATAGAACGCCTAACTTATTAATAGTTTGCGTAATTATTGAGGAAGCAGTGACGTATCCAACTTTCTTTATCATAAATTCTAACGTATATCGACAAGAAGTGGGTACCTAGGTGGCTACCTGTAACGATATTGTTAGTTCTACCTGGTATAATTATACTGGGCGTCACAGAAAGGTGTGGTCAACCATTTTTTAAACATTTTTGAATTTCCTGGTGGTAGTCTCTTTCTACTTTCTTACTTTAAAAAATTAACTCCCTATCATTAACAAATTCATCTTCACTTTCTATAAAATAAACGATAATAACGGTCAGTTATTTTTATTAATAGTCCTACTTATTCTAATAACAATGAAATTAACTATTTGTTGTTTGTTTACATAGATTCCATATCCAATTCGGCTCAAGTATAGTCCATTGGTATCTACTATCTCCCGTCAATACTATCGTCGTCAATCTATTAAGTAATTTCAGCAGAATAAGTAGTTAAACATTTTTGTTGTTTGTATATTACTCCTTGTGGACAAGGACCTACCTTGGGCAGGTACTTCTCCAATAACCAAGATAGCATTTTTCTCCAATTACCTAGCATGTTTTAGAAATTGGGTTCCGTGCTTTTGCAGAACTAGTGTAAACTGCATTAAAGTTCTAAATTCAAATAAAAAATCTAGTAAGTAATTACATTTTGTATGTGTGTGTGTGTGTGTGTGTGTGTGTGTGTGTGTGTGTGTGTGTGTGTGTGTATATGTGTGTGTGTGACTGTCCATCTACACATATAGTTGTACATAAACCTATAGCACGCACATACATACACATACATAGTGAAGTGCTTATTATAACATTCTATAAGTAGCAATTCCTTTGTTTCTAAACAGCTGGTATCGCCATATTGATATTATAAAACCTTTGTTGTGTTCTTGTCAGTTCATTCTTTGAATTTGTAAACAAAGTTTTAACGGAAATATGTAATTTTTTACAGCCCGGCCGAGTCGCGACTCTAATAGAAGACAAAGAAGTGAGTACCAATATTACGTTTTGAACTAATATAAATATGGAAAATTAATAATTATTATACAACCAACATCAAATTACAGTAGTATCGCGCAGAATCCACAGATGACGTAAATAAAAATGGACTCGGAGACAGCATTTTTCGTTGTGCTAACACTTTTTTCCGTCTAGCCCCCATTCGCCGAGCGTCTGAAGTGTAATGTGCGAAAAAGAATTTCGTTCCAAAATTATACATAGATATTGTGTTGATCACACCGTGTGGTTTTAGTCGGTTCGATTCCGACACACCGCCCCACCGAAAACCCCAGTGGGGTGACGGCCCGAGGGGGTTTCCACACGAACAAAAAAAAAGGTATAATATGAGTGTTTTTGGGAAAAAAGTGTATTCTAGATCTAGATATAGATCTAGATAGCAATGTCTAAAATGTCTCAGAATATTTAATTTTATTACTAGCAACCCGCCCTGGATTTGCACGGATAGCAGAGACATCTTCAACAATCATCATCATATTTCAACCAATTTACACAAAACCTTAAAAAATATATACCTTTTTTTTTTTTTTTTTTTTTTTTTTATACTGGGGAAATCCATCATGGACTATCCTCCACCTGGGGTGCGGCAGAGGGGTGTGCCGGACTCTTACCGGCTAAAACCACCAGTGTGTTCCATCTCGCACCTTCTGCCGGGGATACGGGAATCACATTCGTCCGCGTCCCCGACGGTGCTGACCTGCCTGTGCAGGCCCCGTCTCTGAGGGGGTTAAATGTTATCCCCCCTCGCTTCCTCCATCCTCCATAGAGGGGCGCACGTGGAACACGTCGCGCTGCCACCTCGGACTCATTTACAGAGAGACGGATTTCCCCAAATCCGCCCCTCACGGGTCAATTTAGGGGGGCCGAAAGAGGGCATTATCAGCCCTTCTGCGACGCCCGGTGCGCCTGCTGCGGATCGGGAGGGTAGTTGATATTTCCCTTACCCTTTCCGCAGCCTCCTTCTGTGACATCACTGTTTCGCAGAAGGATATCACCGCGTCCCAACAACTCTCACTGCCAACCATACTTTGAACAATAGCTGACAGTGAGAGGTTTCCTCCGATCTCTGCGATGAGGGTACGACGCGGTTCTTCCCACGCAGTACACTCGGCCACCACGTGCCGCGCCGTTTCTTCTTGGCAAACGACGCAGTGATGACACCGGGCGTCCGGCTCCCTACCTATGCGGTGCAGGTACTTCCCGAAGCATCCGTGGCCGGTAAGCACCTGCGTCGCCCGGAACGTTAGGGAGCCATATCTCCTCTTGAGCCATTCTGTCAGTACGGGCCGGACGGCCTCGATGGTATTGAGGCCCGCGGAAGCGAGTAAAAGGCGCTCCTGCCACTCCGCAACTAGGACCTGGCGCAACTCCGACCGGTGCCTCTCGATTTCACGTTGCACCGGTCGTTCTCCTTCCTCAGCCGTACTGTTGCGCCACCGTCGCAGTGATGCGATGGCCCTCGCCTCAAGATCCCAGGGTGGTGACCCAGCCAGTACGCACGCCGCCTCGAAGGAGATCGTGCGATACCCCCTAATGACTCTAACGGCCATCGCCCGTTGCGGCCTTCGCAAGATGGCGATGTTGTTGGCCGTTAGACTATCTACCCACACCGGGGCCCCATAAAGAGCCATGGATCGCACGACCCCTAAGTATAGCTGTCGGCAGGCGGTGTTCGGCCCCCCTAAATTGGGCAGCAGTGATGACAACGCACCCGCGGCGCCCATCAACTTTGGCGCCAGCCGCCGGAAGTGAGGTTCGAATTTCCATCGGCTGTCGAGGACCAATCCTAGGTACTTCATGGTTGACCCGACAGCTATCTGGACCCCACAAACCACGATATGTGAATCCGGCGGCGTCTTATTTCGAGGCCCGTGAAAAGCCATGGCCTCGGATTTGCTGAGTGCCACTTCTAGGCCTAAGCGCCGGATGCGGCCCACCACCTGCGCTACCGCAGCCGTGGCCAGCAACGCTGATTCTCCGTGGGTTTTTCCCCCGGCCGTGACCAGCGTGTCATCCGCGTAGCACGTCAGTCGCACGCGCCGGGGGAGGACACCCCTCAAAACCCAGTCGTAACCAATGTTCCACAGGAGCGGCCCGAGGACCGAGCCCTGTGGAACACCGCACGACATCTGGCGACTACCTGCGCCGTCACGTCCCGTGTAGGTGATGCACCTCTCTGATAAGTACGCCTCCACGATGCGGCGGAGGTAGGGGGGCACTCGGTGATATATGAGCGCCTCTCTTATACAACTCCAGGGCAGAGTGTTGAAGGCGTTGGAGATGTCGAGCGACACGGCCAACAACACCCCACCCCGGGACACCTCTTCCTCCGCCAAGATCTTCACGCGCATGATAGCGTCAATAGTGGAGCGTCCGTGGCGAAAGCCGTACTGGCAGTCGTCCAGGTCCGGGCCCACAGCGTACAAATGTCTGACGAGGCGGTTTGCAATGATCCGCTCAAACAATTTGCCCACCTCGTTCAGCAGCACAATAGGTCGGTACGCGGACGGTGAATCCAACGGACGCCCCTCCTTCCTAAGCAGAACTAGCTTGCCAGTTTTCCACTCATTAGGAAACCGGCTCTGCTCTAGACATGCCGTGAAGAGTCCTTTAAGTCGGGGCTCCAAGGACTCCAGAGCTAGGACCAGAGCTCGGCCAGGTATGCCATCTGGCCCCGGAGCCGTGTTCTTGGCCCGGAGGCGCAGTACCGCTGCTCCTAATTCCCCCTGCGTCACCTCGGGAACGTGATCCTCCTCCGATCCTGTAGCGACGAGCAGTGCCATCGGCGGTGGTGTATACTCAGGTCTCTCCGGGAAGAGCACTGCCACCACCTCCTCCAGCAGCTGTGGCCGGAGACTCTCCGTCAGAGGGGGGGGCCAAGGACGAAGTTTACCCCTCACCATACGGTAGGGGCGCCCCCACGGATCTCTGTCTATAGTCTCCAGCAGCTCCTCCCGCGCACGAGTCTTGGCCGCACCGATGGCTATCTGCAGTGACATTTTTGCCTGGCGGTAACGCTCATAGAGGAGCTCCTCCTCTTCAGGTATCCGCCGACGTCGCCTCCTGTAGCGGGTGTACTGACGTCTGGCTGAAACACAGGCAATGCGCAACTGCCCGATTTCAGCAGACCACCAGTACACCCGACGCTTCATTGGTTGTTTGTAAACGCGAGGCATCGCCGAGTCGCAGATGTTTGTCATTGCCTCTCGAAACCCCTGCGCCTCCTCTTCGACGTCGACGGGCCCCTCTGCAGTGGCCTCCTGGGACCAGGCCTGAACAATTGCAGCCTCTTCAAGAACTTCCTTGTTTAATCGCTTCAAAGCCCATCGTGGGCCGCACCTCCGTGGAATTGTTGGGCTGTGGTTGCCCTGTAACTGGGTGGAGACGTCGAACCGTATATATCTATGGTCTGACAGTGTCTCCACCCCCTCCATGACAGTCCAACCCTGGACACGGCGTGCGAGAGCGGGGCTAGCGAACGATACGTCCACTATGGACTCACCCTGCTGCCGCACGCACGTGCTGACTGAACCTCGATTCAGGAGGGACAGACCAGTAGTCAGTGCCCATTCCTCGAGAGTCTCACCACGTACATCTGTGATTCTAGAACCCCAAGCCGCAGACTTGGCGTTGAGGTCCCCAAGTACTAACACTTGTCGAGGGTGGCACTGACCAACTGAGGCGCCTACCTCCACAAGGAAGTCCTCAAATTCGGCGAGGCTCCTATTGGGCGAAAAGTACACCCCAAAGATGGTGAAATCATCTATAGATGCAGCCACCCAGCCGCGACCCCTGGACACATTCTCAAGAGCCCCGCCAATTATAGCCACTAGGCCGTCCTGGTCACCTGCCCAGTTGTCCCTAGGACAGACAAAGTAGGGCTCGGCGATTACTGCCACGCTGATCAACCACTCCGCCATGCTCTGGAGCAGAAGATCCTGAGCCCTGGCACAATGATTGATATTCCCTTGGAGGAAATGGAGAGCCATTACTGGCAATCCATTTCTTTTGCCTGCTCTTCCTGAACCACTGATTCGGCTGGTAGGTGACTCGGCTGCGCGGGATTATTCTCGTTCCCGACAGCTTTCGTCCTCCTCTTTTTACTTTTGGCAGTGGTTGCAGAGCAGGCCTTACTGCCCACTCTGTGCCCCGCCGATTTACCTGCCGCAGCATAAACCGGGCAGTGCGGTGTAGCAGAGCACTGGCCCGCTTTATGGCCAGGCTTACCGCAGCGGTAGCAGTGGTCACTGCGATCAACTTCAGCGGTGCACTCAGCCCGGACGTGACCATCCTGTAGGCAGCGGAAGCATCGCATCGTCTTGGGCTCCAGCAACTTGACTCTGGCGGACACCCAGCCCACCAGTAGACGGCCACTATCACTGAGTTTTTTGGCTACGGTGACTGGGCAGCGCACCCACACTGTGCCGAGACCAGTGGCATCCCGGCGGATTTCGCCCACCTTCACATAGTCCACCGGACAGCCGCAGTCGCGGGTGATAGCCGCTAGTACCTCTGCGGCAGACACGGAGTCATCTAGCCCACTAATGCGTACTTCTTCGCACCTTGTGGGTCTGGACACCTTGACGTCCTCCGTTTGGAGGATATTTTTTATATTCAAGGCTAGTTGGTCCGCCGCTTGCCCACTACTGGCGCCGGGAATTTCTAGTATTCGGGCACCCGTTGCCGCCACCCGAACCCTAAGACCCTTTATGCCTAGGCTTTGCAAATCCACTTTGGCTCTGGCCTCGGCCAATACTGAGGCGTATGTAGTGCCCTTCTCCACCGCTGCAGGCTGTAGTGTGATGACTACAGCGGCGGAGCGTGGGGCACGGAGCTTACGGGTCTTGGACTTCTTAGCAGGTGTCTGATGCGGAGATTGAGTCTTCTTCTCCTTATCAGCCTTCTTTTTAGCTTTTCTACCCACCACTTTCGACCAGGTTTGGGCTTCAGCTCCGGAATTTGCTTTCCTCGGAAGGTCCTTCTCTGCAGCCGATGATGTTTGGGAAAATGCGACTGCACCGGTGGTAGTAGGCGCTGCAGCTGTAGACCTCTGCTTTGCGGCATCCTTAGGTGCTGTTAGTGTTTTTCCCGACGCCTTTGTTCCCTTCTGTTTCCCCTTTATGACATTGTTCCCGGACTGGGAACCTGGGGAGTTTCCTTTAGTTGTTGCTGTAGCAGCCTTTCTGTCCGCTGCAAGCGGGGGACGGATGTTTACAAGTGGGGGGAGTCTCTCCTCAAAAGCCTCCAGGCGGGCGTTCACCATGGTCCCAACTTGAACCATGATGGTGCGCTCCAGTTCAGCAACCTCGATGGGAAGCTGCTGATTGATCGTCGCGGGGAGTAGCGGCTGTTCGGCAGGGGTCGGACGCTCTTTGCAAAGAGCCATTTCGGCTTTCAAAACCGCGATTTCCTGCCGCATTTCTTCCACCTCTTTTCGAAGCGCGGCGTTCTCCTGCGAGAGTGCTGCCGTCTCTTCGAAGGCCGTCCGGGCTGAGAACTCTACGGCCGCCTCTTGGATTGCGGACGCTGCCTCCTTAAGGGCCCTAACGAAGATGCCCTTCAGGTTTTTGGACTTCTTTGCGACTGTTAGGATGGTTTCTAAGTTGTCCTGAACCTGTTTGGTAAGGGCACCAGCCGTTCTGGCATCTACTCCCTTCCCAGACAGCGTGTGGCTGGGTTCCGCCAATCGGGCGAGACGGAGCCTCTGCGCCGCCTCTGCTTGCTTCTGCACCTCCGCCTCCACTTCCCCTTCTACCACTTGGCGAAGCCCCTCCTGCTTCGAAGCTTGGAGCTCCACTCGGGCTTTGCCTGGCCCAACGTTTTTGCCCGTCCCTCGGGGCCGCCCTCGTCCTCTGTTTGACGTGCCGACTTTTGCCGGCACCGAGGTGTAGTCCGACGCCGACTCCGACTCCGAGTTTACCACCTCGGAGCGAGACCGCTTGCGGCCACCCCTCCAAAATTTGGAAGGCATTTTAGCACTTGCACTTCCACTCCCGACACTCGTTACCGACCAACTGCTAGCAACAGATTCGCAGTCGGTCTCTTTGTCAGCGCCTGCCTCCTCACTTTGGCCTTCTCGGCCCGTGCCTAAGCACCTCTCTACCTCTGCTATTGGTTTTGGTTTTTTAAAAGTTAAATTTGCCATTTGATTCCCACGAGTCTGGGGGAAAGACGGTCGACCCGTGCAGAGCCCCACAGTATTGCCCGGGCAAGTGTACATTTGAACCAGACCAGAGGGACCACTGATCCTCTGGCCTGGGGTGTGCTAGCGACTGATGCCACCTTAGACTGGACTCAGAGTAAGGGGACAACCTGTCAGCCATTCATTCCCTCGCCGCGCACCAAAACTTGGAATTCAGGGTAATTTTTTAATGAGGTTTTCTTCCTCGGTCCGGGCGACCAAGCCAAGACCAACGACGGTGGCAATAGATATTACCTGCCCTGCCGAACACAACCCGTGATCAACAGGGCCCCTCGTACACCGCTCTCTCCATATTCTCTTATGAACAGAGGATACAGAGAGCGGAAAGTAGGAGCCCGATCGAACGGATCCCCTACACCGACTGGTAGTCCGAGATGGATGGACTCCGTCGAGTATCCCTCTTAGTCTGGTCTCTCACTTTGAACCTTCCGGCATGAGTGGCTCTACCGGCATAGCTCCAAAGATCATTGAGACACGCAAGCCCCCCCACGACGGCAACGTGGGGATACCTCGGGGGAGATATATACCTAAACCAACCTCATGAATCGCTCTCTCTATTGGTGAAAACCGCATGAAAATCCGTTCAGTAATTTTTGAGTTTATCGCGAACAGACAGACAGATAGACGTGGCGGGGGAGTTTGTTTTATAATATGTAGTGATTAAGTACATACTAGCTGTTCCCCGCAGTTTCACCCGCGTCTATGGTCTATGATCCGCTCCTAAGGTCGTAGCATGATGTAACATAGCCTATCACCTCCCTTAATAAATACTCTATCCAATATAAAAATAGCTAGTTAGTACTAGCAGCGCCCCGCGGTTTCACCCGCGTAAGTCCCGATCCCGTGGGAATATCGGAATAAAAAGTAGCCTATGCGTTAATCCAGGTCTCCAGTTATCTACATACCAAGCTTCATCGCAATCAGTTCAGTGGTTTTTGCGTGAAGGAGTAACAAACATCCATCCATCCATCCATCCATCCATCCATCCATCCATCCATCCATCCATCCATCCATCCATCCATCCACCCATCCATCCATCCATCCAAACTTTCATATTTATAATATTAGTGGGATTAGTGGGATTGATTCTACAGCGAATTTACGTCATGTAACGCATAATTCAATTGTCTACCCTAAAGAATAGGTTTACTTATTATTCCTTTCTTCATTCAATAATGTTGGCAAATTAAATTCCCCAATCACTTGGTTTGTTTTTTCAGAAAAAAACCTCAATTTAAACTACTAAAAGCGGTTATAAGATTCTTTGTTGTGTAAACAAATAAAAAACAATTTACAATAGAATGTAATCAGACCTTGTACAATGTATCCTTATTGGTTTAGAGCTAAGGAATTCATTTAAATTTCTTTTAAATCTACGGAAACAAAACCTAACCTTAATATCTGTCTATTTCGTTTAGAGCTATACATTAAGACAGACAATCATTTGTCTTTAAACATTCATTTCAAGAATTAGATGCAGACGTATTACACATTTAACTTGCCGTTAAATTTATGAGGTACGGTACCATATTGGTAACGTGACGTTTTGCACCGATTGTGGTCACGGGTGGCAAAACGATTATGGAAAAACAACCATTAATTTAAAAAAATGAACTCGTAAACTAAATAAATACCAAATAAAATAAAATAAGCCTTTATTGCTGTTAGATTTTAACTTATTTGACTAAACATTACTTTTTAAGAATAAAATATGTGATAACAATAGAGGTAAGAAAACTATAAATTAACTAAACGTTAACACACACACACGCACATACGCACACACGCACACATATACACATACACGCACACGTACATATACGTCTGCTCATAAGTCATCACTGAGAGAGAAACTGGTACCCGTGACACAAGTTAAATCTTACTGCGGGTACCATAGCCCGTCTACATTAGTTTCTAAGTAATGTTGTTGTGATAATATGTACAAATAAATTATTATTATTATAGTATAATAAGTCTTTCGTCGTTAGCTATATAATAAATTATATGTATAGTAAATAATTCCAAAATTAGTAGTTTAAACTTATAGTAATGATCAAATGGAATATGATATACACTAGATCCATCACTTAAGTCCGAGTTGAGTTGTAATATTAAAAATCTATTCTTATGTATAATATGTACCTAAATTAAACGTAGTTAAAATTTATAAAATAAAATCGATTGTTATTTTTAATCGAGTCGGCAACGTTTTTAGTTTCTTTAATTGACTACATATCGAGTTATCAAAAAGAAATAAATGAGTGGACAAAGTATAAACAACATGGATCTCCAAGTAATTTAGGGTCAAGTGAAAGAAAAAAAACTAGGCAACAGCGGTGTCAGATTTCTTCAACCCTAAGAACTTAAACACATAATCATAGTATTAATCCTTGTTTGTGGATCAGTGAACCAAACATGAACATTCATTGTAAATATTTTTTTAAGTTATACAACTTTCCAATTATTCAAAAAAAAAACTGTCTCTTTAATGAGTATATTTTGTTATCAGGTTCTTTTCTATCATTAGTACACATGATATTGTTGAAACAGTTGAACTCGTTTGCGCACGGCTTGCAACAACCTGGCAACTAGCTCGATCACGAGTGAGAACCCTGATCACCTCCTATCAATATTCAATTGTTATGATAGTATTTACGTAACTAATATCTGCTCGTAGCTGCAATAGTGATCTAAATGCCTGATATTTATTTTTTCTTTGCATTTTTATTTTTAATTTATTGATACGACGGAAAATGTCCAATATTTTTTTTCTATGCATTTTTATTTGCAATTGATCTCTGCTATGAAAACTTTCTTAACAAGTAGAACATAATTTCATATACATATTCAAAAACATGTTCTTGAATATAGAACTCTCAATAAATGCCGCGTTACTATAATCAAGAAACGATTCGTATTGCTTACGGACGGTAAAACTTTCAACGGTGAATTTTCAACGAAAGATTTACCGTCCACAAGCAAAACGAATCGTTTCTTGATTATAGGAACGCGGCATTAAACTGTTAGTCATGATTAACAGTTTAAATTATTAATTCAATGAGTTCAATTACTATATTTGAAACGGGAAGCCGGCAGGACTGTTACATTTTTTTTCTAAAGCATACTAGCTAAGTGGGTTTCATTACTGGTATTCTTGTTGACCCCTCTAGCTAAGCTAAATGCGTGTTGCGTGTGTTAGTTGTTCAAGTCGGTAGTGCACTGGGTAGGGTTCGAACCCGCAGCCACTTAATCGCAAGTTCGCCGCCTTAGCCATTATGCTACCGCGCCGCTAATACTTAGTCCATTCACAACTGATACAGACAGACATGTAAAAATGCTTCAAAAACACGCGATTAATGGACGACCCCTTATGGAATAACACTTTTTTCTGCATGTCTTATTCTGTCTTTTTCTGTACTGTGACCCATTGACCCTGAGAAAGTGTATGCAAAATTTCATGATGATTGTTTGTATCTATAGTTGAGGTGTGAAAGCAAATAAACAAACTCATGTGAGTTTGTTTATTTGTTCATTTATAATTTTAGTTAGTATCGAATTTATCAAAACTTATTAGTTTTGATAAGTTCAACCCTAACTAATATTCAAATAACCTAACTAAGCTCAACTCGGAGTCAGTTTACTTTGATACTGCACTAGGGGGGTTCGACCCGTCAACCTTGCGAGTTCTTGACACCATTACGCCAACAATTATAGCGTATGGAAGGCATGAACAATGAAATAGAACATGAAAATAGAAATTCAATACAAACAGCTATCTACGGCGTGGAACAATGAATATGCGCAGTGTTATCTTAGCGTTATAGCCATGACACGAGGCAATATTCTTTGGTGAATGAAGACGAATACTTATCTATTTTTTTATTTATTGGTATACCAACAGCGTCCGTACATTATATACCTTCTTACAATAAGTAATAAAAACATAATTAAATTTAAAAAAAACAGCCTTCAAGGCGTCTAAATCATGGTAAATTGTAATAAGCTGTATTCATCCAACCGGTCGTCTTGGAAGTCATTAAGGGAGGCCTATGTCCAACAGTGGACGTCCTATGGCTGAAATGATGACGATGATGATGATCCCTTAATTTTTCACCCTTAAAGGTGGAGTATTTTTTTCGAATTTAAATGGGACCAACCTTAGTAAGTACATTTCATTCAATTAAAAAAAACTGTCAGTCGTAGGACTGCACATCAGAAGTGAAAACACATTTTTTAAAGATTAATTAATAAGGAACTGACAAAACTCAATGTTTATTAGCGCCCTCTAGTATTTCTATACCATATAATACATAAGTATATATCAAACTACAGTAGTATCGCGCAGAATCCACAGATGGCGTAAACATATTTTTTTAAATAAAAGAAACTCGGCTCTACTAATTTTCGATCAGGTCCTGACGCGAGTTTAACATTTTTTACCCATCCCAAAAAGTGCACAACGCCTCTAAAGAAGTTTTCACTTCAAAAATTTAATCGTTTCACAAATGGCGAAGATATCGTGTAGCGTTTCATACACACAAGTCAGTTAAAAATAACATGTAACTTGTACACAACATTTAACAATACCAACAAGTTATGGATGCATGATATGATCTTACACGTGTATGAGACACCCATGAATTAAAACTATAAATCAAGTAAACAATGATTTGAATAATCCATAACATAAATCACAATTAATGAGTATACAATTTAATAAGGTGAATATTTTAAAATATATTAATCACACATAAATAAAAGATTTCTAAAGTTAAAATTAAACCACGGCCTCACAGAAAACCGGCAGTGAAGCAATGTTTGCATTACTTTTCACCGAGTGAGTGACGTTACCGGAGGCCCTAGACCTTCCCTCTCCCCTCCTCTCTCCCTTTTCCTCCATTCCCCTACTACCGTAAAGACCGGCATCGCACTTGTGACTCTTGAGTTGTAGGTGCCCATGGGCGGCGGTAGCCTTTGACCATCAGGTGACCCGTCTGCAACCTTGAGTTGCGTCACAAGTGCGTTGCTGACCTTTAAGGTAGGAGTACGGGAAAGGGGGAAGAGGGGGAGAGGGATGAGGGAAGGGGTAGAGGCTCCGGTAACCTCACTCACTCGGCGAAAAACAATGCAAGCATTGCTTCACTACCGGTTTTCTGTGAAGCCGTGGTATCACTCCGGTCAAGCAGGCCCAAACGTACTGAAGCATGGCTCTGGCTTCATTTACAATCATGTGACCCGTCCGCTCGGAACGGATATCCGGCCGACATTGAAAGCGGATAGAAAGATATACGTAGCCGAATACCCGACCGACCATTTTATCGATTGCCTTATGTACGTGTCGGCAGTAATGAAACAAGTTGCAAGATGACTGAGCAAAAAAAATAATCGTTTACCACACATGAGGGCCTCGTCAAAAGCTGAATTAGAAAGTCGTTCCAACGTGGATTTTGACCGATAAAAGAGTAAAGGACTACCAAAGAAAATGATGGATAGACCGCGTGAAAGAGGATATGACTAAAAGGGGAGTAAGCAGTGATATCACAAATCATTATTCGTGATGTCACTGCCATCGGGTAGAATGGAAGAAGAAATCACATTGCGCCTACTCCAAATAAATTAAGAAGGGCAATGAGATGATGAAAGTATCAACAATGAACAACAACTTGAAGTCAGTGCGAATTAATCGCAATCGAGACTCTTATAGTTAAGTTAATGCTACACAATACTCAGACTTAACGAAGTTTGTTTTGTTGTGTGAAGATGTACCCTGAATAGCCGAAGAATTTTGTGAAAATAGCGAAACCCTATTCATGATAATTTGCCCTTAGTGCTGTAAAAGTACCTACTATTATTTTTACTGTAAATGAAAATATAGCGATTATACATAATTATTTGTTTTGTAACTTAAATAAAGCATTTTTATTTGATATCCGGTATCCGGCTAGACACTGTATTCGGCCGGATACGCCGGTAGATAACTATCCAAGTCCTGGTAATTACCTATTACCCGATATTCTTTTCATCTCTAGTCCCATTTACAGTAAAATAAGTGGGGAAAATTAGGATTTATTGCAGAAAAAAAAATATGTTGAACAAAATTATAAAACAAATGGGTTATTTGCTAACGTCACAGCACAGTGTTGCAGCTGTACGCCGATTACTGGGAACGTGCTGTATTATTGTGAATTGTCGTGTTTCTTACAAAATTGTTTTGATAAGGTACCTATTACCTACTTATTTAATTGTTTTAAGTAGGAATTTAATTATTTTATTCAATATCCGTGAATTGTCAATTTAATAAGCTTTTCACGGTACGAGTTTGGCCAGCTAATTGCAAAACCGGTAGATCGACAACCTATGTTTATGTCAGAACAAAACATATAGTCTACTACTTACTAATAGCTTACGATAAATAATATTAATAATGTCCATATTATGTTAGTTTTATCAAGTAGGTATACGTGACAGAATGAATGAAACCTATGTATAAAAAAAGATTAAAAATCACAAAGCGTTGCACTAAAACAAATAAATAATATTTCTATCCGAAGCATTCTAGTTTGTTGACGTTAATAGCGATTAAAACATAAAAATACGACAGACTCGTCATTTTATAGCGTAATTAGGTGTTCAACTTCAAAAGGGCTAAAAGAAGATAAACACCAAAACAATTAGAACCCTTTTTCTCTTCAACTAAGCTCCTAGTGGATAGCAGTCACTGGTGCGGTACTCAAAAATCCCTTCAAAGGTTGAACATAATTGTCTTCAATTATAGCTAAGAACCGATAAAGTCACCTGTTAATCGAAAAAAAAACTACATCAAATTATGCTACAGATATACACGTTAAACTTATAATATCACTCCTTTTTGCGCCAAGGGTAAACTACTAAAACTAGTACTAAGTAGCTAACCATGATCTCTAAAAATATGCGATACCCTACAAATTGAATATTATTTTATTAAATTACAAAGTACTTATTATCCATATGATTATTCGCCATTTCATTTCAAGAGGAACAAAAAAAAGTGTGTGTGTACTTATGTACGCACGTAAGAAGTTATACTTTTATCTAGTTCAATAAAGTTTATTTAAATATCATAATAAATAATACATACCGTCAACTAACCTCAAATCCTACAAACGTACTCAAAGTAATATGTAAAAACCATTTTTATCACTATGAAGAGAGAGACTATGAAGTTGGTAACTTTTTTTGAAAAACTATAATGTTGACTGGCTAACCTCAGGGTGTCCGTTTTTCGTGACGGTGTGCGCGCGCGCATCGTAAAAGTTTACTCTCATCATTTTTCCATAACGCGCCAAAACAAGCATAATTTCAAAAAGTGAATACACAAAGATACCTGTTGATTGAGTTCAAAAATCTATATTTACAATCGTTTGTTACTCATATGTTTCAAGGAAATAAACAATCGCATGATACTAATAATATTCACAGTATTTTCAATTCCTTTACACGTGTCCGAATTAATAGCAAATCCTGCGACGCAAAATCCTCTACGCATTAGATCTCACTCCACTCTTCTATTTATTACTATTTAATAATGTCTTTCATTTTAAAATAAATTATGTTCAAAATTGTTTTTAAATTAATTTAAAAAAAATAATAAATTATAATTAAGTACGTAGTTCGTATAGCTAAAATAAAATTGAAACTTTTGCTAATGCACACAGAATTGTTAAACTTTATCAGTGAATATTTTAGAATATATTTAAATAATCTAACTAATTAATTCTTAAAATCTATGAACTAAAAGAAAATGGCTCCAAAAATTTCAATTGTATTTTGACCAAACCATTTTGTAGACTATTGAACAACTCCATTGTTAGTACACCGTTTTTTATACATTGAATTATTTTTCTAGGAGTACCATAAATTTTAATATCTTAATAATCGAGGTTTATATTATATATCCTTAAAATTGCAATCTTTTATGTTTTTTCGCTATTTTAACAGAACATCGTTTCATCCAAAATCACCATACTTCAAATACAATTATGAAAAAATGGTAATAGTGAAATTAAAAATACATATATTTTTCTCAGTTCTTAATTTAATTTTATTACTCGTACCTATGTAAAATACAGTGTAGTCGTTATTTATTAATGTATACTTCTACACTTCGCGAGCTCCTAGTATAGGGCAGCAAAAATTGTATTGGAGAGTCTTCCTCTGAGAGACAGGATAGTCTTACAAGTCAGAGATAGTATGCGTAGCAGTAGCGTGACAGAGAGTCTAGCGTCGAACGTTCACAGCGAATAAGCGAACAAAATGCTAGAACGACACAGGTTCGCGTGAGGTAATCGAGCATTGAGCGCTCACAACGTCTCACTGAACAAAATATTAGGACCTTGCAGGCATGCGTGAGGAATCGAGCATCAAGTGGTCACAACGTTCCATTGCACGATATTTTAGGACGTTGCAGGCCCGCGCTAGAGAATCGAGCACCGGCCGCCCGTTCACAGCGACCACGGTACAAAGAGAAGGACAACGAGTGACGATATCTAGAGCGCGCAGCGCAGTAGAACTTTAACTCACAGTAATAGGTCGGCTTTCAGTTACGATCCAAACATCGGTTATTCTTAGAAGACTACTGTAAATATGGAGGAATGAATAAGATTTGCCCTAAGTGCCATACAAAAAATGGATAGATGAAGCGAGCGGTATGTCCTGTGCATTCGGCAAAGTGTTTCTTCCCAATAATTAGGAACTACCACAACCGATAATAAATCTATTGATGAACATTCGTCCATTCTCTGCATATTTTTTGAAAAATGTTCGTACGTGCAATAGTCTCTTTCAGATGACTTCGTTTGGGAATAAAATAAGTAAGAAATTAAGGAAGGAAACTTCATGCCCACTTTTAAGTTCGAAGGACAGGTTTACCTTTGTATTTATAAATAAATATGCTCATTCATAGTATGTTTATTTACATTTTATTCTATCCTTATAAGGACTGTGCTAGCTTGTTACTACTTGTAACGTTAGTATCTTATTCTTTTTAACACTGTCAAGTTATTCTGTTTAGGATAACCTTACAATAAATATTTTTATTTGATAAACATGTATCGAATTAACCCATTTTGTAAATGCATATATTTTGTTTCGCTTCTTTGTAGTGACCAACAAGTTTGTTCATAAGCAATCTTTGTAGTTACTTAATTTGTTTATATTGCAGAATTGACAAAATGTCTAAAAAGCCACATAATTTTATAAATTCTATGTCATTACGGTTCGGACAATTTCACGCTCAAAGCTTTGCGACCCAATTTAGAAACAATATGCTGTCGAAATACGTCTTTCGAATTATTAGTAATGAAACCCTTTATTGGTAATTTATTGGCAATCGTCATAGGCCATAACCAATTCACGGATAATTCAATTATCTCTTAACAAATTAGTTTCACAATATCCTACGGCGTCCTTTGTCTTATCATTTGGAGCATTTAGGACAAGTGCGCTTAGGTAAGTATGGTTCTTGAAATTAGTTCCTATCTCAATTTAAAACTTCGGGAATATCCTTCCTAATTCAAAAAATGGCCTTTAGTTTCGCAATATCCTACGGCATTCTTTGTCTTGTCATTTGGAGCATTTAGAACAAGTCCATTTAGGTAAGTACGGTTCTTGAAATTAGTAGTTTAAAACATAGCTGTGTAGATTTCTTTGTAGCATCATCGGATTAGTACCTCCTATTGAATTGGTATTGGAAATAAACTCTGGGAATGTTTTTAAGAATGAACGGACATTGTCGCGGATAGACCTGTTTTGATTTCATCATGATTTCTCTCATGAAATTTGCTACACATACTTGAATATAAATATATAATCTTTAGTACATCTACAGATTATAGAATGTGTGTACTTATTACCATCATGATCATGTTCTTCATTGATATTATGGATCGGTATATTTAGTATTTAAATGCCAAACAGTATCCGGTACGCGTTTCCGTCGCGTGTCACTCAAATAACAATGTCTATCATTCATTCAGCATAGTTATGATACTATAATTGTTATCGTAATCACACTGTAAGGTTCTCAGTAGTGACCTCTTATCAATAGAGTGCGCCTTTCATTAAAGTTCAAAAGAGGTTTGACTGCGCATTTTCTTTGAGAAGTCATGACGATTTAAGAAAATTAATTCGAATTTGTCATGATTCCTGGCAACTATAACATTTCCGTCGTCTATCCCGACTTTGAAGTTGGTTGGAAGTTCGAACTATGGTTAAACAGTAATATCACGCGGTTGATCCTCACAACAATAAACTATGCCATGTCTATCGGTAATTATTTCTTTTAGTTCGAGTTCATCTACATATAGTATCACTTTCGTTGTTCTTTCACAGTTCTATTACACTATCATCATCATCATTATAGTTTTAGCCGTAAGATGTCCACTGCTGGACATAAATCTCCCTCTTTGATTTCCAAGAAGACAAGGTTCAAAGCGGCTTTTATCCACTGTCGTCCTGCGACCTTTAACAAAGTAGGCCGTCCGCCTCGTACATGAACGTCCTACACTCCGCTTTCCGGTGTGTGTTTTCCATAATAGAACTTTTCGGCCCCATCGGTTATCTACCTGCCACTTCAACGTCTATTCTATTACATGAAAGAAGTTAATTTCTTGTTTACTTTTAGCTATCTTGAACATTACGTCAGATCTTAGAAAATTATATGCCTACATAATCGTTGCTAAAATATTAAACTTCAATGACGTAGTGTCTAACGTACTGAGCACGAAGTTTTTACCAATTGAGCGTTTAAAAACATTATTTCGTAATGTATGTCTAATCTTAAACGAATGTAGACATCAAATTGTTATATGACATAACATGTTACAGGTACAAAATGGTCTCAGTGACACATTTATGCTTATACCAGCAGCGCCCCGCGGTTTCACCCGCGTAAGTCCCGATCCCGTGGGAATATCGGGATAAAAGTAGCCTATGTGTTAATTCAGGCCTCATCCTCAATCGGGCATTTGGTATGTAGATAGCTGGAGACCTGGATTAACGCATAGGCTACTTTTTATCCAGATATTTCCACGGGATCGGGACTTAGGCAGGTGAAGCCGCGGGGCGCTGCTAGTTATTTATAAGTATTTCCGCAAGAAGTTATTGACGCAGTAAAATTAGAAATTAAATTTTAAAAAAAGAAGAAATATTCCCCATGTACTCATTTGAGTTTTGATATATATCTATATATGTATTATTATTTTAGATACTATTAAGGTCTATTGTAAACTCGTATCGTCCACTTGTAAAATACGCTATTTTATTGAGGTTTTATTGCAGAGTTGTGCGTTTAATTTTATTCTAAGACAGACACCTGGGTCTTAAGTTTGCCGATGTAATTGTATTCCCGAGTCCCTTGCCTTCTGGTATTGATTAGTTGTCTCTAAAGAATGACAATTAAATTGTGATACAATTTAATTTAGACATTCTTAAAAAGTGTTGTTATTGACAGAAACTAAGATTTTCTTGCAATTGTTCCTTTAGAGAAATAGTGGTAGATCTCTTGATACTTGAAGCTACAGTTTACTGTAAATAATTGATTATATTCCCATCGTAAACGTTTCAGCGATAAGATTAACATAATATGTAAATAAACAATTTTCCGATTCGAGATTTTTAGTAATCACATAATCACGTGTATTACAAACTTGGGTGCAGGATACTTTTACAAAGACTGAAATAAAGACTGAAGAAGAAAGAAATGTACATTTTTAGCCTAAAATGTTCGAGCAGCTTTAAAAGATAGCTTGACGTTTGTCGTTACTTTGAACAGTAAATTTTGAATTCGTCACATCTGAAGAATAAAAAAGTATTAAAGCCTACGTTTTAGCTTTTAGAGTTTAGGAAAGAATATTTCGTTTTCAATGCCGCCGACCGAGTTATTGCCTTATACAAGATCTCAGTCAAAATAATTATGTCTCCACGGTGAGAGGAGACTCCAAAAGAAAGAGATGTATGTACAGACCAAACAGAATTAATTATTATAAGTCTATGTGACCAAAGGAAATTTTAGTTTGGTCCTTAAGCTGCCGAAAAAGGAGTAGCTGAATGCACTACTCCTTTTTCGGTTTTTGTATACAGCATACGGTCGAGCTTCACGCGAATCCCTACCTTGCTGTTGTAAACGTCCATAACTCATGGTAGCAGCTTGCCATTGATACAAGTTAATCACAGTAGAAATTACACATTGAAACATCTCAAGATTTTATAGATCAGTACCTATCTAAGATAGCCTACCTATATGCAAATCTGTGCTCAATCTAATAATTGACGCTCTTTATAGATTTAAAAGCCTCACAAACGAAGCCAACGTAACCGTAAGCTATGGACCATTTTCAAGGTCTTTTTTTAGTTCAAACAAATAAAGTATGTCTTTTATAATGTGGGTAGTGTGTGTCTCAACGTGAACGCTCACGTGCTGGCTGTTGTAAGTAAGCGTCCATAACTCATGGTAGCAGCTTGCCATTGATGATACTTGTTTAACACATTTGAAGTATGAAAATAAAGGAAAGCTAAATCAACTTAAACACGTTACACATTGAAACATCTCAAGATTTTATAGATCAGTACCTATCTAAGATAGCCTACCTATATGCAAATCTGTGCTCAATCTAATAATTGACGTCCTTTATAGATTTAAAAGCCTCACAAACGAAGCCAACGTAACCGTAAGCTATGGACCATTTTCAAGGTCTTTTTTTAATTCAAACAAATAAAGTAAGTATGTCTTATATAATGTGGGTAGTGTGTATCTCAACGTGAACGCTCACGTGCTTGCTGTTGTAAGTTTTATAGATTTAATAGCCTCACAAATAAAGCCAACTTAACCATAAGATATGGACCATTTTCAAGGTCTTTTTTTAATTCAAACAAATAAAGTAAGTATGTTTTATATAATGTGGGTAGTGTGTATCTCAACGTGAATGCTCACGTGCTTGCTGTTGTAAGCTTTATAGATTTAATAGCCTCAAAAACAAAGCCAATTTTTTATTCAAGCAAATAAAGTATGTCTTATATAATGTGGGTAGTGTGTATGTGTACGTGAACGCTCACGTTGAGATACACACTCATTTTTAGCGTTTCACACATCTTGTGATGTTATTTCTAACACATAAATATTTTTAGATTCACGTGTATCATTCATTACGTATTTCGAATACTTCATGCCAATTTGAGCGTCACAATTTGTGGAATGTATTTTTTCTTTACTACACTAGGTAAAATGTCGATTGGTTTTTACTGCTTAGATAGACATGGATTTTTCAGATAATCCCATAAAAATACCGGATGGTACCGAAACGTCTTTGAAATTTAATTAACAGACTATTTTTAAAATCGTCAGTTCTATTTCAATAGTTCTGCTTGCTCACTCAGCTGTAGTTTTATGTGAAAGGCAGAGTTGTAAGTTTTATTACTATTTACACAGAAATTAACACCATAATCTACTTTCAACAGATCGGTGTCATGGCTTTTTTTATCCCTTTCCGAAACAAAGAATTTGGCTTTATTCCAACAAAGTTACTTCGGTATCACACTGAAAATACATACAATTGCTTTACAAAAGGGTCGCTGACGCTCCTTGCGCTTGACACAGCAAAATTGCGTCCGGTAATTTGCGAATTGGCACTGGTGTGAGACACGGCACTGTATAGCCAGATTGAACAATATCTTTGTAAGTAAATTAGTATAAAAGAAGCAAAAATGAGAAATCATTTTTTGATATTCATAGCAGCAGGTCATTTCAACTTTGATAAAGGGTCTCTCTCGGGCCCAAATATAAGTCTGGCATCCCCGAAATCAGTACATGTAGCATGCCTACCTTTAATAAATAATTTACTTGACAAAATTGCCAAGATCCTATTAGGAGTTCACATTTTGAAACTATTTAGCGCTTCAGAAAAAGCCAAGACTTAAGACAACAGACCCATATAAAATGTAGTTGATTAAACAGTCGCTCACTTCCTCAGTAATGTTCACGGTAAGATGGAAAAATACCGTTCCGAGTGGAAGCCTTACATGGCTTTATAAGCAAAATGTGATTATTGTCTAAGTTCAATGAATTTGAAAGCTGAAACTTTGTTACACACATGTAATATAGTCCCGTACGAAACAATTGTTGATACAAAACACTTGTTGTTGTATTATATTACCTTCGTATTCTTAGAAATAGCTGTAACTTTTTCATAGTATCTTGTTTCTTAGTATCTTTTTCTTAGCATTTTCATTGGAAGTCGATTATTGCCGCGTTCCTATAATCAAAAAAACGATTTGTTTTGCTTACGGACGGTAAAATTTCGTTGAATTTTCAACGAAAATTTTACCGTCCTTAAGCAAAACGCTAAGCTAAGAAAATGCTAAGAAAAAGATACTAAGAAACAAGATACTAAGAAAAAGTTACAGCTATTTCTTAACCATCTTCTAAATACTCCTACCGATTTAAAACTTTGCAAATATATGTAATACCAATGACAAAATAAAAATTATTAAGTCCATCGAGCTGTTCTGATGATGGAATCAGGAGATGGATAATGAAACTCTTCAATGGTTACTGATCAACCTCTCGAGTTTGGGCTCATATGGTTTGTTTTCACGAGTCAAATGCATTAATTACACTTGGTGAATAGGATTTGTATAGCGTGTTTTTAGTTATTTGAAACTATAGTAATTATTTGTTGTTATCGAATTAGTATCTACCTACGCTTGGGTAGAAGTTGGTTAAGAATTTTACTTTTACCAATTGTTACCACGATGTTTTAGTAAATCGATGTTCTATGATATTACTTAATATAGTTTAGGATACCCGATAAAATTGCAATAGTCATCTGTCTCCATTTATCAACCACTTAAAGTATTTAAGCACAATATTACGCCGTAAACAAAGAAACAAAGACATAGTAGATATTTTGTTCGAAGTGTAGTTTTTATTGACTTATCGATAAAGATATCTCTATAGTCTACCACTACGTCTACCGATATGAATTCTTAGGTATGTCTTATTTATATGACGGTTGTGCCTTTGACTCTTGTATTAATTAAAGGTGACTGGCTCCCAAATACATTACTGGACAGGATTCTACTGTTATTCTGTCAGTCAATTTGAAATATCACCAATAACTCTAGTACCTAAGTCAAATAATTTTCTCAATTCTAAGATGCAAACAACATTTTGTTTTAACTAAGGCGTTTGATTATGTTTCAAACACCTTACTTTAAACAAAGCTTATGTCCTAAATATTAAATGGAGTGTACATTTATGTATATGTTAATTTACATAATCATTATGACAATAGTCAATAGCATTATTAAACAGATTCATAATCTATCTTTGCTAATATTATAAAGCTGAAGAGTTTGTTTGTTTGGTTAAACGCCCTAATCTTAGGAACTACTGGTTCGAATTGAAAAATTATTTTAGTGTTGGATAGCCCATTTATCGAGAAAGGGTATAAGCTATATACCATCACAATACGACCAATAGGAGCGGAGCATCAATGAAAAATTTGGCAAATTCGGGAAAAAAATGATCTCTCTCTTCTAAGTGACGCAGACGAAGTTGCGCGGGTCAGCTAGTCTACTATTGCCGCGTTCCTATTATCAAGAAACGATTATCAAGAATGATAATCGAGAAACGGCGTTTTGCTTACGGACGGTAATTTTCGTTGAAATTTGAAAATTTACCGTCCGTAAGCAAAACAAATCGTTTCTTGATTATAGGAACGCGGCATAAATAGATAGAAAGTAACTACTATTTATAAGCTTCGCTTGTGTGAATGTAGGTTTTGTCAATAAATTCAGGTATCCCTTGAGAGCAGTTTTTTAGGATAAGTCTTCCAGTACTTCCACCTTAAAGGCCGGCAACGCACTTGTGGCTCTGAGTTGCAGGTGCCTATGGGCGGTAGTCATTTACTATCAGGTGACCCGTCTGCTCGCTTGCCCCCTATCCCATAAAAAAGAAATGATATTAGGATGAGCCCCCATTATTTATAATCTATATTACTTACATATATACTAAATATCACTTGATATCGGCTGCGTTGTCAACTAAATCATGTACCGAGGAGGCCCCCCTCCTTCATACTTGCATATATTAAGATTATTCTCAAAACAAAATTATTATGTGTTGTTATTAAACAATTCCATGCCTTTCCTGTGTTTAACACCTTGTCAATAGTATTTATTTTGGTTCACTAGGTATAGCCATTATCATTTATAACAAATCATTTATTGTTCAAATGGTTCACAGGTCGGTATCGACGCTGTTGTTGTTGAAACAATAGGCTCATATTAACAGTTAGATAATTGTTTTGCATATCTGCATGCCATTAGTATTTGAATATTTTTGTAATTTCTTTGTTAAGATTTCAATCTGGCATAAGGATTCAGGATTCAGTCACACTCACAAAGCAGTCTGCCTTGTGAGTGCGACATGCTACTGTTGCACCGATGTCAAATGGTTATTTCGTCACATATCGCCGCTTTGTTATGTTTTATCACCGCGGAAGAAATTTTTTTTTTGGCGAAATATGTTTCGTATGTCTATTCTATTCTATTTTTCTTTATGGCAAATGATGCCGATGTCGACAATTCTGCCAATGTCAGTCGTGCGCTGAAGTGTGTTTATTAAGAGAACGAATATTGATTCTGTCAAAATTGGACTCGTTGCGTATCTTGTTTTGGAGTTAGTACACTTATACCAGCTAGTAAACTAAAAATACATACAAGAAGTCACAAATTTGCCCTAATAATCACAAAAACACTCAATATCCGTAAACTTTCAATTCACACGTGCTATCCAAACCGTTTCGTATGTCATTCGAGTGCGAATCGTAAAACAAATTTGGTCGTAAACAAACGTAAACAAACAAAAACGATTTGAAAGAATTAACCTATTTTAATTTATACTATCAACCCGCCCCGGCTTCGCACGAGTAGCAGAGCATAGTTATATTGATTTTTTCTAACATCTTCAACAGTCATCGTCATATTTCAACCATTTTACACACAACCTAACAAATTATGCACCTAAACCTTCTTCATGAATAACTCTGTCTATTGGTGAAACCCGCATGAAAATCCGTTAAGTAGTGTTTCAGTTCAACGCGAAAAGACAGACAGTCGCGCCGGGGGACTTTGTTTTATAATGTGTAGTGATAAATGTAACTTTAAACAGCTGTTCGATACAAAACGAAATAGTGTTTTGCCCTCTTACGATTTGAAAGAATGAATCTATTTTAATTTGTATTTGGAATAAATGTAACTTTAAACAGCTGTTCGATACAAAACCTCCTAAAAAGTTGCCTATTTTGACTTCCGCGGTGTTAAAACTTAGCGACGATAATATGTAGATATGAGTCAATGGCCTATAAGAACACCTAAGTATATTTAATTTCTAGTAGAATCCCACTATAATCCTACTAATATTATAAACGTGAAGGTTTGTGAGGATGTGTAGATATGGATATGGATGTTTGTTACTCTTGATGAAACTTGGTATGAAGATAGCTGGAGACCTGGATTAACACATAGGATACTTTTTATCCCGATAATCCCACGGGATCTGGGACTTACGGGTGTGAAACCGCGGGGCGCTGCTAGAATTATTATAAATGTGAAAGTTTGGATGGATGGATGTTTGTTTGTTACTCTTTCGCTGAACCGATTGCGATAAATCTTGATATGTAGATAGCTGGAGACCTAGATTAACGTATAGGCTACTTTTTATCCCGATATTCCCACGGGATCGGGACTTACGCAGGTGAAACCGAGGGGCGCTGCTAGTTCCTTTTACACGTCGACTTGGAGTAGAAGAGTTCAGCCAACATATTTACAGCTTAATCGGGCAACTTTGGTACTATTTATTTTTTGTGTAGTAATATTGCCTATTTAAACCATATTATGATCCCTCTCTATTATCTGCTAAATATGGTTATCAAACTGAACAACATGTATTGTAGGTAGTATACAATAGCGGCTAGCATAAGAGAGAGATAGATACAGTATGTGGCCTATCGCAAGCCAAAGACAGACGACCATTGTAGCGCGGCGGTTGTGCATTCGGCTACCACGCCGGGGTCCTTAGTTCGAGGCTCGCCCAGTCTAAATATTTGTATGCATATGTCTACTTGTAATGATCTCGGTGTTTCTATGTGTGTATGTACAAAAAAATGTGTGTGTTATGTATCTATCTACATAATACAAGCTTTGTTTCTGAGTTGTCTGAGTTGTTGTATGTCATGCTCGCCTAAAAGTCCTGCCGATGGTGGCGTATGTGTCGGGTCGTTCGGCTCACTTCAATATGGTTGATCTGTACGATGGCTGGCGTGAGCGTCATGCTCGTAAGCGGGTGCCGTTGGTCGGGGCTAGTCATCTCCGGACTGCTATTACTTAAATAAGTATAGACTACATTGTCCTCACTGTAACCAAAAATTAGTAAAAAACTAGATCCTCGTTAATAAATTAAATACTTAACAAACACTCTCGAATCGAGCAAATACATTAATGGATATAAAAAAAATGTTGATCGAGTCTTGTATATCAATCGCTAAAAATATGCGCAAACGTCTGGATGTCACGTGTCAGAAATAATGGAGGTACGAGTATGTTAACACAAGCATCGTTTCGACCACGAAAAACGTGTAAATATCGGTCTACGACCAATAAAACCTGCCTTCGATTAATATCGATATTACTCAATTTGTATACCGATTGAATAACTAATAAAATGTAAATTGAGATTTCTAAATATACAACTTGGGTTCTGGCAATCATTCAAAAGACAAACTGTTATAGATGGAAATGCCACACACCTATCACGTGTAACAAAGTTTCGATAATAACAAGAAGTTTGATTTTCTTACTTTTCATTATTTTGGTTATGTTATTATTATGGTTATGCTACAACATTTAAATAAATGATGAGGTTGTTTGTTAAAGGGCCTGGACTTCCAGGCAACAGCCAGTTGCATGCTCGAGCTATTGCGTACCTACTCCCAATTTTCCCGTCTTTAATTCCTAAATTTCCCGTCTTCAATTCCCAAATTCCCCGGTTGCCCAATATTTGGGTGTTTTTAACACGCCTCTGTCTACCCCTTCGGGGATACAGGCCTCAGTGTATGTTTGTATGTATTATATTAAATCTTCTGGTTTAGCAGCTAAAATCAAGAAATTAATAAAATAATCTCTCACAAAAGAACTGAAAAAAAATTAAAGCCGAGAATTTGTCATATCGGCAATCTCAGGTCAAAGAAACGATTTGTTTGATCTGTGCCGGCAATATATCGGTGCAGTGTTGTTACGCAGAAGGTGGAATATGGCTGGACTTCCGTCTCCATATAATAACATTCTGTTATTGTTGCACAAAGACAAGACGATTTAATAGTCATTAGCAGTAAAACTATGTTTGAAAATTTGTAACGTTGTAGCAAAAGCAAACTTAGTAGCACATTTGAAGCGTCTTTATTAAATTCTAAGAAGACCATTTTTATGTTTTATGCGTTGTTACTGTCTCTGTTATGAAGTGTCTCTTTATGATTTATAATTATTAGTTAAAAAAGACTTATTTTTCTTTTATCGAATAATTTTTGTAGCCTGCGATCTCTATAAGTAGGTAAACGGTTTAACATTCCATTTCTGTTATTGAAAGTCGCCTCTCTCTTAGACGTTTATAATAATCGGGACATTAAAAAACTTTAGACATAAGTCTAAAACAATCTAGTCTGCTCCAATGAAGATGTTTTACGCAAATTTGTATGTATTATTATATCTGCCAAACCGTCATAGATATGAGAAGCGGTTTGAGGTCAAATTAGATAATTTGGCGCTTGTGTTACTGGCAGGGTTATCATTGTGATTGAAATGTCTAAAACATCTGAATTTGTAATGTTTTTGTAAAATTTAGCCAAGCCTATAAATATTATTGAAATTGATTCTAAGTTAAATCAATTTTCAATAACGTAATTAATTCGTTTTGTAGTGCTAACGTTTTCACAATATTTTTAATGAAACAAAGCAAACGCTTATCAAATCTTAAGCAATCAGCTGTATTGAGTCAGAGTCCTTGGGTCTCTTGTTCTTTCATATGTTCAGAACAAAGCAAGATTTAGACTAATAAATATTGTTTTCATTACTTAGTAAGATGTAAAATTACTCAGAAATTATTGTAGGTAATATATTTTCTTAAATTACTGTATTTTAAACAATGATGCTCTATTTTACACAGCTGAAATAACAATAACAACCGCTCCCAATTGTTTCTGAACTTATGATTTCCTAAATGATAAGTTAAGTAAAAGTACCTCTTCTTTGTTGCAGGGAATCACATGGGGCAAGGCGTTTTTGATCTCAGCAGAAAACACCGCAGCGCTACCCTACCTATCCAACAGGGAGTGCACATTAGGAGGCTACAGAACCTGCATAGTTAACTTCCACCCTCGTCCGTTCTACACTTCGTCGTCTAACTCCAATGATGAAAATAAACATGCTCTTCTATACATAGCTGTTCCTGAAAACAGGCATTGGTTGGGATCAGCACCGTTGTCTGATATAGCAAAACAAATTCTAGAATGCCAGGGACCTTCCGGCTCAAACGCAGAATACCTCTTAAGATTAGCTGACTTCATGAGAGAAGAAATTCCTGAGGCTTTAGATGATCATCTATTTTCTTTAGAGAGATTAGTTCGAAAGTTTGCAAGTGACATGAAGATATGCTTGATGAGTTTGATGACGAAGGAAGAGGAGGAAGAAAGGATGGAAGTGAAAGCAGTTGTGCCTAGCTACCACTTCGCTTCGAGAGTTCCAGAAAAGAAATTGCGTTGTGTCAATATGTGATATTATAGCCTTGTTAGGGTGAAATGGACTATATCTCGATAGCTTCTGTGATGTTTCGTTGTTAAGATGTAATAGTTGTGACCGTTTTATAGTTTATATATATATATATATATTAAGATAGTGCGATGTGTACCTACGTAAACGTTTTTGATTATTTACTGCTTGGTCGAGAATCAAGTGCTTTTCATGTTACTGTAAACAAATTGGTAGACATCAATATAAAATATACATAAAATTTACAATATTACTAACCGACTAAATTAGTGTGACCATCACATTTAAATACTGACTAAATCGTCATAACTATTGGTCTTATTGTAGCGTTAAAGTCGGGTATTAGTTGATAAGACTTGACATTTACATGTGATGAAAAAGTTTTGGGAAAAATAAACTAAAGAAATATTTAACTAATGCCTAATTAAAATATTTTAACTTTGCAATTTAAAATGTAGTTTTAAGAATTTAACGTTGCAATTTAAAATTTATTTTTCCCATAATTTGAATTTATTTAAGTTTCTACGTATATAGTTATTATAGGATTTCATGTATTTTATGTAAGACTTCTTAATCTATTTGACGGTTCCGATACCCATTGACTTGATGATTTTGTTGAAAGCGATTACATGTTATGATAACTAGAACTGGGCAGCTATCTCAAACAAAAACACGGCTGTACCTATGAATTTACTGTATAAATAACGCATTTTTGAAAAGAATGTTCGTTAATACCTACAATTTTCACTAAATTGTCGTTTGTGTAAAACATAAATAAAGTTATATTTTAAAATTAGAAACGAGAATTACAAGTTTCGGCTATAAAAATAATTCATAACCTTGATGTTTTTTTAATAATCAGATTAAAAAGGAATTATAAAATGTGATCTATATTATTATTTACAATAAAAATATTATTACTATTTTTGTTATTGATTTTTAATGTTGTTGAAAATTTTGTTGTTTTTCATGCACACTTCTGCATTAGATTATATGAGAGCCAAACGGACTAAAACCCTACGATCTATCGGGTAAAGCGGTATACAAGCAACTAAATTTCGACCGGACCGACATTTCTGTATTTTTGTGCCCATCCACTTGGACCAAAGCGAATCCTCCTTCACTTTTTTCTTTGACGCGGTGATGGGATCACTAACTTCTGTTTTCTACCCTTTCGCAACCATAACGCCGTCTCTGAGACTTTAAGAGTTTTTTTCCTCGCAGTCTCTTTTTCTCCTGTACCTGTATCTGTACCCTCTAACAGAGGGACATAGCGAGCACTCCCAGTAAAGGAGAACATTAGCCGCAGGGGCTACGTCCGACCGCAAAAAGGGTTTCTATCTAAGTACTGCAAATATTAATACGTTCTTAGATTATATTTTAGAATTTTATTTATATTTTACACACAAATTAATGATTCCCTCGACGCACAAAAGCCAAATAATTATGTAATTGTTAAGTATTATCCACGAACCGAATATAAGGTTATTTTTGTGTTAAATATATTTTAAAGAGAATTACTGCTAAGAATTTTTTTATCACGTGTTATGAATTTCTTGGAAATTATTCAATTTATACTAAAATGTTTATTTTTGGTTACATGCAAGATAGAATAGGAAAATAGTAGGTACCTAATTAAAGTTTGTGAGACAAATATAATTCAAACCCAAATGTATTTGAATCGAATTAATAATGTCGTTTAAAGCTTTTGTAGTAAATATATGTATATAATTAAATTATTGTAAGGCAATGCCATGTAATGTATACTGACAAAATGATGTATCGACAAAAAAAAATACCATTTAATACAAATTTGTGAATCTATATCTGAATTTTTATTTTCTTACCACCTGTTGGTATCAAGAAATGATCACTCCAAACTACTCTTACTCAAATCCAAGGTGATTGGACTGGCTGACAGGAGTGAGATACACGACGAAAGGGAATGCATAAATCTTTGGTTTTGGTTAAACTTTTAAATTCTTTTTTAAATATTCATGAAACGTATAGGTATAAAATAAATCTTAAAAAAACTTAAACCTACTCTTAGAACAGTCAGCAATCTTTTATTAATACGTAAAGAAAATTCTTAGTACGCCTTTTTAAGCAAATTTAGCGAACGGAGAAGTTTGAAATAAGTTTAAATGTCGAAGTGCAGAAAGCTAAATTTATAAACAATACGTAAAAAAATTTGAAAATTGCAGTTAAGTTTATTAAGTATGATTTAATTTTTAATTCATTAAATTATTATTAACTTTACTTTTTGAAATTAATACTTAGCATTATAACGCATAGCGGAGACAACTGGTAATGAATAAAGTAGCAACTAATTACTACATAAACTACTTTACTAAATAAGTATATATTTGATTATCAATAAATAACATTTGAAATGCTATTTTTTGTACTTATTTTTGTAAGTAGTGTTTATGCCGTGGGAGAGCCATGCTTCGGCACGTATGGACCGGCTCGACCGGAGTGATACCACGGCCTCACAGAAAACCGGCAGTGAAGCAATACCTGCATTGCTTTTCGCCGAGCAAGTGAGGTTACCGGAGACCCTAACCCTTCCCTCTTCCTCTCTCACCTGGTCCCCTATTCCCCCCTTCCTCTACTCCCACCTTAAAGGCCGGCAATGCACTTGTGACTCTTGAGTTCCAGGTGCTCATGGCCGGCGATAGTCATTTACCATCAGGTGACCAGTCAGCTCGTTTGCCCTATACAATGAAAAAAATAGATATATGTTTATTATATCTGGTACCTACCTATTTATTTAGTGAAAGCATTTTATTCTAGACTATTTTGTGTATTGAAATGACTAATATGTTCTTTGTCCGTCTTACTGTTGTTGACATAGCATGCTACCCGCTGCTACTACACGCCATCTCTATTCAATGTCTTGACTCACTTATGATAGTGCCATCTGTTGGATTAGTTTGCGAGTAACATAATTGTCTCTTTTCAGTGAAGAATTTGATGTAAGGAACAATAGATGGCACTGTTTTTAATTTTGTCTTTTCAGCTCGCCAAAAATTTTTTTAAAGTTAATCGCGTAATAATAAACAATCACACGGATTCGTAGTTTTACGACTTTTACGTAAATACGATTTATCGCGTAATACGCCAGCTTAGAAATGCGCTGTAAGTATGTATAATTAATATTTAATAGATTGTGGTACGTTGCTCATATTTAAGTAGCTGAGCTAAGTATTGTAATAAGGGTCTATTTTAATTTACATTTAATTCTAGGGTAAATTAACAAAGTTATATTTGCATGCCGATTTCTTGGCGAAATGTGTATCGTGCCTATATTTTATGTAACACCTTCTTGTACCACATTTTACGCAAATAAATTATTATTATTATTCTCTTTATTAACATTTAAATACATATAAATTACATTTTTAAATACATTATTATATAAAAAAATATATTTAAAAATATAAAAAATAGTGTCCCACCGGTATCGGGTACAGGGGCCAAGCTACCGGTGGTTAGGATTCCAGAGACAGAAACGTCCTCACTAAGCGTGCCGTGTCAAGAAGGACTGCCTTCTGCATTAGGCTCTTGATCCAGCTGCCTAACGTGAGCCTCTGAAGGTGTTGGTCGAGGCTCTTAGCAATTAACCCATGGGCCGAAATGACTATCGGCACAATGATTGCTGAATCCACATCCCACATGTCGACAATCTCGTGAGATAAGTCCAAATATTTTATTTCTTTCTGTTTTTCAGCCTTCAAGAGATTGTCGTCATGGGGAATGGTGATGTCAACAATCATTGCTCGACGCTCTAATCGGTCTATCACCACTATATCAGGCTTATTGGCAACAATAGTCCTGTCAGTGATGATAGATCGATCCCATTACAATGTTGCACGACCATTTTCAAGAACTGGGTCGGTCACATACGTGTAGTACTGTAACTCGACAGTCACAAGGTTATATTTAAGAGCAAGTTGCTGATGGACTATCCTGGCCACTTGGTTATGTCTATGCAATTACTCACCGTTGGCAAGACGAGAACAACCGGAAATTATATACCTGAGGGTTTCTCCAGGACGATGACATGCCCAACAAATGTCAATCGTGCCGTCTTTCAGGATATATTTTCGATAGTTATTCGTCATAACAACTTCATCTGTAATTGCACAGACAAAACCTTCAGTTTCTCCGAAGAGATCACCAAACCGTAACCAGGACACAGATGCTAATAAATCGACATCAGGTCCATTTAAGGCCCGATAAAAACGTCCATGCAGCTCTTTGCCCTTCCATATCTCCTTACGATCAGTAATATTAAGTACTGCAGGTTTGCGCCAGTTCTCTTTTCCTAGAGCAAGTGGGGTGAGTCCGTTGTCAACTGCCACCACATCCCGATGCACATCCACGTTAACGGAGAGGAAGTAATCTCTAAGATTACATACCTCGCGATTATGGAGGGTCTTGGCATTTAAAAAACCACGACCCCCACATTTACGCGGGATATACAATCTTATTACCGACGATCGTGGATGGTGCATTCGGTACGCGGTAAGCAATGTACGAACTCTTCTATCCAGGGCATCTAGTTCAGTCTGAGTCCATCTAAGTATTCCAAAGGAGTAGATTAGGACTGGCATGACCCAATCATTATAGGCCCGCACCTTATTACCGCCTGACAAAAGACTTTTCAATACTTTTTTCAGGCGGCCAAAGAAGCGTTCCTGTAACGATTGCTTCATGATCAATTCATTTACACCTAACGCCTGTGACATACCTAGATACTTGTAAGTTTCGTTGGCGGAAAGACATCTAAGGTGTGTGGAATCTGTGAGTTCCATCCCATCAGATTCCACAATCCTGCCTCTTTTAACATGCATGATTGCACATTTATCCACACCAAATTCCATTCTGATACATTTACTAAAGGTTTCAGTTACCTCTAGTAATCTTATCAATTGGAAATTGCTGCAGGCAAACAGTTTTAGATCATCCATGAAAAGGAGGTGGGATATAACTTGACCTCCTCTCCGCAAACGATAGCCTAGCCCTGAACTCTCCAGTAAAGTGCTGAGAGGATTCAAAGCTAAACAGAACCACAAGGGACTCAAGCTGTCACCCTGAAATATACCCCGCCTGATCTTTATATGCTCGCCGTCACCCTGAGGCCGCCGACATCCTGGATAGCAAAGGACCGTTCTCCATTGCCGCAAACATGCCTTCAAGAAAGTGCATAGAGTCGTACCAATCTTGTACAACTCCATCACTCTCAAGAGCCACGTATGCGGCACAGAGTCATAGGCTTTCTTATAATCTATCTAACATGTCGCCAAATCCTTTCGGTTACGGCGAACTTGTTGGTTAATGATCGTGTCAAGTATAAGGAGCTCTTTAGTGCCACGGGCCCCACTTCTACATCCATTCTGAGAGTAAGCCATAATAGTATTATTATTATTATCCTGCAACTTGAGAAGTGTTTTCATACATTAATAAGATTCGTCATCCTATTTAAAACGCCATCTGTAGGTACACGCGTGTTATCTCACTCGGCAGCGAAGTTGATGTCGTCTTGGAAGAAGGAGAACCATCGATACCCGATAAACTGGATATTCTTCCATTGATGATGAAGTTGCAGCCTACGCAATCCGTTGAATAAAAGATCTTAGTGAAGACTAAGTAGCTGTGATCGCGGCGGCTTCGCTCGCGTTTACATACTTATGTTTTTGCTAGGAACCCTAATTCTTTCCTTAAATAAAAGTAGTTTAAGTATAGCATCAGCTATCTACCAGTAAAAGTCATAGCCGTTTAGGAGATTAACCGCAACAAGAACGCAGACAAAAAATGTAAAAATGATTTTTTGGTATTAGTACCGCGTAAACATTCAGAGGCATAGATAAAAGGCATGAAAGCTATTATATTGACATTAGAAACAGACACTTCAATTTTTTATCATTTGTATAGATGTGAATAAGACACAAAAAGAGGCCCTACGTGATGACGAATATGAAGATAGAGATTAGTCAACTCCGATTGTGTCAAACGCCCAGGCATTATCAGCAGTTAACGACTGAAGGCGCTATATATCTTCTTTGGGAGAAAACGCACTGTAATATTTAAGTTATATTGAAAATCTTTTAATTACGAATGCGTCAACATCACTATGTCTAAACCAAAATAACTGATTATTTTGATTTGACAAATACTTCAGGTATTTTCAGTAATTACTGATTTTGGTTTCTCGCTTAAGACATGTTTTTGGCTGGGTCCCTTTGAAATCGTAAACGGCTTTTATTGTACATAGGGCACACTGGAAGTTCTGCGCTCCTGGCCGCTCATAAATGTTTAAATTTCGAATGTTATATTTTTTTAAACATACGAGTACGTAACTCAATCACTGATTAAAAAAAAATTGACGGGAAATCGCGTGTCAATTGTTTTGTTATCAGAAGTTGAAGTTCGTTGTTCGTAGCAAAAATGGAATTAACGCGAAAAGATTTTAGAGCGATATTTTTTATGATTTTAAAAGTTCACCAACTCCGCAAGACTGCACTACTCACCTTCAAAATGCTTTTGGGAGGGAAGCACCTCATTTGAGCACCGTAAGGCGTTGGTACGCAGAATTTGATCGTGGCCGTGTTTCTCTCCATGATGAAATTCGTGACGGTCGGCCCTCTTCTGATCGCACTGAAGACTCAATTCCTCCATTCCCTCTTACTATTCCTATGTCAAACCACATTTGGAACATAATTAAGTCATTTGGATTGAGGGTCCACTAATATCGATTAATGGTGATTGTCGATTATTGATTGTTCAACACTAGATTTTCTGTGTTAATCACTGGAGATATTTATGAAATATACTTTATTTGATCATTTACAAATTAACACTAGATTATACTAACTTTTAAACTTTCGCCTTCCATGATATAATTATGTATTTATACGGGAATTAACGCGATCACGAAAAGGTATTACATACCTCTGAATTACCTGACGTTTCGCCTTGGTCACAGGCGGACTGGCTCAGCGGTGCACATCCTCCGTCGACGACGTTTCGTGATCGCGTTAATTCCCGTATAAATACATAATTATCACACTAGATTTTAAACCATACTATTCTTGGGAGTGTCACCTACTATTATCAATTTTAACCATTGCTCTAAGTTCAAAAGTATATTTTCTTTTTAAGCAATAAGTAAATTTGCAAATTCCCAGTGTCGAAAACTGGTTCTATAACTCTACTACTATTCTAATATAATAAAGTGCATTGTATAAATTTATATTAGTTCACTGTTTTGTCCTTTCTGCCAATCATATCGACTATGTGCTCGCTAGTCATTGTTAAATACGGTCGTGTTCTACCTACGTGTCTAGTGTAATCTTCGTTTGAAATATACCTACAATAGAATAAATGTGAAAAGTTAGTCATCTGTGACGTGTGAAGGGATAAGAGTTTAAAAAATTGGTACAAAATATATGACACAGGTAATTGCAGAAAAATATATACTAACGCCTACTTACCAAAGCTACAGGTTTGAGTGCCTTCAAGAATAAATACGGATGGAACTTTAAGATTTCCATTAATTGATCACTACTCAGAACCTAAGGTACACCTGGTAAGGCTCCTCTGGAATACATATCTTCCCAGATTTTAACAAAAGTTCGAGAGTTCTCAAAAATACGGTGTCACGTTTCTTAATCTTCACTAGATTGACTGCCATGAATATTATAGCTTCTCTCCTGATCTCTTCAAGGATGACAGTAATAATGTTTCTCCTCCTCCACAAGGAGCATGCAGTGCAAAGTAAATTTAGCGTTTTGTAAATTTCTATCAGCAGCCAAGCCAGTTTGTCTGTCTGTCCAGTCTGCCGTGAGAACAAGAAATCAAAATAACTTTTTTTTCTTCGAAATGCCGACAATTGAAACGACAATAACAAAATTCAGGAGTAAAATTAGATCGTTTCCTATTTTAACTTATTCGTTAAGTCTATATTTAATATGTAAGTAGGTACCTAATAAAAAATAACATTATCGAAAATAACTAAAAATAATCAAATTTGTATCAGTTATCGACCTTTTATCGTTTCTGATTTTCGTCGGCACTTTTCAGTGAACAAAGAAAGTGACGTGCGTGACGCTTAGTAGATGTTTAAGAAAACTTAATCCAACTTGATTTATGAAAAAAGAAATATAAATAGTTGTGATTTATAGAAGGATCCATAGCTGCTGTCACTGTGAAGTTAAAAACGAGGACTGAGAGTTGGATTTCCCTCCTCAATCTGGGAATGTCTGCCGTATGAAATATAAGTCAGAGTATAAGTGTACACAGAACAGATACTGTGGTGTATCACATACCGAAGTAATAAATGAAAGTAGCTTCACACTTATGTGAAGTCAACAAAGAATAAAAAAACGGACAAGTGCGAGTCTGGCTTCCGCACCGAGGGTTCCGTAAGCAAGCAAACTTCTATGTAAATAGTACGTCCATCTCGGAAATCAGTTCTCGAAGACTTTTGCCTGGCTTTTTTTCGAAAAACAAACTTCTTAACTTTGAGGTTGCGATGTACGACAAAGTCACCAATCCAACCGCAAAATTTAAGTTTGTAATCACAAAAACTATTTTTTTTATGTGATGTAACAACAAATTAACGACTTTCGGATTTTTTCCTTTACTTGTGCTGTCAGACCTTGCTTCTTACCAAATTTCATGATTCTAGGTCAATGGGAAGTACCGTGTAGGTTTTGATTTACCTGCGAAATGTTCAAATTTAGTCAAATTTAAGGCTTAAGTGACCATATCTTATGAACGTAGAAATTCTTGATGCGTCCACGGGTTCCTGAGAAAAAGGTTCTTAACAGACAGACAGACAAACAGACGGACAACAAAGTGATCCTATAAGGGTTCCTTTTTTTCCTTTTGAGGAACGGAACCCTAAAAAGGATAGAAGTGAAATTAGATAGTAAAACTAATAATACATAATTATGTATGTATGTATAATTTGAATATCGCACAAGAGACTGTTCAGATTTGTGTTATTAACAGACCTTTTAATCACAAAAATGTAGCAAAGGTGGGATTTGCACTTAAAAATATTAATACAATGTTTATTTCCATCCACTATTAAACAATATAGGGATAAATTTGTAAGAACAAAAAGCACAAAATAAATTTAGAACATGAGACGTGAGTAAATGAAATACTTACATATTTTCCTCATTGAATCGTCAACAGACGAAAATGTTTATGATCAGAATGCGTATGTACTTTGCACATACGCATTCTGATCTCTGCGATAGGTATCTGAATTATGAACTAAACTCAAGTAGGGTTCTTATTCAGGACTAAGGTTTTACTATACAGTAGCACTTTAAAACTATTTGTCATTAAGTAACATACCTCAAGTTTAACCATACAATAATTTGATACATCTGTTGAATCCGTAACAATTATGACGAATGACTAGTATCAGAATAAAAGGACCGGAATGCCAATATTAATAATTGCGTGATTTATCACAAATCCCACTAATTATAAATGTGAAAGTTTGGATGGATGGATAGATGGATGGATGGATGGATGGATGTATGTTTGTTACTCTTTCATGCAAAAACCATTGAACCCATTGCGATGAAACTTGGTATGTAGATCTGGAGCAAGGATTAACGCATAGGCTACTTTTTATCCCGATATTTCCACGGGATCAGGACTTACGCGGGTGAAACCGCGGGGCGCTGCTACTTACATTAAATATTTTTAATATTAAACAGGCTTCAAAAAAGAAGAAATTTTTGATTCGACTTTATTCGTTTTGTGTGTCTAACATTATATCTCACCTAATTTTGGACAAATTTTCATGATTAATTATTATCTTATTGGATAGGTCATCTTAAGCGTTTTTACAAAGAATTAAAAAAAAACAACCCTAAGGTGACAAACTAGCTTATGAAAGTTTCAAGTACCATGATTTACATAGACGCATACTAGTCGGTTGCCCTTTTTTTCAAACCTTATTTTAGCTTTCCAGCTTCATGACATTTACTGTTGCAAAGTTTTAGAAGTTTTCCTTAGGGACTACGGTATGGGGTTCTTCAACAGGGTACAGGTGTTTAATGGACGGCAACGCGCATGCGAGGCTACGGGGTTCCGGCAACCGCTTACTATCAGGCAGGCTGTATGCTTCTTTACTGCCGACGTGCTACAAAACAAGGATTATTTATTGAGTAGTTTATATTTTATTTTATTTCAGATTAACGGATCCAAATAAGCAAAGTTGTTATCATCGGTGAAGAATGAAACGCAAAAGATTAACCGTTCTTTTCTTAGCTATAGCGTATGTCGCAACAACCAGTTGCAAAGATTTAGGTAATACTGAACTTTAAAGTTATGTTTATATGTTGTTTTATTTATTTTTTTATATTTCAATCATAACGTCCATCATATGTTAATAAATCGTGTAATTTTGTTGGATGAGACTAAATAGAAGTATATACACACAAACCCAACAAAAATTAAATAGAATCATGCTCCATCAAATGATTAATCTCAATTGATTTATTTTCAGTCGAAAATCGTTAGAAGATCATTTGTAAGTCTGTATAGAACTGATCTATATAACTAATATAAAATAATTAGTGTTAATATTAAGGTGCCTAACGGGCAATATTTTTACTGCAATGTATGGCTGCAATACTGTCGTATGCTCAGGGCGAGCTGGTAGCGGGATTGTTGGATCTATTTCTAGGGAAGAGTTAGTAAAAGATTACGCGGGCAGAACAGTGAATTTACTTGAACTCCAAATTATAATTATAACAACAACTGTATTAATTAATCACTATATCTTGCGGTTCCGTGCTTACAGCTAAGACGTCTGTCTTCAGACTCTTCAGATGCTTCACAGACAATTATTTTCTCTTGCTATGTTCTACCTTTTAATATTCTTAAATTCAAATAGGAGCAAGGGGCCGCCAGTCAGACATAACGCGCCAAAGAGTTCTTAATTTGTCCACAGAGTTTGCAAGCGGGCGCGTGGAGTCCATTTCTACAATACAACTTAAAATTGCTAGCAATTACAGCCAGGCTATGCATTATACAACAATATTTTAAGTGTGGCCGGCCATGTAACTAAATATTTTTGGTACTGGCTGATGTATTGCTATGTTGCCGGCAGGTTGAAGAACGATAGCATGGCAACCTGTTGGGAAATACAATTGTTGTCATCTTTTCTCTCTTTTTATTTTTCCTACAATTTGTTTAAAAGGAATTCGAAGATACTTTTAGACATTCTTGTAAAGTTTCTGAATAATTGGTAATCAATGCTTGTTTCTTTACTTAGTGTATCTAAAGTATCACGCCTATTAAAGTAAGGACGTATCCACAATCTGGATTTTTTCTTTGCGTTTTGCATTTTATTCCAAAATAATATAAGCCGCTGTGACACGAAAGGTTTCGTCAGCAATTTTGTTTTTGTAGCCCATTTAGACATAAAGATATTGAGCCATACTGGTTCAGACACATTGAAAAATGTTTTTGTATGGCTGAAAATTTTAATCTTCACTAAAATGTTTTTGTGATGGCCGGAAATATTATTGCCACATATTGCAGTAAACATATTTCTCGTTTAGACATTGCTCTAATATCGCTTTACAACAATTCTTTGGTAATTGCTTGACAATTAGGTACCAAAAAAAATTAGATTCTGACTAACGTTACATGTCAACAAATATATATCTACTGAAAGACTTTTATGAATAATTATGATGACAATGGGTTTCTTATGAGTAACTAAAAAAAATTGTTTTAATTTTTTTTTTTATTAAAACAAAACACCTCCCGCATTAGAATATTCCTGTGTCGCGGGGAGCTTCACAAACATTTAAACTACGGACACAAAGAACACCCAGACTCGGGACAACTATTTGTGGATCCCACAAATTTTTGTCCCATGTGGGATTTGAACCCACAACACGCATGGCGTAGTGACGAGGTGACCACTTGAACCATTGCGCCATCCGTGCAGTCAAAGTTATTTTACTTATGTGCGTATGTACAAATATAACTAAATACATAATATATCAAGATAAACTAATCTTGCTTACTTTGGCATAATTATTTAAACGAATCCCTATGAAAATAAAACAGTATTTGTTCAATTTCACTTATTCTGAACATAATAAACTAAAAAAGGTGTCATCAACTAAAACAAAAATATTGAATCTTTTACAAAATGTATGTACTTTGTTCTAGGATCGTCAATACCGCTTCTAAACACATCATCACCGGTCAAGAACATTACTTACTATACAATAATACCATCCAAAACCGGCACAGAAATAAATAAAAAATCTCAAACTTATTCAAGCACAAAGGATAAAAAGGTGGTGTATTTTGCTCCTAAATTCAAGTATCCTACTAAAATGTATGACGCGGAGTCATACTCAGCTGGATCCACTGCTAGACTGAAATGCATCGCGGAAGGTAACATTTTCTTAAGACCTATAGTAAAAATATGTTAAGAGATTCCTTGTTCCTTGTTTTATTTTTGCCTCAGAGTGTAAAACGATTAGCAGCCTCCATGAGCACTTACCTGAGGAAGTTAGACAAGGTTCTTTGACGGCCTAGCAGCCGCAGGCCCCAAGAAGTGGTTTCCGCGCGCCGACGCCTGTTACCGAGTGTATGGGCCCCAGCACTCTACGGTGCGGTTATCTGTTGTTCAATACGTGGCCAAGACTGCCAGGATTGACGGCGGTTTTCTTTTCTTGGTTACACTTGAAACCTAAGCAGTAAAACCCAGTGACGGCGGTATTAGTCGGTTCCTGTCCGACATACTGTCAATTTATTATTCATGGCTCAACGGCAATAAATATTGGCCATTAAATTAAACTCTGAATACCATTTTTTAAATAGAATGAGTTCAGTGACAGTTTATTTCATACACTTTATGCATTTCATTTTTTGTATTAAATTAAAATTAAAAATACAAGAAATGAACCCGAAGTGATAGAGAAATAAAAATTCGTGATCATTTTCACTCTACGAAAACCCAACGGGCGTTCGATGCGCGGCCAACGCCCGTCATCTGAACACAATCATCCTAAAATATGAGGGGTGCAGATTTTCTTTTTATCACACTGCATAATACATAGCCAATATCATCAGATAAATAAAGAATATCAGGAAATAAGAACAAAGCTGCTTGTTGATTTTTATGCTAGATAAAAATCCTACCAACTGTTATTAAGTGCTTTCGTATCCTTGTGCGAGCTCCTTGTATCCCTCAAATTATTTTAAAGTACTATCACGTCTCAGGTATTCAATCATTGATCGACATACAGAAACAATCAGATCAATTTAATTATTTTTTCCAGGAAACCCAACTCCAAATATAACTTGGTACAAGAATCAAGAAACTCCGGTATTAAGACCTTCCGTTGCAGCTTCGTATGGTAAATGGTCTATAATCCTACATGAGTTCACCAAGGCGGATAATGGGTACTACACTTGCGTCGTATGTAATCGGCTAGGTTGCATTGAACATTCTACGCAGCTGAACGTTCAAGGTATGCTCCTGATGTGTTAATAAAATGTAATGAGTTCATTTAGCCACCAAAATCTATCTTGCCTGGACCTACTTACCACTCAAAAGCTTCGAATTTTAAAACTTTTTTACTTACATAGGTAAGTAAAAAAGCTAAAACCTTAATAAAATTCGACCATCGTATTAAATACATAGAAATTTCAGACTTGCAACTAAGTTTAGAAAAAGTTAGTACTTGATAGTATTAACTATTTTGGATCAAACAATATTTCAATATTTTTTATTTTTTTCGGGTACACTTATGAATCCAGCCCAGTGAATTGGGAAGCATATAAGCAGGCCCGACATCACTACAAGAAGCAGATCAGAATCAGAAAAAACTCAATGCTGGAGAAACTTCTGTACTAACATAGATAACAACAATCAGGTAAACAGGGTCAAAACCATCATGTGCGGTGAACAAAGGCACAACCTTGGCTTCTTGAAAAAACCTGATGGGATTTATACTAAAATAGACTCAGAGATCTTAGAACTGTTAATTACAATTCACTTCCCCGGATGTTGTATATTAAATGAGAAGGACACATGAGAAGATAGTGTGGAAAATACACCAGGTGATTCAGACTGGACCACCGCCCGTAAAATCGTGAATCATGAAAAATTACATTGGGCAATAAACAGCTTCCTTCCAAAATGGCCAAAATGGTGGATGGGGCTCTGATAGATCATCTCCGGAAGCTGCCTGGTACACCGCTACATCCCCTTGAAATGGAGAGAAGTTAAAGTGGTCTTCATTCCTAAACCCGGTAAAGGAGATTACACACAACGAAATCATTCAGACCCATCAGTCTCACATCATTCTTACTAAAAGTGTTGGAGAGACTAATTGACAAGGAAATCAGGAGTACTGCACTAGTCAGCTACCCTTTGAACCCCAACCAACATGCTTATTCGATGGGCAAATCAACAGAATCTGCCCTAGATCGAGTTGTCTCATACATAGAGGGCAATCTAAAATCCAAAATGTTAATCCTTGGAACCTTCATCGATATCGAAGGCGCCTTTGACAAAACTTACTTCAGCATCATAAGCCAAGCTCCGTCAAGACATGGGGTCGACTCCATTATTGCCGGGTGGATCGACAGCATGCTACATCGCCATACAATTTACTTTGAATAACACAATGAGAGAAGTGGTGGCCAGAGGGTGTCCGCAAGGCGGAGTTCTCTCTCCTCTCCTGTGGAGCATTGTGGTCGATGAGCTCATTACTCAACTCAATGACCACAAGTTCCTCACAGTGGGCTATTTAGACGACCTGACCATCCTCATAAGCGCTCTGTTTGAGAGTGTAATATGCGACCGAATGAGGTCCGCATTGAAGGTCGTTGAACATTGGTATGAAAAACACGACTTATCAGTGAACCCGACACCGACAGAGTTGATTATGTTCACAAATAAACGTAGTTTAGGAGAACTGAGACTAACTAAACTATTTGGCACCTGTCTAGCCCTTACCACAGACGTCAAGTATCTAGGAGTGATACTGGACAGCAAACTCCTAAGGAACAGGCACCTGGATACAAAACTGAACAAGGCCTGCACTATTTTCTGCCAATGCAAGTGACTCCTCGGCAAAAGCTGGGGACTATCACCAAAAATCACACTATGGCTAAACTAATCGGTCATACGGCCAATCATCACGTATGGTGCTATTGCCTGGAGGTAGAGAACAAAACTTGCTGTTGTACTCAGTACTCTGATATAATAAGGAATACTTTGGAAGGCGCTATTCTGGAATATCGGTCCATGAGTTTTGAAAGTAGACCACGTTTACCCCGTTTGCCAATGCATAAACGAAACAAAGCGGTAGTGTGTACCCTTGATTCGATGTTACCTATTTATTTTGAAAAAAGCATAGATCTCAGCGATACACACTCAATTTTGTTTTGTGCGGCTGTTGCAGCATATCGAGTAGCTGGTGTTAAATTAACAGGAAATGACACCGCTACTCGGACAAAACTTGTTGTTCTGGCGTGGCAATGCAGGATTGAGTGTCGTATCGCTGAGTCGAGGGTACACATTGGCAAGCTTATCTGTTTCAGATCGGGTAACACACGCCCGAGAGTAATGCGTTTTGTGAATCGGGCTTTTTGGGAACTGGTATCAGTTCCTGTGATTATACAGCGCAAGTCACAGAGCGTATTGACTTTCTGAAACAGAAGGTTTATGCATGGGCAAATCGCATACGAAGGTACAAAAAAAGGGTGGACCGATATACTCAGAATCGCACATTCCAAAGGGATGAGAGGTGGGTTTATAGAAGGTGGGAGCAGCCTGATTTAGTGAGTGACATTCATTTACCAGATGCTGAAATCACGAATTCATTTTGGCGTAACATCTGGTCGATGCCTGTCGCTCACACTGAGGGTGAATGGATGCGAGATGTCGAACGATCATGTGAGTCAATTAATAGAATGGAGCCAGTATTGATATCAAACATCGATATAGCTTATGCAGTTCGTTCGTTGCCGAATTGGAAATCAGCGGGACCGGACGGACTGCATAACTTTTGGTTAAAGTGGCTCCGTAGCTTACATGTTTGTTTGGCATCTCAATTTCAATCATGCTTGGAATCGGGTTCGCTTCCAACTTTTATGACCACAGGCGTGACTCACCTGCTCTATAAATCTGGTTGTGCCACGGATCCCAAAAACTACAGACCTATCACCTGTCCACCAACAGTTTATAAATTACTGACGTCCATTCTGAGAGTGAAGATAGCATCTCATGTTACCAACAACTCGGTTATGTCTTACTCTCAGAATGGATGTAGAAGTGGGGCACGTGGCACTAAAGAGCTCCTTATTATTGACACGACCATTAACAAACAAGTTCGCCGTAACCAAAAAGATCTGGCGACATGTTGGATAGACTATAAGAAAGCCTATGATTCTGTGCCGCATACGTGGGCTCTTGAGGGTGATGGAGTTATATAAGATTGATACAACTCTATGCACTTTCTTGGAAGCATGTATGCAGCAATGGAAAACGGTTCTTTGCTATCCAGGATGTCGACAATCTCAGGGTGAAAAAGTCATAAGGTGCGGGCCTACAATGATTGGGTCATACCAGTCCTAACCTACTCCTTTGGCATACTTAGATGGACTCAGACGGAACTTGATGCCCTGGATAGAAGAGTCTGTACATTGCTAACCGCGTACCGAATGCACCATCCACGTTCATCGGTAATGAGATTCTACATCCCGCGGAAATGTGGGGGTCGTAGTTTTTTAAATGCCAAGACACTACATAACCGCGAGGCATGCAATCTCAGAGATTACTTCCTCTCTGTTAACGTTGCGGTGCATCGGGATGTTATGGCAGTTGACAACGGACTCACCCCACTTGCTTTAGGTAGAGAGAACTGGCGCAAACCTGCAGTACTCAATATTACAGATCGCAGGGAAGTATGGAAGAGCAAAGACCTGCATGGACGTTTTTATCGGGCCTTAAATGGGCCCGAAGTAGATCTATTATCATCTGTGTCCTGGCTACGTTTCGGTGACCTCTTTGGAGAAACTGAAGGTTTTATCTGTGCAATTACTGATGAAGTTGTTATGACGAACAACTATTGGAAACATATCCTGAAGGACGGCACGATTGACATTTGTCGGGCATGTCATCGTCCCAGAGAAAGCCTCAAGCATATAATTTCCGGTTGTTCTCGTCTTGCCAACGGTGAGTACTTGCATAGACATAACCAAGTGGCCAGGATAGTCCATCAGCAACTTGCTCTTAAATATAACCTTGTGACTGTCGAGTTACAGTACTACACGTATGTGCCCGACCCAGTTCTTGAAAATGGGCGTGTAACATTGTACTGGGATCGGTCTATTATCACCAGTGGTCGGCGTAGGTAGTGCTATTTAGGATGAATGACCTCAAATGTTATGTTAACATGGATATACCCCGAGATTCCTGCATTTTAAAATTATCGAGTTCACTTAGTTAGACTTCCCTCTGAACTTGCTTCTAGGAAATTTGTTTTTTTAATTATATGTACAGGACCCTTATACTGAAGTGATTTTAATGCTCATCTTTGTGAACTGTTTTAGAGTGTACACCGTGTACGTAAATTAATATAATAAAAAGAGTGTTAAGGATTTTAGGGGTTAGCGATATACCAATAAATCAAAATATTAATCAATATTTATTTAACAAAAAGTACAATTTGTTACAATTAGTTCAAACACAAATTAAATAAAAGTAATTAGTATATTATACAAAATATAATATAAAAGCGATAAAATATAATGGCTGTACTACGTTATTTTATGAAAACATAATTACTATTTAAGTAGATAAACTTATAATATCTCTTTTTCAGAATCACATATTTCCTCAAGCAGTTTTTATTTGAAAAATTGAAAGATTTCAATATTTTAAATGCAAGAGTAGAACTCCCGCTTTGATGTATTTATTAGTTTTTTTGTTAAAGTTATATAATGATTCTATTTTATTTACATATTATTAAGTGTGTTTGAAACGAATAAATAATAATATGATAGACACAAAGTGGAGAATTGAAGAGTGAAGAACTTTCGAAAGATTCCACGCAGGATCCTCAAATGCTGTATACAACATTGTATCAGGTGACGAATCCTGGATATACGCGTACGAACCCGAAACAAAAAAAATGGTGGCTACGTTTGTCTCTAAAACCGGCCATGTTGCGACTATTCCTCTTGAGGGACAAGGAACGGTTAATGCAGAATGGTATGCTAGCATTTGTTTCCCACAGGTCGTTTCCGAACTCCGTAAAGAGAACTGCAACCGCCGCATCATCCTCCATCACGACAATGCGAGTTCTCACACCGCGCACGGAACAAAAGAGTTTTTAGAGCAAGAAAACATAGAATTATTAGACCATCCACCGTACAGTCCCGACCTAAGCCCTAATGATTTCTATACTTTCCCTAAAATAAAGAATAAATTGCGTGGTCAGAGATTTTCATCACCTGAAGAAACTGTGGACGCCTACAAAACGGCCATTTTGGAGACCCCAACTTCCGAATGGAATGGTTGCTTCAATAATTGGTTCCATCGTATGGAAAAATGTGTCAAATTTCGCGGAGAATACTTCGAAAAGCAATAAATACATTTTTAAATAGTAATGTTGTGTCACTTCCTTGATTCCCGAAATTTTCAGTGTAGCCCTCGTATAACAATAATGCTACTAACTGCTCCGACGGGTTCTCAAAGTCGTAATAGATGCAGCGCGATTCCGAACTGCATGAGTTTAAGTAATTAAGTAAAATTGGTTACGTAGGCATATGAGTTTAGGTAATAATATGTGTTCTTTTTTTGTAATGCACTTTTTTAATTAATAAAGAATTATTATTATATTATTTTACACACCATTTTAAGAAAGTAATCTGTTTATTCCAGAACACGTCTATTCAAAGCAGTTTATCAAAGAGGGGTATCCCGGTAATGCAACGGTTCTCATGAACGAAAATGTTACACTTAGATGTCCGCCTGTCTTCGACCTCGAATTTTACCTATACTGGATCGGACCTTTGAATTATTCCATGAAAGAAATTGATTCTATGTTTAACGAAAACGGAAACCAACCGACACCCATTGCACCAAAAGGAAATAAAATAGAGGTGACTACTACTTGTTTTCTTTTCAACAATAATTTTAAACGATCATTTACGCATGAATTATATTAATTTAGTTATAATTATAATTATATTAATTTAATTATACTTCTAATAATAATTATACTAATTTAATTATAATTATAATTATATTAATTTATTATAATTTAAGTGATAATTAACACTCATGATCATGCCTACCCTTGTCCTAATTTTATTTGGGGTCGGCACAATATGTTTTTAGTCTGTGCGTCATTTTACTGCTTACTCCCGTTCTAGTCATATCTTCTTTCACACAGTCCATCCATCTTTTCTTTGATCGTCCTCTTTTCTTGTACCCGTCAACTTCCATACATAAAACTCTTTTCACCACATTTTGCTCATCTCTCTGCATCACATGTCCATACCACGATAACTTGCATCCACTGGTGCTACTTTTAGGCCCCCACTAATATATTCATTTCTCACATTCTCCATCCTAATCACACTACCCATCCATCCCAACATTCGTATTTCAGCTACGTGCAGGCGTCCCTCATTCATTCTTCGGTCAACTTTCAAATCCGTACAGGATGGCAGGTCTGATGATCGTCTTATAAACCTGTATAGGAAACTTCGGATCACACATTGTTCCTGTCACTAAAGCACAGATTACTGAATAGTTACATACATATACAACAAGTTATAAAACATGTAATAGATATGTGTGGTTACATTTCGGTGTGAAAAATCGAGGCTTTTGAAAAAAACGCCCTCTTGAAAAACGAAAATCTTTTTTGACGTGACAACGTCTTATAAATTGGTTTGCCGGGTGACACTTCAAGAAACTGCGTTACGCTCCGCTCACGTTATGCGCTCACAATGAGAGCGAGTGAGGGGCACGCGTCCCTTCCACTCGGGCATGGTTAGCCCGCCTAAGAGCGAGAGAGACAGACATAAAAACTATACGAATGAATATTCACATTAAAATTATTTTACCACTCAAAGTCGTTGTCACGTAAAACTTTCGCCCGTATACCGACTTTACAGGCAACCAATTTTTTTTGTATTTACGTAACGTTTCCATAATATGTCACAACCTTTCTGTAATATTCTGTATACGAGACATTTTTTTAAACACCTATGAAAATTTCCAAAAATATATTTTATTCGTGTTCTTCAGTACTTCAGATAAAATAGAGTAATTGCTATTTATTAACTTACAGAGCGAAAACCCTGAAGATAAACCAGAACAACTGACTTTATATAATGTTACTAAGAAAAATGAAGGCTGGTATGTTTGTTTTGCCATGAACTCACTTGGGAATACCATGGGAATGGGATATGTAAAAGTATTAGAATGTGAGTAGTTTTATTGTTACGGTTCTAATAAAACGAATTGTTAATTATCACGACTAAATCCATAGCCGTAAGTAGTTCTCACGATTGGAAAATACATTGGGTACATATTTGATTTTCTTTCGGCTGCTTTTTACCTGTGAGGTAACTTTTAGGGTTATGTTTCTCAAAAAGAAAAAAGATTATGTATAGGAAGGATCACTTCGTTGTTAGTTTATCTGTTTGTCTGTCTGTTTGTGTATATGTCTCCCAACATTCTTTTTCTCAGGTACCCGGAGAGGCACCAAGTTGAAATTAATATCAAATACTTATGTTGTTCATATACTTGATTTTTTTAAAGCTTTAAGGGACCGTAGACATAGGAATTTGATCATTTCATTTCAACTTGATATCTCCACGGGAGCCTGAGGAAAAGGGACTTGATAGACAGACAGACGCACAACAAAGTGATCCTGTAAGGGTTCCTTTCTTCCTTTTCCATTTAAAATCTAATTTCTTTGATATGTAAGATTTAGTAATGATGACAGTTACGTAGTAATGCTAAAGTTATGAATCAAATTGTTTGTATAATAATTGATACCTTCCTTCATCACCACAATGAAAAAAGTCTTTGAAATCTTGGAATTAATTTAACCATGTACGATTCAGCAAGTCAAGTCAGCAATTCAGTAGCGACCGAACAGGAGCTGACCAATTCATCGCTCATAAACATTATAACCGCCGTTTTTGGTGGAGTGTTCTTTGTGGTGGCAATGGTAGTGGTAGCAACCTGCAGGAAATTAAAAAGAGAGATAAAACAAAAACGGCTGGCCCTGGAAACGGCTAGAGACGTCATTGAAACATATTGGAAGAAGAAAGTGACGATAGAGAAGCCACATATAAATAACTCACCTGATGCTGCTGGAACATTGGTAAGTTTGGTTAGGCCACAGAAATGAGATGGAGAAGAGAAACTCGTTATGATCTAATCTACTAAAGCGGTTATATATTGCGTATCATATTTGAGTTGTAACTATATTAGAACTATTTGCTATACATTTTGCAAGAAAATATTTGGTAAATGTTAAGAAGCACGTGCACACAAATGTTAAGAAGCTCTTTATTGATGTACCGCTCGCTGTCTCGAACGTAAAGGCTAGAAAGTATATATACGAAAAGCTACCTTATACTGATCAGTGTAAGGGTGTATTTAGTATAATTATAAATTATATTTAGCATATTTATTCAATCCTTTGTGATGAATTAGCGTAGAGTTCTGTATTTATGTAACGTAATGATTATCTTCTAAACGTGTGCAACTGGCTACACATGATTTGGATTTCTAAATACAACATATTCTCATTTCTGAGGGTTAGCATCGTGGTGCCGCAGTGTATGTAGAATACGACTGCCAAGCTGCTGAGATCTTGGGTTTGATTCCCGTGTCAGGCAGTATTGGGACATTCGGACACGAATACATTATTCGCGTCCCGTAGCTGGGGATTGTGTCTGATACATGGCAATACCACCACTAAAAGGTCTAACTTAACTTAACCTTTGCGTACAATATTTTAATATTAAATGCGAGAATACACTTTGGTAAAAATAAGATATATGATGTTCATGTAAAAATAAGTTTTATACTTTTATTATCGTATGGTACTAATAATATTTATAGTTGCAAAGGATATTGCCATAATTGAAACAATTCTACACATCCATGTAAATTCCATCTTTTCTTCCATACTAAAACATTCAAAGAAAATGAGGAAGGCAACTTACTTAATAGAATTATGTATTTCCACGGGAATTAACGCGATCACAAGAAGGTATTACATACCTCTGAATTACCTGACGTTTTGACCAGGTTGCGCTGGCCGTGGTCACAGACTGACTGGCTCAGCGGTGCACGCCCTCCGTCGTCGAGATCGTGAGGTAGGAGGTTCTTCATCCACCCACACATTTTCGATATTTTTGTTTCGCACTGTACGGTCACATACAAACAAACCGATGTGTCCCTATTCTGGTGTTCCCCGACTACGCATAAAAGCGAGGTGGCATGTTTTTTATCACTGGATTCCACACTGTAGATAATTTGAAACCATCTTCCCGATTGAAAGGTTTTGTGTTTTTTAATTTCAATCGCTTCACGTACAACTTATTGTACGGCCTGTTGTAAGTCAAATTACCGCTCCTACTTACGATCTCGCGAAGCATGTTGCGTCAGTATTGCAACCACTTGTATGTAAAACACCGTCTTTTGTGAAAGACTCGCGGCACTTCATACAAATTATAAAAGATCTCACGTTGGAACCTGATGACATCATGGTGAGTTTGACGTGGAATCGCTTTACACCAATGTTCCAATAAAAGAGTGTTTGAACGTTTATGTGGGAGAGCCATGCTTAGGCACGTAGGGGCCGGCTCGACTCCGCTCGTTACCACGGCCTCACAGAAAACCGGCCGTGAAGCAATGGTTGCATTGCATTTCGCCGCGTGAGTGAGGTTACTGAAGGCCCTAACCCTTCCCTCTCCCTTATTTCCGTCCTTCCCCTCACCCCCCCTCTTCCCCCCTCACCCTCTTCCCTACGCCCACCTTAAAGGGTGGCCACGCACTTGTGACTCTCGAGTTGCAGGTGCCCATAGGCGGCGGTAGTCATTTACCATCACTTGACCCGTCTGATCGTTTGCCCCCTATACCATAAAAAAAAGTCGTAAAAGACCAGCTGAAAGACAATGAGTTGCCGTTCAATTATATTGATCTACTTGAACACTGTCTAGATGGCAAGTATTTCCTTTTCCAAGGTCAACATTACCTTCAGATTGACGGTGTCGCAATGAGTAGTCCTGTTCACCCCTCCCTGTACTTGCCAAAATCTGGAAATACATAATTATATCATGGAACGCGAAAGTTTAAAAGTTAGTATAATTTACTTAATTTTAACAGGAACGTACATTACGTCCCATCATACCTTGCTTGCAGAATAATCTGTTGTTATTAGGCTCAATATGATGACTTGCTCTAATATTTTATAGGTTTTGCCCGTCATAAAGATTGAAAAGCAAAAGGTCTCCGAAGTTAAAAAAAATACCAGCGACACAAAATTATTGTTATCAGAGTATGAACTACCTCTTGACGAGGACTGGGAAGTGCCCCGAGAGACAGTGGTTTTAGGCAAGGTATTGGGAGAAGGAGAGTTCGGGAAAGTCGTCAAAGCGGAGTGCGTGGGAGTAGTGAAGCGAGGGCTGTCTACAGTAGCAGTTAAAATGTTAAAAGGTAGGCTTGGACATTGAAAGATGTGCTTCGTGAATTTGTGATCATTATTAGAAGTAAAATAATTGCCATTTATTTCCTGACAGTTAATTGTGTTTCTCGATTTAAATTCCCATACATATGAGTTTGTAACGATGTAGGCACATAGTAGCGTTAACTAAGCATTTTGTAATATGAATCATTCATTGTCGTCGTAACGACGGATTTGATTTTTAGTAACTTTACAGGAGAGCTCTTTAATTTTTTCAAATTATATTTTATGGTAAGATATTATATCTTGAAAACGGCTGTTTCTGTTAATGAAATCTGAAAATGCTTTGAAAATGTTTTATTTTATGATAAAGTATAATGTTTTCAGCAGGATTATGTCAAAAACAAATCAAATCCGCCGTTTTTCTACGACTGGGACAGAATGTAAGCGATAGCGAGGCAGCTCAAGTTGCCCCACGACACCCGTTTTGAAAGGTTGTTTCATACCACAACCGCTGTGTCGTGCACTAGTGTCTCCCTGCCTTAACTCAGTCGACTTTGTGACTGAGTACCCAAATTTGTAACCTTCTGAAAAATACAAATACAATAAGTGAACTATCCAACGTCTCTTATTGAACAGTCCTCGAACAAGCTGAATAAGTTGACCTATAACCATATAGAACAGCAAACGCCAAAGTGGTAACTTATATAAATACACATAGACACAATCCCTAAGTGGCAGAAACGCATAAATCCCCTCGAACCATTTCGTTTTTATTATAATTTGCATAAGTATTGGCTGGTGCAGAATATTTTTATTTCTTGAAGAATACATTAAATTAGTTTAAAATTATTCTGCAAAAGTAAACGGAATAAGTATTTTTAATTAGATAATATGTTTATTATTAGATTACTTGTGCATAGAAACATGTAAATATAAGATACTAGCGACCCGCCCCGGCTTCTAAATGATAGGACCCGCCCCGGCCGGATGATACTAAATATACTACGGAATGTCTTTATATACAACGTTCACAGCTTTTTTGTCACTAGACAATACAAACATGTTTTCTTCAGAGTTACTCTTGAAAGAGCGACATATAATTGGCCATGTGAAAAACACTCAACGCTCAAATCTAAGCCTGCAACATTGAAAGTTTGGAAATTGTCCGGCCCTCTGGCCGGTACCGCCGCAACCGCTATGTCCCTGCATTTTAAATCTGTAATATCTTCGAAAATATTCATTGAAATTACATGCTGTAAAGGGCCATTTTGATCTATATTCAATGCACAATGTATTTAAGGTACTTAATTGGATAAGGATTAATGCTGTATTGTTTAAAATCGCTTCGTAAATAAGCCATTATTTCTAGTAAAAAGTAAAGGATAAAAAATGGTTATTGTGGGTTATCCCTAAGAGATAGACATATACCATTGCAGACTTTTTTGTAGACCTTTTTAAGGTGTACAATACTGTGGTACATTATTTTGATCTAGCTCGTAGGGTTCAGCCAACGTTTGCAATGTAAACGCAAAAAAATGTGTTTATTTACGACATCACATTAGAAACCTCTAAAGTTATCAGTGTTTCTCTACTATATTATGCATGTATTATACATATAAACCTTCTTCTTGAATCACTCTATCTATTAAAAGAAACCGCATCAAATTCCGTTTCGTAGTTTTAAAAATCTAAGCATACATAGGAACAGACGGACAGCAGGAAGCGACTGTTTTATACTATGTAGTGATTTAACACATTTTTTTCAAAACATTTCAGATGGCCACACTGATGCGGAAATGACTGCGCTAGTCTCAGAAATGGAGATTATGAAAGTAGTAGGAAAACACGTGAATATTATAAACTTGTTAGGATGCTGCACACAGGGTGGGCCGCTCTATGTCATAGTCGAATTTGCACGTTATGGGAGCTTGAAGGCATTCTTGCACAACCATCGCCACAACATTAGGTTAGCAAAAATTTTTCTCAAAATATATCATAATAAAAATCTTTCTTTACTCTAAAATATTCTGACTGACTAGCTATTCTTGTTTTATATCACATACGACATTATTACAATCATCCTCCGCGCCTTTTCCTAACTAGGTTGGGGTCGGCTTTCAGTCTAACTACGATACGGCCGAACTTCGATATTTTACGTGAAGCGACTGCCATCAGACCTCCACAATCCAAGTACTAAGCGATATCTAAGTTCTGTAGTTAGACCGGACTTTTTAGGGCTCCTTTTAACCATAACGAATGCCACAGATGTTCGTATGGCAACCGGGACCGACGCACAGTGGGATCTCAATGTGTTAAGAATGGTCACCCATCCGAAAACTGATCTGGCTAGTATGACTGAACCTTGTAATGTGCTAACCTACTCGGTTACCACTTAGCCCCTCATATATTAAATATTACAAGTCGTCGAAAAATCTGACGTTAGAGTTGTAAAACGTTTCATGATAATATATTATGTCTTTCACAGTGGAAGCTACCCGCTTGTGGAATGCATTGCCTGAAGTTTACAGACGAGCACAGACATTAATTATTATTCAGACACGTTTCCAGGAATATTCTTTATCTCTGTAACAACGTTACATAATGTGTTTCTTAAGATAAACTCTAACGAATTTCAGTAAAGAATCTTCAAACGGTAGTTTGGACGAGAAACGGAATCTTACACCGCAGGATTTAGTGTCATTTGCATACCAAGCCGCTAAGGGAATGGAATATTTAGCATCCAGACATGTAAGAAATACATTTTTTTAACTAACCTAACTAATAAAATGTAATAAAATTTAAGTACATACGTATTATTTTAAAATTATACTTAAATAATAAAGCTGTAGTTATTTTGTTTTGGTCGTACGCGCTAATCCCTGGAAGTACCAGAATGATTAAAAAAAAAACTTTTCTCAATTTTGATAGCCGAATTCTTCAGGAAGGTTACAGGCTATTTAAAATCACGCTACAACTCTTAGAACCGGAGCAGTGACCATAAACGTTGGTGAAATTGACGTATGACTACTTTTGAATATGACAATGATTGTCAAAGTACTCGTTTTCCATCCTTACAAAAACGGAGACAGTGTTTTTGGGCCTTGATTTCATAAGCCAAAGTGAAACATCTCGTATATCGATATGTGTTCGATTCTTTTCAGTGCCTTCATCGAGATTTAGCTACCCGTAACATTTTAGTCTCTGAAAATTTCGTCCTCAAGATTGCTGACTTCGGGCTAGCGAAGAACATAGAAAATGAAGACTACTATAGGAAGAAGACAGCTGGAAAATTACCAGTGCGTTGGATGGCTCCTGAGTCACTTAACAATATGCTGTTTACTATACAGACTGATGTGTGAGTTTTGAATTATATGTAAATGTAACAGTTATGAACTTAAGGACTTTAAACATCGATTATGCTGAAGTTTTCTTGTAATTGAAATGTTTTTGGCAAAGTTAACTTACTAGACTGGACTTGATCCCACGACAGCGCCATATCAGTGGGTTACTTTATGTAACGGAGTTACCTGAGGCACAGATTACTGAGTAGTTATTATGTAACCTGAGACCCCTCCATTCAACGTATAAACACTTTAATAACAAAATTATGTTACCTTAATTTATATTTCAATGATTTTGCCTTTTTACCGTACATTAATAATAAAATAAATCAGTCATCAAATAAAATGTATTAAATCAGTGTAGGTATTACAGAAGTGTTTTAATGTTTAAAATCATCCTTCATCAGTCTCATCCCTATCTACTGGTAATGTTTTCAGGAGACTGCCAGCGTTGCTACACTTAACTCTTGTTAAGAATAGTGACATTTGAAATTTATTTTCTAAGCGATGACGAGATGAATTAATTTGAATAGATGTACGCTAGGACTCCACCATTTTAATTTGCTTATAAATGGCAGCATTCTCCACCAATAACACTCCTTCTACCCTACTCAACCGTATTTATTATTTTTTTTTTTTTATCGTGTGGAAACCCCCACCGGAGCTAACGGTAAAGTGGTATGTCGGAATCGAACCGACTAAAACCACACGGTGTTCCGTCACAAGTGGGTCTATTGCAGGGGAACCCGGGTATACCCTAGGAAGGAGTCCTCCGGGAACCCCTGCAGACCTTGGCCGCCTTCAGTAGGCGACCACATCATGGGGTACGGGGGGCCTAACCCCCCTCCAGATCAGAGAGGTGCGCGTGGAACACGTCGCGCTACCGTCTCGGGCCTGCTTCTGCAAGGGTAACGGTCAGCCCGACCCGTTACCCCCAGGCCAGCGCTCACGAAGGCCGGAGATCATTTTGCGCTCTCCGGCGCCTGGTGCGTCTTCTGCGGGATGGGAGAGTTCTTTGTCCTCTCCCGTTGCCGTTCCGTCGCCTCTTTGGCCAACATCACCTCCTCGCAAAACAAGGCGGCGGAATCCCACGCACTCTCACTTTGGACCATGGACAGAACCATGGTCTCTAGCGAGAGGCTTCAAACTCCAATAGCTGTTACGAGATCGTTTCGCAGCTGCGTCCATGCTGAGCACTCCACCAAAGTGTGCAGTGTCCTCGCGACAGCCTCCGCAGTGGTGGCACTCAACCGTATGGAAAAAGCTATGATACAGCGATCCTAATTCTCGCTGTTTCTACGTCACTCCACAAGCCTATGCTAATCAAAGTCTTTTAACAGCTGGTCATTCGGCGTGCTCCTGTGGGAAATAATGACGTTGGGCGCTACACCTTACCGAACTGTGCAAGGACAGTATATGTACCAGTATCTCAGGGCTGGACATCGATTGGAGAAACCACCTGGTTGTAGACTTGACGTGTAAGTGTCCTTAAAATATACTGTTTTAGGAATTTCTTCACAGTGAAGAGCCAACTGACTTAAGAAAGACGTAGGGTACCAAAGTTTTCTCCTTGAATTGAGACTACCCGGATAGGGAAATGCGTTTACCATACAAAAGACCACAATACCATAATAATAAATAGGTGAATAGAAATGAATTCAAAGCCTGAAAAAAATTACCGGCGTTGAAATTTTTTTGTTAAACTTTGGTTGAGCTTCAATATGCTTCAACGAGAAAATACATTTGTTAGGAGTCGGTCCACGTCACGTCAGTAGACTACTGGGTGGGGTTCGGAACCACAACCACGTCATCGGAAGTCTGAAGTTTTACCCGTTACGTTACTTCCGCTTAACACACAGTTGTTGATAGCGAATCGACATGATTAAAATGATTGTTTTGCATCAGTATACTATCAGCCGTGTCAGTGTCATTTTCATAAATTTCAATGAAATTAAATCTGTTGCTTGTTTCAGATACATGCTTATGCGTGAGTGCTGGTCGCTCTCCCCTAAAGGTCGACCTTCTTTCACCGAATTAGTTAAAGAACTGGACAAGATCCTGGCAACGATGTCCAACCAAGAATACCTCGACCTTAGCCTTCCTGAGTCGGATACCTCAAAAGTTACAAAAACACGTTGGCTTTCAAACAAGGAGTTTACATGATATTTGAGTGCACATTTATTAGCTGTTGGTAGTGATCGAGGCAGTTATACTACCTAAATCAATCCTAAAGGTAGACCTTGACCGTGACATGCAAATAAGGTGAAGCTAGTTCCAGACTTTCTGGTACAGGACGTATAAACGTTACGGTCCTTACGACCTACATCGCCTTCATCACATTGTTTCAGAATTGTAAGATGGCGTATGAGCGACATAGTAAGGATCGTGGATGTCGAAAACGTCAGACTCACTCTTGATTTAAAAAACCACCCACCAGTTGTGTTCAATGTTTCACTGGTGTAGCTGAGGAACTACATACGATAGTAATGGCCCTGAATACTAACCTACCAACTGTAAGCAGGTGCTTGACTGCTGTCCCTGAATCCTGTCCATTTAAAAGTAAAAAGACTCTTCACCAGCAAGAAGTGTGGGTGGTCTGTCACTGTTAAAGAGTCCTTTTAATTTGTGATCACTCGCTGGTGAGAAGATTTTCATCGTCGGTGACCATCAGACCTTTTAAAAAGTGCATTCTGTAGTTCAACTGTTCAACTAAACATAGTCTGGAACTTTGCTTGTGCACTATAACAATGTGTGGTGAATGTTGAGAGGGCCGAGGTATATCTGCAGTAGACACACCGATCAATGAAAGAAAAATCGAGGCGAGACTTGACTTTCAAGCAATTATATGTACGCCAGCAATGATATCAAACATAGAAGGGTGGTGTTCCTATGTTTGTACTTGGGCACTGGATAGTAATCTTGTGTTTAGCAGTATAGTATTACTAATATTAGTTCATAAGACATTTTGTATGTATTTATATGTTTAATATGTTTATAAATATGTGTACCTATAGTATTTATAGGTACACATATTTATATATAATACGCCTGCGCTAATATTAAAATAAAAAAATCCAAGAAAATACCCATTACGTCTACTTTTCATTTAGCAGACCCAATTAAGCCAAAATGTAAAAACCCAGTGACGCTATAAATAGTGTCCACAATAAAACATACTGCTATAAAATTAAATATATAAAGTATCAAAAATATTTAAACAATAAAAGTACATTGATAACAATTACATTCTGAAAAGGCCTCTTGTAACAACTACCTAGTTACAGTAAATAATCATATATACCTACTACTATTATAATATAATAAAGTGCCTTGTATAAATTTATATTAGTTCACTGTTTTGTCCTTTCTGCCAATCATATCGACAATGTGCTCGCTAACCATTGTTAAATACGGTCGTGTTCTACGTGTCTAGTGTAATCGTCATTTGAAATATACCTACAATAGAATAAATGTGAAAAGCTAGAGTCATCTGTGACGTGTGAAGGGATAAGAGTTTAAAATATATTTACTAACGCCTACTTACCAAAGCAACAGTTCTGAGTGCCTTCAAGAATAAATACGGATGGAACTTTAAGATTTCGATTAATTGATCACTACTCAGAACCTAAGGTATGTTCACCTGGTGAGGCTCCTCTGGAACACATATCTTCCCAAAATTTTAACAAAAGATTGTGAATTCTCAAACATAGCATTTTCTAGAATACTTTCAGGTTCCAGCACCATCTATATCGGTGAGAGCTGCAACGCCACCCATCAACCACTAATTCATCCAAGTATTCTGTATGTCCTTCTATTTCATTATTCATCATTCATATTTCACTCAAAGAAAAGTCTCTGCGCAATGCCTCTTGTCACGGCTCTTAATTTTCCCAAGATTTAATGTAATGAATATTATAGCTCCTCTCAAGGGCGACAGTGATAAAGTTTTTCCTCTTCCACAAGGAGCGTCAAGTCCAAAGTAAATGTAAATTTCAATCAGCAGCCAACTCGGTTCGTCTGTCTGTCCAGTCTGTCCGTGAGAACGATAGATCAAAATATTGTTTCTGATTATCGTCGACGGTTTTCAGTGACAGAAGAGAACCACGTGCGTGACGCTTGATAGATGTTTAAGAAAACTTAACCTACTTGATTTATAAAAAAAAAATCATAAAATGTAGGTGCAGGTGTAATTTACAGAAGATCTATAATTGCTGTCACTGTAAAGTTAAAAAACGAGGAGTGAGTGTTGGATTTCCCTCCTCAATCTGGGAATTTCTGCCGTATGAAATATAAGTCAGAGTGTACACACAACATAAACTATGGTATACCTATCACATACCGAAGTAATAAATGAAAGTAGCTTCACGCCTTATGTAAAGTCAACAAAGAATAAAAAAGGATAGCTAGGTGACATTAGGCAGTAAAACTAATAATACGTAATTATGTATGTATGTATATCGCACAAGAGAATGTTCAGATTTGTGTTATTAACAGATCTTATAATCACAAAACTGTAGCGAATGTTGGATTTGCCGGCAACTAAAAATAGTAATACAATAATGTCATTGATATTTCTATCCACTATTAAACAATATGGGGATAAATTATTAAGGACATAAAGCGCGTACCTACCTATATTATAACTTTAGAACATAAGACGTAAAGTAATGAAATACTTACATATTTTCCTTATCGAATTGTCAACAGAATTAAATAAAGCATTTAAGTATATATATGTACTTTGATACGCATTCTGATCTCTGAATTATGAACTTAACTCAAGTAGGGTTCTTATTCAGGACAAAGGTTACCTACATTTAGTAGTACTTTAAAACCATTTGTCAATAACTAAATTATCTCAAGTTTAACCAAACAATTGTTGATCTGTTAACACTAATACGGAACAATTATGACGAGTAACTAGTATCAGAATAAGACCGCCATGGTAATGTTATCTATCCAGTATTGTGACTCGGTGCTGTCTTTGAAATAATTACCCACAGCCGCGCGATACGTAACCATGCGAAAGGGCTGCTTGCCTACAGTATTTTAATTTCATCTACCTTTTTCAATTTCATTCTAATTTTGTAATTGTAAATTACAAATTACATTAAAAAATATATTTAAAACGGGCCTTAAAAGAGAAAGTTTTTCTTTTGTTTATTTTACACTATATATTCGCTCATCATCTTCAGCGTTGTGACAAAGAGTTATGAGTTGTTAGAAAGATTGTAAAAGTTTCAAGTACAATGATTTATATATAGACGCATTCTGGCCGATTTTTTTTTTCTAATTAAAGACCTTTTATCTCCAGCTTCATGAAATGAACTGTTGCAGAGAGTTAGAGGTTTCCTATAGGGACTACAGTGTAGGACTCGTCAAGAAAAGAGTGTACAGGTGTTTAAAGGGACGGCAACGCGCATGCGCCTGGAGTTGCAAGCGTCCATAGGCAACGGTAACCGCTTACAATCAGGCGGGCTGTATACTTGTTTGCCACCGAATGTGTACGTAAAAGTGTTAATTAAAAACTAAATTATCTTTATATTTGATGTAATTTCAGATTAATGAATATAAATGAGCAAAGTTGAAATCATCGGTGAAGAATGAAACGCAAAAGGTTAATCGTTCTTCTCTTAGCTATAGCGTATGCCGCAACAACCAGTTGCAGAGATTTAGGTAATAATGAACTTTAAAGTTATTTAACTATCAACAACTGTTTAGTTTAATGTTTGTACATCAATTATAATCTCCATCATGTTAAAAAGTCATGTAATTTTGTATGGGACGAGACTTAATAGTAGTGTGTACACACAAACACAACGAAAATAAAGTATGATCATGTCCCATCTTCTATCAAATTAATTATCTCAATTTATTTAGTTTAAATCGAAAATCATTTGAAGATCTTTCGTAAGTATTTACAACCGATCTGTATAACTAAAAATGAAATAGTGATAATATTACAGATGTGCAATCCTGTTTTAGGATCTAATATCGCCTGATTTTAATTTTTAAATTTTCAATTCTTTGGTCATTTGCTCGACATACACATGTCCGTAAATTCTGATTAGCGTTACATCAATATGCAAATATTTACTGAAATTCTTTGATGAATAATTATTATGACAGTGGGTATTTTATGATTAACTAAAAATTATTTAACTTCTATGTAGTTTTACAAATGTAAATGAATACCATTTGACAAATATAACTAGGAATACATATATCAATATAAAGTAATTATTTAAATTGACATAATTATTTAAAACGAATCCCTATGAAGATAAAACAGTATTTGTACAGTGTTACTTATTCTGAATACAATAAACTTAAACATCGCGGACCCACCATACCACTGGCCATACCCCTGGTGGTATGGTGGGTCTAAAACTATACAACTGAGAAAATAGGGTTGTGTACTACAAGAGCATAAATTATTCAGGAGCTACACTCGAGCTACACGTATACTTGGGAATGTCTATTTATTAATAACTATTACAATCTGTTTTACATGCGTGATTCATGTAATTTAAGTTCAAATGGTCATTCCGTCTGCTATTATCCCCATTTTCTATAACGACATTAAAAACTCCTTGCATAAATTTTAATTTTGAACGTCAATCTGTTAATAACATTATAATGCAATTTCACTTGTTTTCATCTCTGCTCCTTTAACAATTTTTTGGTGTCTAAATAGAAAATATTTTCAATATATTCATGATACCGTGTCACATTGAGACAAGCGTCATAGATATGGCTCCTCTATGTTATCCTAGTGTGCTTAAAGAATTTGTTTTACACTGGCACCCAGTTTGTGATAATTGCTAACAGGGCTGTCAAGTTATGAAATTTTGCCAATAAAATAGGGAAATTTGAGATTAAATGAGAAAAATATATTTATATTGTCTTTTATTTTATTTTCTCTATCTTTCGTTATTCATAATTGAAAGTACCTACCAATTAGATTTTGTTAGTACCATTTTTCAGATGAACAAGAGCAAAATTATAATTTTTTTGAGTACAACACCGTATTCATAAATTAACGGTTGGATTTATGACAATATTTGCATCATCCTCCACTCTTTTTTCTCCACGCATTTTTTCGAAGACAAAATAAAGCCTGAAAATAGAGTTATTAAACATTAAGACAATTATTTTATTGCATTTACTTGAAGTAACTAAATTAATTTGATTAATACCTTAGATGGTACATCTCCTTGTTTATTTTCTGGCGTCCATTCTTTTCGTTAAGTATTTATCATTTTTACAAAAATGATCAGAACAAATACACGTCTACGTGTTTGGTTTCCACTAAGACTTATTTCTAATCAGCCTTACTATCTCTATCTATCGGTCCGCGAGTATTATAACCTCTATACAGTATAAAAATAATTTCAGGATATTCATAAAATAATTCTGACGTGTTCGTGTTTTATACCATGATTTTGAATAAGTATAAAACCCCTTACAAAAATTTAAATTTAAACTCTTTGCTTAAATGGCAATGGGGGATTATATCTAATTATAGTGGCAGCACTCACGAAAATAGCCACCATCTCTGTCATCTGATCCGTTAAATTATAATTATTAAAAAAAGTTTATGAATTTTAAAGAGATTGAATTACGTTACTAATTGGTGGAATCTTATTTTCTTAGTTTTTTTCCTTTTTTGCTGAATAATTTTTACAATATTTGACGGCACAAGACGCCGTTTTATATTAAATTAGCGGCAGCACAAATACGTGTTTACGTACTACACTTGTCAAACGCACTGAGAGTCGAATAAGTATATTTATACGGATTCAAATTGGTGCCACTCTGAGCTGATAGACAGACCATCCCGACACATATATAATCAAAGAAATATATACTAAAAAATGGAAGTACAAGAAGAAAATAATGAAGAACTAAATTTTATTAATATAAATGGTGGAACGGCACTCATTTGTGGAATACATAGATATCATCGCCACAAAACATATAAAAACGGTTCAGTGACATGGCGGTGTTCATTATATTTCCGAACCAGATGTCGTGGGACTATAACGATTGCACAGGTAAGCGGTAAATAGGTAGAACTAGTGTTTGTATACTCTTTGGGTAGAACAGCTTCTTACTACTACTAGATTCTTACTAATGCTATTATTATTAATTTTCATTTTAGGTTAATAAAACTATCATTACTAAAAAAGACCATTTACGAAGTACATAGGACACATAAGAATCAAATACTACAGAAAATATGTGATTCGCGAGAAAAAGTTTTATCAGCTGACGAACTTATCCAAAGAATATACAACAAGAAAAATAGTGAATCCGCAGTTTACCACCGTACAAAAGCGTGAAACATTTTCTATATGACGCAAGAAATAAATCTGCTCAAGTATCAAAGACTGTATTCAATAATTTTGGTAAAGTCGAGGTGCCGGTACAGGCCAAAAATTTTCTTTGAGCCGATTATTACCACAATAGCGCAGGGGGCCAAGAAACTCGTATTTTAGTTTTTTGTTCCAATAATAACCGAAAGAAAATTCCTAATACTAAAGAATATTTTTTTGGCGGCACCTTTTACAGTTGGCCAGCACCTTTCGCTCAATTGTTCAATATTCATGGCGATATAAGCAGTACCTCGGAAACAACTGAAGTAGTGCCGTTAATATTTGCACTCATGTTCGACCGAAAAGAAATAACTAGGTTTGAATTGAGCGAAAGGTGCTGGACAACTGTAAAAGGTGCCGTCAAAAAAATATTCTAATATAATTTTATTTAATATTATTCTGTCCCAAATACCTGATTGGAGTCTGTGTAAAATATACTGTGACTACGAAAACATTAGTCTTCCCAAAAATTACTTTTAAGGGCTGTTATTACCACTGGGGGCGCAATATATTATTGAAGCAAATGGAACAGTTTATAAGCCATATCAAAAAGTTTTGCTTCAAAACTCATTCACCTAAAGTATTCGGCGTGTTTAGTGAACGCCATCACATCGCAAATGTTTTGGAATCTTTTCATTCTAACATAAATAAATTACTTAATAAGAATACCAAAACGTTGATGCGTTTATTAAATGTGTTGCAAGATATACCAAAATGTTGATGCGTTTATTGAATGTGTTGCAAGATATACCAAAATGTTGATGCGTTTATTGAATGTATTGCAAGATATACATAAAGCAAAGACGATTCCTAAAACACGGCGAAATAACCAAAAAGTTAATGATGAGTTTATAACTGATGTACAAATGCAGTTAATAAACAGGAAAATATCAGTAGGCTATGCCTTGGACAAATTCCGAACATGATTGATAATATATGTATGTATGTGACAGATTTTTATTTGTAATAAACTAGTTTTCCACAACACTATTTTCTCAGTGGTATAGTTTTGGACTCACCATACCACCAGCTGTATGGCCAGTAGTATGGTGTGTCCGCGATGAACTAAAATAAGCCGTCATCAACTAAAATAAAAATATTGAATCTTGTACAAAACGTTTGCACTTTGTTCTAGGATCACCAATATCGCTCCCAGAAACATCATCACCGGTCAATAACATTACTTACGATACAATTATACCACCAAAAACAGGAACAGAAATAAATAAAAAATCCCAAGATCAAGATTCAAGTACAAAGGATAATGAGACAGTGGTGTATTTTGCTCCTAAATTCAAGTATCCTACTAAATTGTATGAAATATACTTAAAGTCACCTGGATCCACTATTAAACTGAAATGCATCGCGGAAGGTAACAGTTTCTTAAGATGGACTCATTGTAAAAATATGTTAAGAGATTCCTTGTTCCTTGTTTTAATTTTGCCTGAGAGTGTAAAACGCTTTCCGGCCTCCATGAGCTCTTGCCTGAGGACGTTAGACAAGGTTCCTCCAAGGTTCCAGGTTCCAAGGTTCTCGAACGATTCTTCAGAGCACTCCCCAAAATACAAGCGATACAGAATGAATATTTACCCAACCGAATTAAACCGTTTTGTGAACCGAAACATGCAGGGTTAAATTGCAAGTTAAGACGTCTCAGGTATTCCGTCATTGATTGACCTACAGAAACAATCAGATCAATTTAATTGTTTTTTTCCAGGGAACCCAACTCCAAATATAACTTGGTACAAGAATCATGAAAGTCCGATATTAAAACGTTTCTTTCCAACTTCGTATGGTAAAGGGTCTTTAATTTTATATGAGCTCACCAAGGCAGATACGGGGAAATACACTTGCGTCGTATGTAACCAGCTAGGTTGTATTGAACATACTACGGAACTGCATGTTCAAGGTATGATCCCAAGATGTTAATAAAATTGTACGAGTTCATTTAGCCACCAATATCTATAGTTGCAGACCAACTTACCACCCGAAAGCTTCGAATTTTAAGCATTTTTACTTACCTTTGGACCTAATAAAATTCCATCATCGCATTAAATAAATAGAAATGTCAGACATCGCAACAAAATTTAGAAAAAGTTAGTACTATCGACGTAATTGCTGTATCCATGGTATTGAGAATAAAAAAAAAAGACGCAGTCATGGTACTGCCGACAGAAGTGCAAACTTAAACGATACGACGATTAAAACGTCACATTACTCTCCTACTCACTCACTCACTCTTCCCACTCTCCCTCCCTCCCCCTCTCCCACTATCCCACTCTCCCACTTTCCCTCCCTAGATTCCCTACTCCAACTCGCCCCACTCTCCCCACTCGACCCACTCGCCCACTCTCCCTCCCTAGATTCTTTACTACCAGTCTCCCCTCTCACCCCTCTTGCTCCACTCTCCCTCCCTAGATTCTCTAATACCAGTCTCCCCACTCGCCCCACTCTCCCTCCCTAGATTCTCTACTACCAGTCTCCCCACTCACCCTTCTTGCCCCACTCGCCCCACTCACCCTCCCTAGATTCTCTACTCCCACTCTCCCCACTCGCCACACTCTCCCTCCCTAGATTCTCTACTACCAGTCTCCGAACTCGCCTCTCTTGCCCCACTCGCCCCACCCTCCCCACTCGCCCCACTCTCCCACTCTCCCTCCCTAGATTCTTTACTACCAGTCTCCCCTCTCACCCCTCTTGCTCCACTCTCCCTCCCTAGATTCTCTAATACCAGTCTCCCCACTCGCCCCACTCTCCCTCCCTAGATTCTCTACTACCAGTCTCCCCACTCACCCTTCTTGCCCCACTCGCCCCACTCACCCTCCCTAGATTCTCTACTCCCACTCTCCCCACTCGCCACACTCTCCCTCCCTAGATTCTCTACTACCAGTTTCCGAACTCGCCTCTCTTGCCCCACTCGCCCCACACTCCCCACTCGCCCCACTCTCCCACTCTCCCTCCCTAGATTCTCTACTCTCACTCTCCCCACTCGCTCCACTCTCCCACTCTCCCTCCCTAGATTCTCTACTCTCACTCTTCCCACTCGCCCCACTTGCTAAGGTCGCCCCACTCTCCCTCCCTAGATTCTCTACTTCCACTCTCCCCACTCGCCTCATTCACCCCATTCTCCCCACTCTCCCACTCTTCCTCCCTAGATTCTCTACTCCCACTCTCTCTCACTTGCCAACTCCTTCAATCTTGCCACTCTCCCTCCATCCCTTCCAACCTCCCTCCCTCCCTCTTCATGTCTCTCTGACGCTGTACTTGTAAATATAAGAAACTTACCTCGGTTTTAAGAATTTTCGATCTCATCATAAAAAATATATTTTTTTAAATATATTACAGTTGGACACATTTACCATACATTTTCGATCAGGGTCCACGTGACCCTGAAATCTGACGCGAGTTTAACATTTTTTACCCATCTTAAAAAGTGCCCAGCGCTGCTAAAGAAGTTGTCACTTCAAAAATAGCTTAAAAAAAGTATCAGTAACAAATTTTCTTTTTCAGGTACTACGTGTACCTGAAAAAAACTTGTTACTGATACTTTTAAATCTACTTTTTTTTAAATTAGAAAATACATGTATTTATAATCCAACCATTAAATTTTTGATACATAATTATGTCATCGATTTGATATTTTGGTCGTTATCTCTTCTTACTTGTATATACTAAGGATTCGTTCAGATGATGGGCGTATAATAAACCTGTAACGGAACCAATTCTGTACATTTCAGATATTTTGAATTACTGACATTGGTTACTTTTATCCCGAAGTTCAGGACGGTTCAAGTTATGTTTACGTATTTGGTATATGTTATGTTTAGGTATTAAATAAAAAAAAGTTTATATAAAATAAACATTTAATAGAAAAAAAATAGTTTTTCTTTTTTAACTTTTTTGAGATCACAATTATGAAAAAAGAATTATAAAAATATAAAAATCTTCTTTTAAAGTTAATTATAATAAAATAAGAACTGTTTGGTTTTGCAGGCAACACTTAAAAAGTTTTTTTTTTCGTTTATTTATTTTATTTTTCGCTTCATTACATTACATAACTACATCATAGCCTTAAAGTAGATATACAAGTTATAGAGACTGGTGTCTATTGTAGGTAAAACCTATATTACAGATCACCAGGCCATCGCTCTGCCAGAGAAATTTATGTATATGGCCAAATTAATAATATTTTAATAAATAAGAACATACAAAAATAATAATTATGTCATAAGAAGAAATTAGTAAAATAGGCTGTTGTCGTAACGTGTGTGAATGCATGGGAAGTATGTGTGTATGTCTTAACTATAATTATACCATTAATAAATTAAAATAAAATATTAAATTACACCCCATAGTTAATCTAAAACAACAAATTAAACAATTTCATTACAAATTTATATTTTGAAATAGAATTATTAGACCAGAATAAAAAATCGGTAGAATAGAATAGCATTAATATAATAACGATATAATTTACTTTTAACCTTTATACAATAATTACAAAATTAACACATTAATCAATCATAGTATCAATTATACATATCACTATTTCGGAGGTTTCAATAGTTCTGTTTCATTATAATTTAAACCTTGAAGCCACGAGCAGGCCCTCTTTTTACAAACTGCCCTAGTAAGTGGAAATATAAAAAGTTCTTTCGTGCGTAAGGACCCAAATATGGATAAAAATTTTGAGCAAGGCTACATTTAAACCTATGTTTTGTGCATACTGCCGTCGTTCGTCTTTTATTTGAAGCAACCTGGGAAGTGAAGGTTATATCTGGACATCGCCTAGTTATTAGATAGAGCCGCTTGCCACCCGCGGGCTTGCACTGCGTAGACCACTGGAGGCAAAACTGATTTACGGCCTCATCAATAGCTTGGTGAGGGACAACAATATTTTTTGTGCGCTCCAGGTTTTTTCACCAGCAATACAGTATAAAAAATCCTGCCTGGAAGATTCCGCCTTTCAAGAAGAGGTGTAACGCCTATTATAAGCGAAATAGCAATATGCCTGTTTTCCGACATAAAACGGGAACGAAGTCGCCACAGCCAGTATCAAAATAAAATCTTAAAGAACGTTCTAAAAAGAATACAACCATACTATTTTACACACCATTTTAAGAAAGTAATCTATTTATTCCAGACCGCTATCCTTCAAAGTTGTCTATCAAAGAGGGATATCCCGGTAACGCAACGGTTCTTATGAACGAAGATGTCACCCTTAAATGTCCGCCTGACTACGACCTCGAACCGGACCTATACTGGATCGGACCTTTGAACTATTCCATTAAAGAAATTGATTATATGTTTAACGACTACGGAGACCAAGCGTTTCGCAGTGCGCCAAAAGGAAATATAATAGAGGTGACTACTTGTTTTGTTTTGAATAATAATTATAAACGATCACTTGTATTAAATTAATTATCATAATAATAATATTAATTTAATTATAATTTGGGTGATAATTTTTACTCATCATCATGCCTACCCTTGTCCCAATTTTATTTGGGATCGGCGTGATATGTTTTTATTCTTCCATTCCACTCTATCGTTCGTCATTTCACTGCTTACTCCCTTTCTAGCCATATCTGCTTTCACACAGTTCGTCCCGTACCCGTACCCGTCAACTTCTGTACGTAAAACTCTTTTGACCACATTTTGCTCATTTCTGCGCATCACATGTCCATACCACGATAACTTGCATCCACTGGTGCTACTTTTAGGCCCCCTCTAATATATTCATTTCTCACCTTTTCCATCCTAATCACACCACCCATCCATCTCAACATTTGCATTTCAGCTACGTGCAGGCGTCTCTCATCCGTTCTCTTCGTGGACCAAATTTCAGATCCGTACAGGACGGCAGGTGTGATGATCGTCTTATAGACCTGTCCCGAGATTTCATAGGAAACTTGGGATCACAAATTGTTCCTGTCACCTGCCGCCACTTCAATTAATTATCACTAATGCACAGATTACCGAATAGTTACATACATAATTATGTACTTTTAAACATAGTATATAAGTTATAAAACATGTAATAGAGTGTAGAAGTAGTTACATTTCGGTGTGAAAAATCGAAAAATCTTGAAAAAGGAAAATCTTTTTTCGTATTTACATATTTTTCCATAAATTCCATAATATGTCCACAACCATTCTGTAACATACTGAATACGAGACCTTTTTTCACACACTTATGAAAATTTCTTCAGTACTTGAGGACATACTTTCCAGATAAAATAAAGTAACTGCTATTTATTAACTTACAGAGCGAAAACCCTGAAGATAAACCAGAACAACTGACTATATATAATGTTACTAAGAAAAATGAAGGCTGGTATGTTTGTTTTGCCGTCAACTCCCTTGTGAAAACCATGAAAATAGGATATGTAAAAGTATTAGAATGTGAGTAGTTTTATTGTCACGGTTCTATTAAAACTAATTGTTAATTATTTCGACTAAATCAATAGACGTAAGTAGTTCTCACGATTGGAAGATACATTTTGTACATACTAGATTTTCTTTGGGCTGCCTTTTACTTGTGAGGTAATTTTTAGGGTTACGTTTCTCAAAAATAAAGAAGGTTGTTCGTTTATCTATCTGTATGTCTGTGTATATGTCTGTCAACATCCTTTTTGTCAGGAAGCCCAGGAGGCATCAAGTTGAAATTAATATCAAGTACTTATGTTGTTTAAATACGTGATTTTTTTACAGCTTCAAGAGACCGCAAAAATAAGTATTTGATATTAATTTCAATTTGATATCTCCACGGGTTCCTAAGGAAAATAGTCTTCACAGACAGACAGGCGAACAAAAAAGCATAAACTTAGTAGTAATAGACGAACAGTCTCCTCATTTTCGCGAGACTGAAATTGAAATGTTTCTGTGTGCGAGTTTTACAGACGTGTGACGAACTTTTAGTGTCGGAACATTGACGTCTCCGAAATATCGATATGAAAAACGGCAATATTTATTACGCTATGGATTAGGTAGTATTTTCTATACCTTGTTGCTATGAGTTGTTGTGCTTTTGTTTGTAATTTTTTAATGACGGAAGTGAAGAGAGTACAATAGAATAATGATTAAAATAATTTTCATTATATTATATTTTTTTAAATATTAACTCGCGTTAATTGCCAGGTTTAATGTTGATTAAGTACGTAAAGTAAGACAGACAAAAGTCCGCCATTTGCTGCTCTTACACACCCACGCTTCGACTACTATCATCAAACATTTTATGCAAGTAAATCAGTTTCGGGGACTTCATAACTGACCTCATTAAAACTGACATTTAAAACTATTTTGATTTAATGAAAAAGGTTTGCTACAAAAGGGATATAATGTCACATAGAACGGCAGTGGGGGCATATAATAAATAAAACATCAAAACAAAATCAAAATATTTTATTTCAATAACACCAATTATAGGAATTTTTGTATTGTCAGGAGTAGGAGTGAGTCATAATTAAACTCTAGAAGGATAGTCGACACTCTCTTTCAACATGTTTTTTTTTACAATTTTATGGTTATATTGCTTATATGTGAAAAATATCTGTAAGTAATAGTAGTCCTGGTTAGGCCAAACTTACGGTACCCATTGCAACATGACGCACGCTTCAGCCATTATCCAAGTCAACCAAAGGGAGCTGTACGACCTGACACACGCCACCATTAGCAGGACTTCTAGGCAAGCATGACATACTCAGAACTGTCACAGGCTATTGCCTATTATAATAACTTGACCCATCTCACACAATTTAAAAATATAACTTAATAATATTGACTACACAGTTTTCACGTTTACAATTCCGTATTTTCAAAATGAAACATTAAAATTTATGTCATATCATCAATATCAGTACCTAATGACATTTATAAAAAATTCTACGTAAAGAATATATATTATGTCAGAAGAAAACTAAAACTAGTACATAAGTGAAAATTAAAAACGAGAAGCAGAATCTAAAGACCATTACGACCATCGCATTTTGTTCTAATAATTTTTCTAAGCATTTTTATCAGCTACACAAACATCTAGTTTATACTTATTATTATCATACTCATAGTTTCCACTAATAACTAGAGATTGCTAACTAGATAAGCTCGTTTACAGCCATTGAATAATTTAATCTTCACAGTTTAAAAATTCAAGAAGTACCATGATTTTACTTTGTTCAATGAGATCATGGAAAACTCCGTGATCTATACACAAATTAAATGGGAGCGGAAAGTTTAATAATAGATTGGCAAGTTTCGATAGAAGATAATCGGTTAAAATTATCATATTAATGGTATCCCATTATATCCTATTATATTAGGTGTTTTTTGTGTCCGTTGTTTGTATGTTTGTAAAGTCCCCCGCGACACAGGAGCAATACCTAATGCGGGAGTTGTCTTTTTAAAAAAAGAAACAAAAAGTAATATATAAAGGTTATCACAAGATAAGTGAAAATGGAAATTCTTAACAATCAGAAAACAATGCCAACCTTTCAGTTCAACCTCTTTCTAGAAAAATATGTACTGCAAACAATAGAATTTTTTTGAGACTCCCAGTCATTTTTATTTAACATAAAAATCGTTTTTTGTTTAACATTTACAGTCACAGAAGACATGAAATTTATGTTATTCAATCCATAAATACATACATAATTATGAAACTATTATATAAATGTTTGCAGAAAAATACAACAATTACATAATTATCTTTAAAAAAAAAGGATTACCGATAAACTGTAATAAACGGTATTCTTCAATTCAATTTACTCCCCTAGAAGGGGAATATTTTCTTCAAATTTGAATGAGACCTTGAGTATTCACCAATTCAGTGAAAAAATTATGACTGAAATCGGTTCACAATGGACGGACAAAATCTTTCATTTTTCGATTTTAAGTGGTTCCGTTTTAATTTATCTGTTGCAATAGTTTAATATCAATTCGCCTCCCGGCAAAAAAGTGTCATAATACAAAAATAGCTAATTCCAGAAAACCAGACTTTTATGCCTGCGAAATGAACAAAACAGCTCAGTGAAAAAGGGAACAAAGTTCTCAGCTCAGCTCTTCAGCTAATAACGATGTTTTTACAGCTGACCAAATGCAACATTTGCTATTCAATGCTATAAAAATGTTAAACGTACCTAACATCTGATATGACACTTTTTTTGCCGGGAGGCGAATTGCTCTTCACCTTTTACAAAATATAGCTTTTCCCCATGCATGAACATTAGTTAATTGTTGAGAAGATCTCCTGGTACTTCACTTTCAGCTCAACTTCACAAAAGCATTCTCATGAAGATAAATTGTTTAGCAACCACATTAAAGTAATCGTATCGCCACTTGTGAAATACTTACTTTTGATTGGTTCCGGTACCCGGTACACCGGTGTCATATTGCAGCCGCCATTTACGAGTAATGAGGAGGAGGAATGCGTAAGCTATAAAATTTTCTACTTATTGCCATGAAAATAGCGCTTGCACAATCCCTTCTTTTCCCCATTCTTGATTATGGCGATGCCACTTATCCAGATCTCACAAGGAGAGAGACTTGAGAGACTTCAGAACTTTTGTATAACATTCATATTTGGACTTCGCAAATATGACCAAGTCTCTGAGTGTCGCACAAAGCTCAAGTGGTTACCCATACGCCGTCGCCGGAATGCCCACATTCTTTTCCTTTTGTACAACATTATGTTTAACCCGTATACTCCGTTGTATCTAAAATAACGATTTTCTTACGTCTGTAAAACACACTCAAAATCCTTGAGATCATCGGACAATTTGAGGTTGAACATTTTCGACTAACTTTATGGACAAATCCTCTTCCATTCAGGCTATTCGGTTGTGGAATTCCTGGCCGGTTGGTATTAGACGTGCACAGTAGTTGCCAGTTTTAAAAAAAATGGTCAAAGCTAGTGATCTTTGACCAATTTTTTGCAGGTAGTTTTTGCACCTGCAAGGAAACTAGCCGTGTCATTGCCCCTTTCCAATCCTACCTATTCCCGTTACACGAGGAAACTCTGTCCACTCCACTACTATTATGTATATAAGGTAAGCGTTTACTATATATTTAACATACTCTTATGCGGTATTTCTGTATATTGTATGTTTCTATGACATATTATTTTTATCATATTTTATCTTTATGCACCAGACACTGCCCCACAACTCCTTGTGACATATTCTCTCCATCCCATGGTTGCCTGGAAGAGATTGCCTAATGCGATAAGGCCGCCAATTGTACAAACCTGTCTATAGTTGTGGGTTTTTGTGCTTTTTTAATACCTGATATACAATGAAGAGTATTATTATTATTATAATGTATATACAAGGAGATGAAGACGAACTGAAAACCTGCCCCTTTTCTTGAAGTCGGTTAAAGATAATGAAATTGTGAAATGACCGCAGGTTGATAGTTCTTTTATGCGACATAAAGTATATCGACATATCGATAGATTGTGTTTTGCTTTTAGTCAATCACTGTGCGAAAAGCGGTCATATTCACGTATACAATATTTTTTTATCTAACACATAATTTTTAAAAATATTACAATATCCTAAAAATAGACTATTCACTGCATATCTTAAGTGTAATACAAAATAATTTTGTGTACATGTTCTACGAAAATAAACACTTTGAAAGTAGTATTGAACTTTTCGTATTTAGCTTTAAAACGTTTCTTTCTTTGGTTTTTCCCTGTATGTTACACCACAATCTAACAGATAATACGACACCATTATTATTTTTTAATTTTTTTTTTAATTATTTACCCGTTAAAATATAGAAAGATTACGATGAGAGACACAGAATAAACTTTATTCTGTCTCTTTCTCACACCTAGGTTTCTGTATAAGGCTAAGTATCTCACTCGCACACTTTGTTCGTCTATTACGTTAGTTAATTAAGTTGATGCAAAAAAGTGATCCCAGGAGGGTTCTTTCTCTCTTCTCTATCTAGTGTCTATGATATGTAAGATTTAGTAATTATTAAACTTTAGTAGTAATGCTAAAGTTATGAATTAAATTGTTACTATTCTAATTAATGCCTTCCTTCATCACCACACTTACAATGTACGATTCAGCGCAGCCTCTCCCAGTAGCGACCGAACAGGAGCTGACCAATTCGTCGTTTATAAACATTATAACCGCCGTCTTTGGTGGAGTGCTCTTTGTGGCGGCAATAGTAGTGGTAACAACCTGCAGGAAATTAAAAAGAGAAATGAAACAAAAACGACTAGCCTTGGAAACGGCTAGAGACGTCATTGAAACATATTGGAAGAAGAAAGTGACGATAGAGAAGCCACATATAAAAAACTCACCTGATGCTGCTGGAACATTGGTAAGTTTTTTAGGCTACAGAAATGAGATGAAGGAGAGAAACTCGTTATGATCTAAGCTACTAAAGCAGTTATATGTTGCGTATCATATTTGGTTCTAACTATATTAGAACTTTTTGCTATACATTGTACACGAAAATATTTTTGGTAAATGTTAAGATGCACGTGCACACTTTTTAGCTTTTTATTGACCTACCGCTGTGTCTCTAACGTAAAGGCTGTAATAATATATTAAGTATGTAGGTATATAGAAACTCTACCTTATACTGATTTCCGAGTCAAGCAGTATTGGTGCATTCGGGCACGAATACTTAATTACCGTCCCGTACCTGGGGATTGTGACTGATACATGGTAATACAACCACTAATGGGTCTAACTAAACCTAACTTTTGAAATGCGAGAATACACTAAACGCCTTTGGTAAAAATAAGTTAAATGATGTTTATGTAAATAAGAGATGATAGTATGTAGGAGTTTGGAGTCAACTCCAAATCGGAAATAATTGCTACAAATGGTTTTGTCACTTTAATGGCTTCATTTGTAGCCCAGTATGAATATCCTGAGTTGTGCTAAAGTGGTAGGGGGAGAAAATTTCCCCCCGAAAGGGGTGTTTTTGCAGTTTTACGGTTATAGTTCCTAAAGGATTTACAATATAGGTCAATATAGGTAGGTATATATGGTCATTATAAAGTTTTAGAACATTAAATTCTACATTGAATGAGACTAAACGAAAAAAGAACTTCAAAGTTGGACCAGTATATTAAGTTGTCGGTAATATCATCTAAACCACCAACATCTATCCCACCTATAAATACAGTGGTCAATACTAATGTTAAAAAGGAATAAATTCTATAGATGAGAGCAATTTGTTTGACTACCCGTTTCCGTACAGTTTCGCCTTAACACCCATGAATGTCTATTAATATTACTCACTTTTGTTATCAGAATAAGTACATTCTAATTTCATATCAGTAATTTGATTTTGTGGAAATATTTTCTGTGGTTAGCTGCGTTTGGCAACACTAGAGTAGAGCCTACCATTGCCTGGTTGAGTCAAAATTTAAATTAATCAATTTAATAATAAGATTTTAATTAACCTAATGGTAAAGATAATATTTATAGTTGCAAAGGCCATCATTAAAACAATTCTACACATCCATGCAAATTCCATCTCGTCTTCCATACTAAAATATTTGCAGAAAATAACGTCAATTTACTTAATTTTAACAGGAACGTACATTACGTCCCATCATACCTTGCTTGCAGAATAAACTGTTGTTAATAGGCTCAGAATCAATATGATGACTTACTCTAATATTTATAGGTTTTGCCCGTAATAAAGATTGAAAAGCAAAAGGTCTCCGAAGTGAAAAAAAATTCCAGCGACACAAAATTATTGTTATCAGAGTATGAACTACCTCTTGACGAGGACTGGGAAGTGCCCCGAGAGACAGTGGTTTTAGGCAAAATATTGGGAGAAGGGGAGTTCGGGAAGGTCGTCAAAGCAGAGTGCGTGGGAGTGGTGAAGCGAGGCCTGTCTACAGTAGCAGTTAAAATGTTGAAAGGTAGGCTTGGACATTGAAAGACATGCTTCGTGAATTTGTGATCTTTATTAGATTTAAAATAATTGCCATTTATTTGCTGACAGTTAATTGTGATTCTCGATTTAAATTCCCGCACGTTCAATAGAACAGTCCTCGAACACGCCGAATAAGTTGACCTATAACAATATAGAACAGCAAACGTCAAAGTGGTAATAAAATACACATAGACAAAATCCCTAAATGTCAGTCTAAATTACTTTTAAATTATTCTCTGTCCATTTAACGTTCAAGGTGTGCAAAAGTCAACGGAATATTTTTTTTTAACAGATAATATGTTTTTTTACCTAGATTACTTTTGCATTTAAACATGTAAATTTAAGATGTTTAACATTTTTTTTTTAAATTTTAGATGGCCACACTGATGCGGAAATGACTGCGCTAGTCTCAGAAATGGAGATTATGAAAGTAGTAGGAAAACACATAAATATTATAAACTTGTTAGGATGCTGCACACAGGGTGGGCCGCTCTATGTCATAGTCGAATTTGCGCTTTATGGTAGCTTGAAGGCATTCTTGCACAACCATCGACCCGGCATCAGGTTAGTAAAGGTTTTTCTCAAAATATATCATAATAAAAATCTTTCTTTACTCTTTAATATACTGAATGACCAGCTACTCTTGTCTTCTATCACGCACGAAAAATTTGACGTTGGAAATCTACAACGTTTCTTGATATCTTCTTTACAAAAGAAGCTACCGGCTTGTGGAATGCATAGCTAAACGTTTACAGACGAGCAGAGACATTCATTATTATTGAAAAACGTTTCCAGGATTATTACTTATCTCTGTAACAACTTTACATAATGTGTTTCTTAAGATAAACTCTAACGAATTTCAGTAAAGAATCTTCAAACGGTAGTTTGGACGATAAACGGAATCTTACACCGCAGGATTTAGTGTCATTTGCATACCAAGCCGCTAAGGGAATGGAATATTTAGCATCCAGACATGTAAGAAATACATTTTTTTATCTTACCTAACCAATTTAATATAATATAATTAAATTTAAGTACATACGTATTATTTTAAAATTACGCTAATATAATAAAGCTGAAATTATTTTGTTTTGGTGGTACGCGCTAATCTTTGGAACTACCAGAATGATTTAAAAAAAAAAACTTTTCTCAATTTTGAAAACCCAATTATTCAGGAAGGTTACAGGCTATTCAACATGACGCTACAACTCTTAGGACCAGAGCAGTGACCATAAACGTTGCTGAAATTGGCAGAGGGCTACTTTTGAATATGACAATGATTGTAAAAGTACTCATTTTTCATCCTCACAAAAACGGAAACAGTGTTTTTGGGCCTTGATTCGATAAGCTAAATGAAACATCTCGTATATCGATATGTGTCCGATTCTTTTCAGTGCCTTCATCGAGATTTAGCCGCCCGTAACATTTTAGTGTCTGAAAATTTCGTCCTCAAGATTGCTGATTTCGGGCTGGCGAAGAACATAAAAAATGAAGACTCCTATAGGAAGAAGACAGGCGGAAAATTACCAGTGCGTTGGATGGCTCCTGAGTCACTCAACAATATGCTGTTTACTATACAGACTGATGTGTGGGTTTTGTATTATAATTTTATGTAAAAGTAACAGTTATGAACTTAAGGACTTTAAACATCGATTATGCTGAAGTTTTCTTGTAATTGAAATGTTTTTGGCAAAGTTAACTTACTAGACTGAACTTGATCCCACGACAGCGCCATATTAGTGGGTTACTCTGTGTAACGGAGAGACCTGAGACACAGATTACTGAGTAGTTACTACGTAACCTGAGACCCATCCATTCATCATAACCTCCCCAACTTTCCCTCTTCTCCCCCGCCCCGCACTCTCCGTTTTCCCTTCCTTACCCTTTTTCCACATAAGGCTTCAACGCACTTGTGAATCTCGAGTTACAAGTGTCCATGGTCGGCGGTAGTCACTTACCATCAGGTTGCTCCAGGACCCGCTTGCTCGTTTACCCGCTAACCCATAAAAAAAATATAAACACTTTGATGTTTATTTTTTTAATAACAAAATCATGTTACCTTAATTTATATTTCAATGATTTTGCCTTTTTACCGTACTTTAATAATAAAATACTTGAAAATTATATTTCAAATAAAAACGAATTAAATCAGATTAGGTATTACAGAACAGTTTTGAAATTAAAAACCTTCCTTCATCAGTTTCATCGCTATCTACTGGTAATGTTTTCAAGAGATTACCAGCGTTACTACACTTAACTCTTGTTAACAATAGTGACATTTGAAATTTATTTTCTAAGCGATGACGAGATGAATTAATATGAATAGATGTTCGCGTACGTTAAGACTCCACCACTTTAATTTGCTTATAAATGGCAGCATTCTCCACCAAGAACTCTCTTTCTTCCCTACTCTTAACGGTATGAAAATAGCTATGATACAGCGATCCTAATTCTCGCTGTTTCTACGTTAGTCCACAAACCAATGCTAATCCAAGTCTTTTAACAGCTGGTCATTCGGCGTGCTCCTGTGGGAAATAATGACGTTGGGCGCTACACCGTACCGAACTGTGCAAGGACAGTATATGTACCAGTATCTTAGGGCTGGACATCGTTTGGAGAAACCACCTGGTTGTAGACTTGACGTGTAAGTGTCCTTAAAGTATACTATTTTTAGGAACTTCTTCACAGTGAAGAGCCAACTGATGAGGCGTCAGTCATTTCTAGTTCTGCGCAGGGACAGATTCAGAGATAGACTCAAAAAGACGTAGGGCGCCAAAGTTTTTCCCTTGAATTGAGACTACCTGGGTAGGGAATGCGTTTACCATACCACAACATAATAAAAGACCACACATAATAATAGATAGGTTTGCCTGAAAATATTTACCGGCGTTGAATTTTTTTTTGTTAAACTTTGTTTGAGCTTCCACAAGCTTCAACCAGAAAATAAATTTGTTAGGAGTGGGTCCACGTCGCGTCGGTAGAATATTGGGTTTGGTTCGGAACCACAACCACGTCATCGGAAGTCTAAAGTTTTACCCGTTACGTTACCTCCGCTTAACACACAGTTGTTGATAACGAATTGACATGATTAAAATGATTGTTTTGCATCAGTATACTATGAGCCGTGTCCGTGTAATTTTCATAAATTTCAATGAAATTAAATTTATTGCTTGTTGCAGATACATGCTTATGCGTGAGTGTTGGTCGCTCTCCCCTAAAAGTCGACCTTCTTTCACCGAATTAGTTAAAGAACTGGATAAGATCCTGACAACGATGTCCAACCAAGAATACCTCGACCTTAGCCTTCCTGAGTCAGATATCTCACAAGTTACAAAAACACGTTGGCTTTCAAACAAGGAGTTTGCATGATAATTGGGTCAAGTGTATTAGCTATAGAAAAGCCACATACAAAATCTGACGGGAAGTAAAGGAGGCAGTTATGCTACCTAAATCAATCCTAAAGATGGCCCATCTTGCTGATTTGACAATGGTGAAATACAAATATGGTGACGCTAGTTTCAGACTTCTTGATCCGCGATAAGTATGTAGAAATGTTACAGTCCTTACGATCTACATCGCCTTCATCGCGTTGTTGCAGAATTTTAAGATGGTGTATGATTGTAGATGAAAAAAACGTCGGGCTCACTCGTAATTTAATAACCCATCCTCTCGACCCAGTCGTGTTCAATGTTTCACTGGTGGAGCTCAAGAACGACATACGATAGTAATGTCCCTAACACTAATCTCGCTTTAGCTCATTTTTAAAATCAGTCGCTTTTAAAAATGGGTTCATCAATGTCAAAAAAATTGAGGCGAGACTACTTTCAAGCAATTATAAGAACGCCTGCAATTATATTTGGGGGGGTGGGGGGTGGGGAGGGTGTTGCTACCATGGATGGATGACATGATGTATGTATTTATATGTTTAATACATATATTACTTTACAAATATGTGTAAATATAGGTATTTATATTTCATAATGAGTATACGTGTCGGTATACATTATATTTGGTTTATTAAAGTTTTAATATTAATTGTTATTTTTAATTAGTTTAACGTACACATGACTTTGCCTCTAACGTTCTCTACTATCCTCTATTCACTCCAAGGTTTGCTGGAAGAAAACTCAGGTTTGGGTTAAGTTCGCCTTCGTACATGCCATTTCCTTGTTTTTAAGATAGGTATGTAATCTACATCTAGTGTACAATAAAGAAATTAATAAATAAATAAGCTACTAAACAAATATCTTTAGATAATCTATACTAAAAGGTTTTAATTATTACTATTAATTTTTATTATCTCTGACACTTGTCGACTAATATTCATTTTCATTGATGATGTTATTTATCTTAACATCATTTAATGTCGTAGGCCGAACGTTGAATTGGGCCTATCGCTATATGCCATATATTATTTACGCGATATATTATTTCAAGATCCAATTCAAAGTTGGGCAGATCAATGAGAGTTACCTAATTGTCGATTCGTTCAACCAGTCATTTGGCCATAGGCTATATCATATAGTACGGAACTATATTACGATACGCCCAGCCATATATCTATATGGCTGGACGTATCCTAGCGACCGAGTGCAGGTACTTCCCGAAGCAGCCGTGCCTGGAATGGACCTGCGTCAGTCGGAAGGCGAGGGTCCCGGCCTGCCCACTCGACGATGATCGGCTGGGGCGTCTCCACGGCGTCATACCTTTTAGCGTCACCTAAAGTTAGAGTCAAATATACACCAATCTTATAAAATTTGGTATATTATTATTTTTAAACTTGTAAGGAATGTTCTAAATATCAAATTCGTATAAGGTACTTATATTTTAGCGAACATAAAACCTTTATTTAGGAAAACAAGAATTTTGACAGATTAGTCAAAGCCCATAATGGCAAAAGTATTTTTGGTGTAGGTACTTTGAAATTATTTTTCTTTAATAATTTACCTAACTTTAATACGAATAAATACATCTCTGGCTTTTTTCCCTGCCACAGTAGCAGGTGCGTCACTGACCATTTTTAGACATCGCCCTACTGCTTTTGTACATGCTTGCAGCTATATCGTAACAAGGTGTAAAAGACTAAAGCGGACCTAGACGATCATGCGACATGACATGCGTTACGTGCTGTCACGCATACATGGCCGGTTAATTGTATTGATTGATGCGAATGATATGCAAACTACGTGCTGGCAGTTGATTGACAATTCCTTTTATTTTTCGTCCTACAAGCTATAACTGACATGCACGCATGATCGTCTTCAGATCGGCATGTCATGTAACAGCTTAGTTCGTTTCGAAACTGCGTTAGCGACGAACTTGGACTGTATGATGGACAGCGGATCGCCGATTCCCTAAGATGACATTATGAATTACAAGTTGAAAATAAAGAATCATGATATCTCTCTATTGGCTGAATAAAATGATTATACCAAGCATAAACACACACAGTGAATTATCATGCTGCATGATAGACTCTCATAGGTCCTAGTCCTAGAGAGATAGACTCTCATGCAGCATGATAATTCAGCATGTCATACCGCATGATCATCTAGGGTCCGCTTTACACTCGGTTTCTGACAGGCTAATCAAAATATTGTCCACCTAACAGTTGTCAAGTTAACAGTGGTGTCAAAACAGTTCGAGTTTCTGAAAAGTTGATTATAGATAAATTTACATTCGACTGGAATTTGACTTAAGATTTTTAAGTAAAATTTGACAGCTCTGTTAACTGATCCGATGACCAAATCAAAATCTAATCTAATCATGCTTTCGGCAACTCAATATATATACTCGACAAGAGATTTTACAAATGTACAATTAGTTAATTTTTGATCAGACTTTCAGAAACCGGGCGTTAACATCTTACTGTCAAGTGGACTGCGTGCTTGTTTACCAACTTACTTAGTAGTATAAAAATTCAAAAAATAAAATAAGAACAGATAGTATTTGTATTAAATATCTTTATTTTCGTATAAAATCCAAAATGTGTACGAAAGTACACATTCGTTTTGCTTCACACATAACCAATGCATAATAATACCGATTATGGTGATTAAAAAAAATAACATTTATGCATTCTTAGTAACAAAACTTTTCATTAAGACTGACAAAATTGGTTTTGACAGCAAAAAATAATTCTCTCAAACTAAAACTCATTACAATTATTGACTTGACTACTATTTAAGTATTCTGGTGACGCCTGCGAGGGTTCCTGGCCCAAAAAATTTATATATATATATATTATATATATACATATATAATGGCATTGCAACACATGCCGGGTGCAGCTAGTAATATATAATATCAACTACTCTATAACCACAAATCTATACAAATAATAATCATCTTTTTAAATAAGTATCACCGATGAGCCTAAATCATGATTAACTGTAATAAGTCGTTTCTTGAGGCATTGAGTGTTACCAATTCAATTAAAAACTGAAGAGTTCCCTCGATTTTTCTAGGATTCCATCATCAGATCCTGACCACCTGACGAAGTATAACCCTTTCAAACAAAAAAGAATTTTCCAAATCGGTCAATGCGTCTTTGAGTATCGGGGAATATACATAAAACAAGATTCCAGCGAATTGAGAACCTTCTCCTTTTTGGAAGTCGGTTACAAATGAATGTACGTATGAAGACCCTTTTAATATTGCTGCGGTAATGAAAAAATATATTGGATGCATTACTTATCAAAAAAAAAAAATTAAGAATCATATGTTAAACAAGTATTAGCACGAAAAACATTATTTTTAAATAAAATATATAAAATATCAATAATATTTAAACAATAGCCTCTTGTAACCACTCATTGCAGTAAATAATCATATACCTATTACTATTATAATATAATAAAGTGCCTTGCATAAATTTATATTAGTTCACTGTTTTGTCCTTTCTGCTAATCATATCGACTATGTGCTCGCTAGCCATTGTTAAATACGGTCGTGTTCTACATATCTAGTGTAATCGTCACTCGAAATATACCTACAATAGAATAAATGTGACAAGTTAGAGTCATCTGTGACGTGTGAAGGGATAAGAGTTTAAAAAATATTTCCTAACGCCTACTTCCCAAAGCTACAGTTTGAGTGCCTTCAAGAATAAATACAGATGGAACTTTAAGATTTCGATTAATTGATCACTACTCAGAACCTAAGGTATGTTCACCTGGTGAGCACCATCTATATCGGTGTGAGCTGTAACGCCACCCATCAACCGCTAATTCATCCAAGTATTCTGTATGTCTTTCTATTTCTTTACACACTATAAGCCATCATACATTAATCATGCGCACTCAAAGAGAAGTCTCTGCGCAATGCCTCTTGTCACGGCTCTTAATTTTCCCAAGATTGAATGCAATGAATATTACAGCTCCTCTCAAGGATGACAGTGATAAAGTTTCTTCTCTTCCACAAGGAGCGTCCAGTCCAAAGTAAATGTAAATTTCTATTAGCAGTCAATTTGGTTGTCTGTCTGTCCAGTCTGTCGTGAGAACGATAGACCAAGATAACTTTTTCTTCGAAATCTCGACAATTAAAACAATAATAACAAGGAGTACAATTAGATCGTTTCCTATTTTAACATAGTCTTTATACCCTAATATGTAAGCAGGTAATAACATAATCGAAAGTAACTAAAAATAATTAAATTTGTATCAGTCAGCGACCTTTCATTGTTTCTGATTTTCGTCGCCAGTTTTCAGTGACAAAAGAAAATCACGTGCGTGACGCGTGGTAGATGTTTAAGAAAACTTAACCTACTTGATTTATGAAAAGGAAATATTAATTGTAGGTGTAGGTGTAATTTACGGAAGATCCATAGCTGCTGTCACTGTAAAGTTAAAAAACGAGGAGTGAGTGTTGGAATTCCTCCTCAATCTGGGAATTTCTGCCGTATGAAATATAAGTTAGAGTGTATCCATACACAACATAAACTATGGTATACCTATCACATACCGAAGTAATAAATGAAAGTAGCTTCACGCCTTATGTAAAGTCAACAAAGAATAAAAAAATCATAGCTAGGTGACATTAGACAGCCAAACTAATAATACGTAATTATGTATGTGTGTATTTCGCACAAGAGAATGTTCAGATTTGTGTTATTGACAGATCTTCTTCATAATGTATATTTCTATCCACTATTAAACAATATGGTGATAAATTATTTAGAACTTATAGCGCGTACCTACCTATATTATAACTTTAGAACATAAGGCGTAAAGTAATGAAATACTTACATATTTTCCTTATTGAATTGTCAACAGAATGAAATAAAGCATTTAAGTATATATATGTACTTTGATACGCATTCTGATCTCTGCGATAGGTCTCTGAATTATGAACTTAACTCAAGTAGGGTTCTTATTCAGGACAAAGGTTACCTACATTTAGTAGTACTTTAAAACCATTTGTCAATAACTAAATTATCTCAAGTTTAACCAAGCAATAGTTTGATACTTCTCTTACACAACACTAATACGGAACAATTATGACGAGTAACTAGTATCAGAAAAGGACGGCCATGGTAATGTTATCTATACTATACTCGGCGCTGTCCTTGAAATAATTACGTACGGTACGTAAACACGCGTAAGGGCTGCCCGCCTACGGTGTTTTAATTTCATCTATGTAACTTGAGTTTCTTTCTAGTTTTGGGATTGTAAATACATGACAGAATGACCGATGACATGACCGAACTGCTAATATTAACGACTGCGTAATTTGACTCAAAATATATCGATACCTCGGGGCTCAAAAGGCGTAAGCACCAAAAGTCGATTTTACAGGAGAGCAAAAAAACAAAAACAAAATTCCTTTTTTCAGCATAACTTTTTCAATTTTTTACCTAAATAAATCATTCTAAGACCAAAAGTCTTAAATTTTTGTGATGCAGGTCACTGTAAAATTAATTTTTCGAATAAATTTAAAAGCAACGAAAATAGCTTTCCTATACGCCCCGAAAATTTATATGTTTGGGGCGTTTACACCCCAAAAATCAATGGATGTATGATGAGTGATGGTTGTAACCGTCAATTTCAGGAAAGTGGACCATTAGGGGAAAGTAGACCGAGTGGGAAACCGAGTAGACATTTTAGGAAAGTGGATCATTAGGTCCACTTTAACCTTTTTATCAACTTAGATAACGAATTAATAGTAATAATTATTGATTTACCTGTACCTAATTGCCTGTCTTACCTAAAAACTATTCAATAACTCATTATAAAAGGAAAATGATAAATAAAAATCACTTACTAATCAAAATATTGTTTATTTATTTCTTATTTTCATATTATAATTTCTCAGGAAACTGTAACGGTTTACCAACAGTCGATTGGTCCATGAACCGTTGGACAACATTATCTTTAAACCATAAACTTTTCGTCCAATGGACTTTTCATTCGCGAACGTTTCGCCAGCATTACTCTACGTCAGTGAATGCTTAACCAACAGAATATTTTGACCAATAACTTTTCACCCAAAGAACAATTGGCCCATGGACTGTTTCCCAAGATTAAGTAGCAAAGCGGACCCTGGGATCTCCCGCGCTAGGCGGGACGAGCAACCGGGAGACACGCTAGGTTGATGATGACTGTTTCCCAAGAGAACGGTACGTCAGTGAGCTTCTAACCTAACCTATCCAAGTCGGATTGTACAGCTTTCTCAACGCTCACTGACGTACCGTTCTCTTGAGGAACAGTCCATGGGCCAATTGTTCTTTGGGTGAAAAGTTATTGTTCAAAACATTCTGTTGGTTAAGCATTCACTGGCGTAGAGTAATGCTGGCGAAACGTTCGTGGATGAAAAGTCCATTGGACGAAAAGTTTATAGTTTAAAGATAATGTTGACCAACGGTTCATGGACCAATCGACTGTTGGTAAACCGTTTCAGAGCGATTTCTCAGGTATACAGTTAGGTATCCTCACAAAATTTGGCGCTAATAACATTTAAAGCTAATGGAAACAGGAACTCTTGAGATCAATTATGATCGTTTTAGTCTTCTGATAATCAGTCATTATTAAGAAACTACCTTAAATCTACATAGGTAGGTATCGGTACCTAGGTATCCATAGGTATACATTGATAAAAAACTAATTATTCATTTAAGAGACTCATTTAACCTTATTTGAATAATGAATGTTTGATAAAAACTTATGAATTTATGATAAACAAAGTATCTTCTGTGTGGCTAATAATAATACAACTGCTACTATTAAAAATATTCCACCTAGAAAAACGAAAAAAAAAGTAAAATAAACAAAATCAACTTCTGAAGTAGGATTCAGATACAACAATAGATTCAGTAATTTGGTGACTATTGCGTTATGTGCATTACACATTTAAATAACCAAAAATTTGGTACCATCTAATCTATTCTTACGCAATGTAAGACAAAACTAGAATTAATATTACATATTTGGTTCAAAAATTAGCAAACTTAACAAACTTAGGCAAACGACAAAACATTAATAAACTTTAATCTTAAAGGCTTACATTGCATGCTATGGCATGGTATGTCAGTCACAAGCAATACACGCGCGATCACACGTAGGTAATCAAATCAACTCATTCTCTGTGTCTTCTCCATCCTCTATGTCTGTTTCCGCCAAAATATCACTAACATTTGCACTTGAGGGAAGATTCAAATACTCTACGTGATAGATCTTTGGTATGGTACCATTTTCGCAAAGACGTTTTAGGTCATTATATTTAGGCGCTGAAATTGGTAACTTCGCTGTATATAAAGACTTAATTGTACAATTCACTTCTTCTGTAACGTCCAGTGCAGAATTATCTATAGCTTCTTCTATAGCCCTATGTTTTGCTTTTCCTTTTCCTTTCCCTTTTCCTTTCCATTTCCCTTTTTCTTTTCTTTTTCTTTGTGGTTTTTCAGATAATTTTACTTGGATCTCAGTTGCATTTTCTTTCATTGAATATTTTATAAAAATATAATCTGTATATTTTTTCTTAAAAGTTGCAGTCTTTATCTCTTTGAATTTAATATTTTTTAAAGTTGATGGTGTGAACGTTAGGCTAGCTAAATCTTCGAAGTCTAGAAAATCTGTATGGTCAAGGGAATTAACATAGTAGGTCTTTTTCTTGCAGATGCGAAAAAAGTAGGCCATTGTGACGGTCGCATAGGGCGTATCGTGCCAGTTGATTCTTTAAAAATAGATATGTTCGGGCGTAAGCACAATAATGTTACTAGGTATGTCGTTTACAACCCTCAAATTTATTGATCAATAAAAGTGATTGCTCTTACGACCCAAACCTATAAAATGTATGATGTAAAATGGTAGGCGTAAAAACATTTGTATCATCTACGGTGTCGTTTACTACCCTCGCGTTTATAAACAGTAACAGTGGTTGCCGTTACGACACAAAAACTAAAAATATCTGTTTTATTTCCTACAAAAAATGGGGTCGTAAATACCATTTTTTTGCGAATTGGAAGACTTTAAATAAACAGATCGATAGAGGAGAAAAATATAAGTAGGACTGCATTAAAAACTCAATTTCGCCAAAATGGCGGTTACGCCTTTTGAGCCCCGAGGTATCGATATTTAAAACGGGCCTTAAAGAAGGAGAAAATTTTTCTTTTGTTTATTTTACACTTTATATTCGCGTATCAGCATTGTTACAAAGAGTTATGAAAGAAAAATTAAACAAACAATAATACCAAATTTTTTTTTAATAAAATGAAATTCGTTATCAATGAAATAGGAAGTATTCAATAAAAGTACATGTTATGTTTTTTGATTAGTAGATTTAATAAAAAAAAAACACCCTTATAAATTTTAGACTAAGAAAATATTTCCGCCGCGAGTCTGCTAGTGAGACGTACGACAATTTTAGTTAAATTTAATAGTGTAAACATTTTGCCATTGTTATATTAAGTAAGTACTTGCACTTATTTCAAATCGCACGCTTACTACTTACAAAACTTGTTCCGTTCCGTTCTCCTTCGTTCCGACCCTTTGTATTAAGATAGAATACTGAAAATATAACAATACCGTGACATGAACGAACTGCTAATATTAACGATTGCGTAATTTGACTCAAAATACATTAAAAATATATTTAAAACGGGCTTTAAAAAAGGAGAAAGTTTTTCTTTTGTTTATTTTACACTATATATTCGCTTATCATCTTCAGCGTTGTTACAAAGAGTTATGAAAGAAAAATTAAACAAACAAGATTGTAAAAGTTTCAAGTATCATGATTTATATATAGACGCATTCTGGCCGGTTTTTTTTTCTAATTAAAGACCTTTTATCTCCAGCTTCATGAAATGAACTATTGCAGAGAATTAGAGGTTTCCTATAGGGACTACAGTGTAGGGCTCGTCAAGAAAAGAGTGGACAGGTGTTTAAAGGGTCGGCAACGCGCATGCGAGTCGCCTGGAGTTGCAGCGGTCGTAGGCAATGGTAACCGCTTACAATCAGGCGGGCTGTATACTTGTTTGCCACCGAATGTGTACGTAAAAGTGTTAATTAATGACTAAATTACCTTTATATTTGATTTAATTTCAGATTAATGAATCCAAATGAGCAAAGTTATTATCATCGGTGAAGAATGAAACGCAAAAGGTTAAACGTTCTTCTTATAGCTATAGCGTATGCCGCAACAACCAGTTGCAGAGATTTAGGTAATACTGAACTTTAAAGTTATTTAACTACCAACAACTGTTTAGTTTAATGTTTATATATCAATCATAATGTCCATCATATTAAAAAGTCATGTAATTTTGTATGGGACGAGACTTAATAGTAGTATGTACACACAAACACAACAAAAATAAAATATGATCATGTCCCATCTTCTATCCAATTAATTATCTCAATTTAGTTAGTTTAAGTCGAAAATCATTTGAAGATCTTTCGTAAGTGTTTATAACCGATCTATATAACTAAAAATTAAATGGTGATAATATTACAGACGTGTAATCCTATTTTAGGATCTAATTTCGCTTGACATCAATTCTTTGGTCATTGCTCGACACACACATGTCCGTAAATTCTGATTAACGTTACATCAATATGTCATATGCAAATATTTTCTGAAATTCTTCGATGAATAATTATACAGTGGGTTTTTTATGATTAACTAAAAATTATTTAACTTTTATGTAGTTTTACAAATATGTAAATGAATAACATTTGACAAATATAACTACGAGTACATTTATCAAGATAAAGTAATTTTGCTTACTTTGACATAATTATTTAAAACGAATCCCTATGAAGATGAAACAGTATTTGTACAGTCTTACTTATTCTGAATACAATAAACTAAAACATCGCGGACCCACCATACCACTGGCCATACCCCTGGTGGTATGGTGGGTCTAAAACTACTTATACCACTGAGAAAATAGTAATGTGGACTACAAATAATAATAATGTCTATTTATTTATAAGTATTACAATCTGTTATACATGTGTGATTCATGTAATTCAAGTTTAAATAGTCATTACGTCTGCTATTATCCTCATTTTGTATAACGACATTAAAAGTCCTTGCATAAACTTTAATTTTTCACGTAAATCTGTTAATAACATTTTTATACAATTTCTTTTGTTTTCATCTCTGCTCTTTTGACAATTTTTTGGTGTCTAAATAGAAAATATTTTCAATTTACATCAAAAAATGTTTAAATATATGATACAAAGCAAAACCTGAAAGAAGAATAGTGGCCCTAACTGCAGCCTTACCGCTTCTTTCTGATGATGTGTTATTACAAGGATTAGAATATATAAAAGCAGAAAGTGAACAATTGAAGCAAATGGAAAAAATTATAAGCCATATCAAAAAGTTTTGGTTCAAATTCTTTCACCTAAAGTATTCAGCGTGTCTGGTGAACGCCATAGCACCACAAATGTTTTGGAATCTTTTCATTCTATAATAAATAAATTACTTAACAAGAATACCAAAACGTGGATGCGTTTATTGAATGTGTTGCAAGATATACATTAGGCAAAGATGATTCCTAAAACACAGCGAAATAACCAAAAAGTTAATGATGAGTTTATAACTTATGTACAAATGCAGTTAATAAACAGGAAAATATCAGTAGACTATGCCTTGGACAAATTCCGAACATGATTGATAATATATGTATGTATGTGACAGATTTTTATTTGTAATAAACTAGTTTTCCACAACACTACTTTCTGAGTGGTATAGTTTTAGACCCACCATACCACCAGCTGTATGGCCTAACGACTGTCTAAACGACAAACAGTCTTGGGCTTAAGGTGTCTTTAGGTATATACACACAAACTTCTTTGTCTTATAATTAAGCTAAATTATTAATAAACCATTGTTAGTTGAAAGTAATCCGTGACGATTATTATGGTAATTTCGACTAGTAGTGATTTTTATCAGTATCTTGACTATGGTTCGTCATGCTCACTAAAATGTCATTGCTTGCGGCGTCGTCATGGTACGGGTCGTTGTTTTCCCTCTGATATGGCGAAGGAGACGATGGCTGGTCCATGCGTCATACTCGTGAACGGGTGCTGCTTGGGGTGACTGGTCGGCCTAGTCAGCGATGCTTTAGCCTATACTATTATTTTGGTTCGTTCAACTGCAACTCTAGCCTCTTAATCCAGTCACGAATGATTTCTATGTTTAATAGGTTCAAACCTTCAACGGTATCACTGAGTGATATTTTTTGTTTGTATGTTAGCTTTTGGAGCATTTCAATAAATTAAATTCAGGTGGCAACAGCTTGCATCATGTTTACCTTTTATGTAACACTAATACCATTGTACCTGAAGATCTGACTTTTAAAAAGAGTGGCCATGAGTTTCTTTGCCAGTATTGTTCTCATAAGGCTCTACGCATTTTAGATACTGGAAGTTATAGATCGACACAAGCAGGCAGTAGATTTTGGTGTTTTCACCTAATTTACCTCGACAATTCAGTACATGCTGTGGCGTCTCTTTGCGTCGATCTATGATTTTTAACAGTAGCTTCAATTTAACGTTCATAAATGTCACTTAGTGTTTTAATTGAATAAATGATTTTGAATTTGAATTTGAACTAAAATAAGCTGTCATAAACTAAAATAAAAATATTTAATCTTGTACAAATCGTTTGCACTTTGTTCTAGGATCACCAATATCGCTCCCAAAAACATCATCACCGGTCAAGAACATTACTCACTATACAATAATGCCACCCAAAACAGGAACAGAAAGAACAAAGGATAATGAGAAAGTGGTGTATTTTGCTCCTAAATTCAAGCATCCTACTAAATTGTATAAAATGGACTTAAAGCCATCTGGATCCTCTATTCAACTGAAATGCATCGCGGAAGGTAACAGTTTCTTAAGATTTCCGGCCTCCATGAGCTCTTTGCCTGAGGACGTTAGAAAAGGTTCCTTGCCGGCCTGGTAGACGCAGGCCCGAGATGTGGTTTCCGCGCGCCTACGCCTGTGTGGATTACCGGGCACATACGCCCCAGCACTCTACAGTGCGGTGGTTTTTTGTTCAAAACGCGGTCAAGACTGCCAGCGTTGACCGCGGTTTTACGCGGTTCGAGTCCGACATACGCCAGTTTATTATTCATGGTTCAACGGCAACAAATCCTTACTAATATTATAAATGCCAAGGTGAATTTGTCAACCGATCATCCTCTTGGTTCCTCCAAGGTTCCAGGTTCCAAGGTTCCAACAATTCTTCAGAGCACTCCCCATAATACAAGCGATACAGAATGAATATTTACCCAACCGAATCAAACCGTTTTGTGAACCGAAACATGCGGTGTTAAATTACAAGTAAGTCTATTCCATTCTCGATATTACATATTGGATTCGGGTATAATTTCAGTAGGAAGTCCCAGGCAGAACAACAGGGGCCATTTTATTTCATTACTGAGTACAGACGCCAACAAAAAAAAAAAAATTTTTATTAAGTGCTTCCGTATCCTTGTGCGACCTCCTTGTTTCCCTCGAATTATTTTAAAGTCCTATCACGTCTCAGGTATTCCATCATTGATTGACCTACAGAAACAATCAGACCAATTTAATTGTTTTTTCCAGGGAACCCAACTCCAAACATAACTTGGTACAAGAATCATGAAACTCCGATATTAAGACGTTTCTTTCCAGCTTCGTATGGTAAATGGTCTTTAATTTTAGATGAGCTCACCAAGACGGATACGGGGCAATACACTTGCGTCGTATGTAACCAGCTAGGTTGTATTGAACATACTACGGAGCTGATTATTCAAGGTATGATCCCGAGATGTTGAATAAAATTGTACGAGTTCATCTAGCCACCAATATCTATAGTTGCAGACCAACTTACCACCCGAGAACTTCGAATTTAAAGCTTTTTTACTTACCTTTGGACCTAATAAAATTCCATCATTGCATTAAATATTAAATAGAAATGTCAGAAATAGCAAAAAAATTTTAAAAAAGTTAATACTATCGATGTAGTTGCTGTATCCATGGTATTGAGAATTAAAAAAAACTTGGTTAAAAAAAGTATCAGTTACAAGATTTTTTTTCAGGTACATGTATGAATTAGAGAAATACATATATTTCTAATCCAACCATTAAATTTTTGATACATAATATGCCATCGATTAGATATTTTGGTCGTTATTTCTTCTTACTCGTATATACTAAGGCCTCGTTCAGATGATGGGCGTAAAATAAAACTGTAACGGGACCTATTCTGTACATTTAAGATATTTTGAATTACTGACATTGGTTACTTTTATCCCGAAATCCAGGACCGTTCCTTGAGAGAGGGGATGCAAGTCAGAATGTGTACTTAGTTGTACTTAATTCATTAACACGTAGTCCGATTGCAATTTTGTTTTTGTTGAAAATGGGTATAGCTTCTTTAAGCCTGGAATACTATTCATATTTTACAAACGTATGTACCAATCATGAGTCATTTTGACTTCACATTAATAGGTACACAAATTGAACTTCAAAAATATATAAACTTGTTTCTTTCGTAAGGACCCAAATATGAATAAAAATTTTGAGCAAGGCATTTGACATTTATACCTATGTTTTGTGCATACTGCCGTCATTCGTCTTTTATTTGAAGCAACCTGGGAAGTGAAGGTTATGTCAGGAAATCGCTTAGTTAGTAGATGGAGCCGCTTGCCACCCGCGGGCTTGCGCTGCGGCTGGCTAGATCACTGGAGGCAAAATCGATTTACGGCCTCATCAATAGCTTGGTGGGAGACAACAATATTTTTTGTACGCTCCAGGTTGTTTCACCAGCAATACAGTATAAAAAATCCTGCTTGGAAGATTCAGCCTTTCAGGAAGAGGTGCAACGCCTATTATAAGCGAAACAGCAATATGTCTGTTTTCCGACATAAAACGGGAACGAAGTAGTCCGCACAGTCAGTATCTAGTAAATTAGTAAATTTTCAAGAACATTTTGAAAAAAATACAACCATACTATTTTACACACCATTTTAAGAAACTAATGTGTTTATTCCAGACCGCTATCCTTCAAAGCCGTTTATCAAAGAGGGGTACCCTGGTAACGCAACGGTGCACATAAACGAAGATGTCACACTTACATGTCCGCCTATCTCCGACCTTGAACCTTACCTATACTGGATCGGACCTTTGAACTATTCCATGAAAGAAGTTGAGTCTATGTTTAACGACAACGGAGACCAAGCGACACGCAGTGCACTAAAAGGAAATATAACAGGGGTGACTACTTGTTCTCTTTTGAATAATAATTATAAATGATCACTTGTGCATGTATTAAATTAATTATAATAATAATAATATTAATTTAATTATAATTTGAGTGATAATTTTCACTCATCATCATGCCTACCCTTGTCCCAATTTTATTTGGGATTGGCGCGATATGTTTTTGTTCTTCCATTCCACTCTATCGTTCGTCATTTCACTGCTTACGAGCCATATCTGCTTTCACACAGTTCGTCCCGTCCCGTACCCGTCAACTTCTATACGTAAAACTTTTTTCACCACATTTTACTCATCTCGGCGCATCACATGTCCATACCACGATAACTTGCATCCAGTGGTGCTACTTTTAGGCCCCCTCTAATATATTCATTTCTCACCTTCTCCATCCTAATCCGATCTGAAATATTTGATATCTAATGCAGGCTATTAAAAAAAAAAAAATATAGGTTTTGCTCTATTGGAAATTATACAGGAAATCATTTTGCATTTAGAAGATAGGTTATGTTGGATATAGTGTTTGTTAGAACTGTGACCACAACGCACGAGCCGAGCGAGCGAAGCGAGCGTGCCGTGGCTGCGGCCGGCGAAGTGCCAGAACCGAATCGGTCCTATATAACCTAAACCAATGACTATAAATAGTGAATCGACGAAGAGTAATGCTGGCGAAACGTTCGTGGATGAAAAGTCCATTGGACGAAAAGTTTATGGTTTAAAGATAATGTTGACCAACGGTTCATGGACCAATCGACTGTTGATTTCAGATTCATCCTAATCACACTATCCATCTCAACATTCGCATTTCAGCTATGTGCAGGCGTCTCTCATCCGTTCTTCGGCCAACTTTCAAATCCGTACAGGACGGCAGGTCTGATGATCGTCTAATAGACCTGTCCCTATAATTTAATAGGAAACTTGGGATCACAAAGTGTTCCTGTCACCTGCCGCCATTTCAATTAATTATCACTAAAGCACAGATTACCGAATAGTTACATACATAATTATGTACTTTTAAACATAGTATACAAGTTATATGGTGTAGTTGCACTTCGGTGTGAAAAATCGAGGCTACTAAAAAAATGCCCTCTTGGAAAACGAGGATCTTTTTTTGTATTTACATATTTTTCCATAGATTCCATAATATGTCCACAACCTTTCTGTAACATACTGAATACGAGACCTTTTTTCACACACCTATGAAAATTTCTTCAGTACTTGAGTATGTACTTTCAGATAAAATAGAGTAACTGCTAATTATTAACTTACAGAGCGAAAACCCTGAAGATAAACCAGAACAACTGACTATATATAATGTTACTAAGAAAAATGAAGGCTGGTATGTTTGTTTTGCCGTGAACTCCCTTGGGAATACCATGGGAATGGGATATGTAAAAGTATTAGAATGTGAGTAGTTTTATTGTTACGGTTCTATTAAAACTAATTGTTAATTATTTCGACTAAATCCATAGAAATCCATATCCAAGTAGTTCTCACGATTAGAAAATACATTTTGTACATACTAGATTTTCTTTGGGCTGTCTTTTACCTGCGAGGTAACTTTTAGGTTGACGTTTCTCAAAAAGAAAGAAGATCCCGTAGAGGATCACTTCGTTGTCCGTTTATCTATCTGTCTGTCTGTGTATATGTCTGTCAACATCCTTTTTCTCAGGAACCCCTGGAGGCATGAAGTTGAAATTAATATCAAGTGCTGATGTTGTTCAAATACGTGATTTTTTTACAGCTTCAAGGGACCGCAAAAAAAGTATTTGATGTTCATTTCAATTTGATGCATGGGTTCCTGAGGAAAATGGTCTTGACAGACAGACAGACGAACAAAAAGTTATCCCATATGGGTTCTTTCTCTCTTTGTTCCTTTTCCATTAAAAGTGTCTATCTAGTGTCTGTGATATGTAAGATTTAGTAATTATTAAAGTTTCGTAGTAATGTTAAAGTTATGAATCAAATTGTTACTAAACTAATTGATGCATTCCTTCATCACCATACTTAGACAAATCTTTGAAATCTTGGAATTAATTTAACAATGTACGATTCAGCGCACCCTCGCCCAGTAGCGACGGAACAGGAGCTGACCAATTCATCGTTTATAAACATAATAACCGCCGTTTTCGGTGGAGTGCTCTTTGTGGTGGCAATGGTAGTGGTAACAACCTGCAGGAAATTAAAAAGAGAAATCAAACAAAAACGACTAGCCCTGGAAACGGCTAGAGACGTCATTGAAACATATTGGAAGAAGAAAGTGACGATAGAGAAGCCACATATAAATAACTCACCTGATGCTACTGGAACATTGGTAAGTTTTGTTAGGCTACAGAAATGAGATAAAGGAGAGAAACTCGTTATGATCTAAGCTACAAAAGCAGTTATAATGCGTCTCATATTTGGTTCTAACTATATTGGAACTTTTTGCAATACATTTTGCACGAAAATATTTTTGGCAAATGTTAAGATGCACGTACACACTTTTTAGCTCTTTATTGACCTACCGCTGTCTCTAACGTAAAGGCTGTAATAATATATTAAGTATGTAAGTATACGAAACTCCACCTTATACTGATAAGTGTAAGGGTGTATTTAGTATAATTATAAATGGCGTTTAGGGTTCATATGTAATAAATCCTCTGTGACGAATTTGCGTAGAGTTATGTATGTATGTAAAATAATGATTATCGTCTAAGCGTGTGCAACTGGCGACACATGATTTGGATTTCTAAATACATATTCTGTGCGTTAGACATTAGACTTTCGTGGTGCCGCAGTGTTTGTAGAATAGGACTGTCAAGCTGCTAAGGTCCTGCGTTTGAATTCCGAGTCAAGCAGTATCGAGGCAATCGGGACACGAATACTTAATTACCGTCCCGTACCTGGGGATTGTGACTGATACATGGCAATACCACCACTAATAGGTCTAACTTAACCTAACTTTTGAAATGCGAGAATACACTAAACGCCTTTGGTAAAAATAAGTTGAATGATGATTATGTAAATAAGAAATGATCGCATGTAGGAGTTTGGAGTCAACTCCAAATCGGAAATCATTGCTAATGGTTTTATTGTTTTAATGGCTTAATTTGTAGCCCAGTATGATTATTCTATGTCCTCCTACCACGGCGGAGTTGTGCTAAAGTAGTAGGGGCAGAAAAATTCCCTCCGAAAGGAGAGTTTTTGCAGTTTTAGGGTTATAGTTCTTAAAGGACTCACAATATAGGAATATATGGTCATTATATTTATAAAGTTTTAGAATATTAAATTCTACATTGAATGAGACTAAACGCACATTTTTCGGATTACTCGTTCTTACACAAGAACTTCAAAGTTGGACTAGTATATTAAGTTGTCGGTAATATCATCTAAACCACCAACATTTAAACCACCAACATCTAACGCACCTAAAAATATAGTGGTCCATACTAAAGTTAAAAAGGAATAAATTCTATCGATGAGAGCAATTTATTTGACTACCCGTTTCTATACAGTTTCGCCTAAAAACCTCTGCCTATTACTCACTTTTGTTATCAGAGTAAGTACATTCTAATTTCATATCAGTAATTTGATTTTGTGGAAATATTTTCTGTGGTTAGCTGCGTGTGGCAACACTAGAGTAATGCCCACCATTGCCTGGTTGAGTTAAAATTTAAATTAATCAATTCGTTAATAAAATTTTTATTGACCTAATGGTAATAATTATATTTATAATTGCAAAGGCCATCATTAAAACAATAAATTCTACACATCCATGCAAATTCCATCTCTTCTTCCAAACTAAAATATTCGCAGAAAATGAAGTCAATTTACTTGATTTTAACACGAACGTACATTACGTCCCATCATACTTTGCTTGCAGAATAAACCATTGTTATTAGGCTCAGAATCAATATGATGACTTACTCTAATATTTATAGATTTTGCCCGTAATAAAGATTGAAAAGCAAAAGGTCACCGAAGTGAAAAAAAATATCAGCGACACAAAATTATTGTTATCAGAGTATGAACTACCTCTTGACGAGGACTGGGAAGTGCCCCGAGAGACAGTGGTTTTAGGCAAAATATTGGGAGAAGGAGAGTTCGGGAAGGTCGTCAAAGCAGAGTGCGTGGGAGTAATGAAGCGTGGGCTGTCTACAGTAGCAGTTAAAATGTTGAAAGGTAGGCTGGGACATTGAAAGATATACTTTTTTTTTTATTTGGATCGCCAAAAATGATACACATTTCTTACATCTAGATAATAATTTACAAGCATGCCTTGTGCTCACTTACTTATAGGCAACCACATCTAACACAGATAAAACCTTCACCATAGGAATTAAATAAACAGTTTTACATGTAAAACATTAAAATAAAATTAAAAAAGAAATAGAAACATTAACTAAAACTATAAATTTAAACCTAGCCCACTATGGTATCATAATCACCGAAGCTTGAAACTCAGGTATTCAGTGATTTTCTTCCTAAATCCAAATTATTTGTAAATTATTCTCTGCCCATTTAACGTTCAAGGTGTGCAAAAGTCAACGGAATAATGATTTTTTTTTAACAGATAATATGTTTTTTACCTAGATTACTTTTGCATGGAAACATGTAAATTTAAGATGTTTAACACATTTTTTTTAATTTCAGATGGCCATACTGATGCGGAAATGACTGCGCTAGTCTCAGAAATGGAGATTATGAAAGTAGTAGGAAAACACGTGAATATTATAAACTTGTTAGGATGTTGCACACAGGGTGGGCCGCTCTATGTCATAGTCGAATTTGCGCTTTATGGTAGCTTGAAGGCATTCTTGTACAACCATCGACCCGGCATCAGGTAAAGGTTTTTCTCAAAATATATCATAATAAAAATTTTTCTTTATTCTATAATATCCTGAATGACCAGCTACTCTCGTCTTCTATCACACACGAAAAATTTGACGGTTGAAATCTATAAAGTTTCTTGATATCTTCTTTACAGTAGAAGCTACCCGCTTGTGGAATGCATCGCTAAAAGTTTACAGACGAGCAGAGACATTAATTATTATTTAGAAACGTTTCCAGGATTATTACTTATCTCTGTAACAACTTTACATAATGTGTTTCTTAAGATAAACTCTAACGAATTTCAGTAAAGAATCTTCAAATGGTAGTTTGGACGATAAACGGAATCTTACACCACAGGATTTAGTATCATTTGCATACCAAGCCGCTAAGGGAATGGAATATTTATCATCCAGACATGTAAGAAATACATTTTTTTTAACTAACCAAACCAATTTAATATAATATAATGAAATTTAGGTACATACGTATTATTTTAAAATGTTACTATTATAATAAAGCTGAAGTTATTTTGTTTTGGTGGTACGCGCTAATCTCTGGAACTACCAGAATGATTTAAAAAAACCTTTTCTCAATTTTGATAACCCAATTCTTCAGGAAGATTACAGGCTATTCAACATGACGCTATAACTCTTAGGACCGGAGCAGTGACCATAAACGTTGATGAAATTGACGTAGGGCTACTTTTGAATATGACAATGATTGTAAAAGTACTCGTTTTCCATCCTTACAAAAACGGAGACAGTGTTTTTGGGCCTTGATTCGATAAGCCAAAGTGAAACATCTCGTATATCGATATGTGTTCGATTCTTTTCAGTGCCTTCATCGAGATTTAGCCGCCCGTAACATTTTAGTCTCTGAAAATTTCGTCCTTAAGATTGCTGATTTCGGGTTAGCGAAGAACATAGAAAATGAAGACTACTATAGGAAGAAGACAGCCGGAAAATTACCAGTGCGTTGGATGGCTCCTGAGTCACTCAACAATATGCTGTTTACTATACAGACTGATGTGTGGGTTTTGTATTATAATTATATGTAAAAGTAACAGTTATGAACTTAAGCACTTACGATACATTTTTAAACATCGGTTATGCTGAAGTTTTCTTGTAATTGAAATGTTTTTGGCAAAGTTAACTTACTAGACTGAACTTGATCCTACGACAGCGCCATATCAGTGGGTTACTCTGTGTAACGGAGAGACCTGAGACATAGATTACTGAGTAGTTACTACGTAACCTGAGACCCATCCATTCATCATAACCTCCCCAACTTTCCCTCTTCTCCCCCGCCCCGCACTCTCCGTTTTCCCTTCCTTACCCTATTCCCACATAAGGCCGGCAACGCACTTGTGAATCTCGAGTTAAAAGTGTCCATGGTCGGCGGTAGTCACTTACCATCAGGTGACCCGCTTGCTCGTTTACCCGCTAATCCATAAAAAAATATAAACACTTTGATGTGTATTTTTTTAATAACAAAATCATGTTACCTTAATTTATATTTCAATGATTTTGCCTTTTCACCGTACTTTAATAATAAAATACTTGAAAATTATATTTCAAATAAAAACGAATTAAATCAGATTAGGTATTACAGAACAGTTTTAAACTTTAAAAGCATCCTTCATCAGTCTCATCACTATCTACTGGTAATGTTTTCAAGAGACTGTCAGCGTTACTACACTTAACTCTTGTTAAGAATTTTGACATTTGAAATTTATTTCCTAAGCGATGACGAGATGAATTAATTTGAATAGATGTTCGCGTACGTTAGGACTCCACTACTTTAATTTGCTTATAAATGGCAGCATTCTCCACCAAGAACACTCTTTCTTCCCTACTCTTAACGGTATGAAAATAGCTACTGACGTAGAAACAGCGATCCTAATTCTCACTGTTTCTACGTCAGTCCATAAACCTATGCTAATTCAAGTCTTTTAACAGCTGGTCATTCGGCGTGCTCCTGTGGGAAATAATGAGTTTTGGTGCTACACCGTACCGAACTGTGCAAGGACAGTATATGTACCAGTATCTCAGGGCTGGACATCGTTTAGAGAAACCACCTGGTTGTAGACTTGACGTGTAAGTGTCCTTAAAGTATACTGTTTTTAGGAACTTCTTCACAGTGAAGAACCAACTGATGAAGCTTCAGTCATTTCTAGTTCTGGGCAGGGACAGACTCAGAGATAGACTCAAAAAGACGAAGGGTACCAAAGTTTTTCCCTTGAATTGAGACTACCCGGATAGTGCGTTTACCATACAAAAGACCACTCATAATTGTAAATGGGTGCATAGGTTTTGCCTGAGTCCACGTCGCGTCGGTAGAATACTGGGTTTGGTTCGGAACCACAACCACGTCATCGGAAGTCTAAAGTTTTACCCGTTACGTTACCTCCACTTAACACACAGTTGTTGATAACGAATCGACATGATTAAAATGATTGTTTTGCATCAGTATACTATCAGCCGTGTCAGTGTAATTTTCATAAATTTCTATGAAATTAATTTTATTGCTTGTTGCAGATACATGCTTATGCGTGAGTGTTGGTCGCTCTCCCCTAAAGGTCGACCTTCTTTCACCGAATTAGTTAAAGAACTGGATAAGATCCTGACAAAGTTGTCTAACCAAGAATACCTCGACCTTAGCCTTCCTGAGTCAGATATCTCACAAGTTACAAAAACACGTTGGCTTTCAAACAAGGAGTTTACATGATAATTGGATTAGTTATAGAAAAGCCACATTCAAAAACAGACGGGAAGTAAAAGAGGTAGCTAAGCTACCTAAATCAATCTTAAAGATGGCCCGTCTTGCTGCCTTTACAATGGTGAAATGCAAATAAGATGACGCTAGTTCTAGACTTACTGGTCCGCGACAAGTATGTATAAATATTACAGTCCTTACGACCTACATCGCCTTCATCACATTGTTGCGGAATTGTAAGTGTGCATGGATGACATATGACTAAGGATCGTGGATCTCCAAGACGTCGGGCTCACTCATAATTTAATAATCCATCCTCTCGACCCAGTCGTGTTCAATGTTTCACTGGTGTAGCTAAAGAACGACATAGTACGATAGTAATGTCCCCGAACACTAACCTACCAATTATAAGCAGGTACTTGACTGCCGTCTCTGGATCCTATCCATTTCAAAGAAAAAAGACTCTTCACTAGCAAGTGTAGTGTCTAGTGTTAGTGATGTTTAAGGCATTTTTTTTTATCAGTGTTAAAGAGTCCTATTTTGATCAGTTGCTTTTAAAAAGTGCATTCTGAAGTTCAGCTATACAAAGACCATGAACATTGCACGTGCACTATAACAATGGGTTCTGAATGTTGAGGGAGCTGAGGTATATCTGCAGTGGACAGACCGTTGACTTTCAAGCAATTATACAAACGCCTACAATTATGTGAAACTTAGGAGGGTGGTGTTGCTACCTTGCCCATCCTCCCCCTCTGGGCCATACTTGGACACTGGATTACTATCCAATGCCCAAGTATGGCCTGGAGGGGTAGGGGGAGGGGGATGTGGACATTGTATAGATAAACCTTGTGTTATTTTAGCTTATTTACCTATAGTATTATTAATATTAACTCATAAGACATGTTGTATGTATAAGGAGCTCGTGGCTAAGTGGTATTAATACTAGCCAGGTCAGTCTTAGGATGGGTGACCATTTTTAACACATTGGGACCCCTCCGTACCCCGGAGAGTCGGTCCTGGTTGCCATATGAACATCTGTGGCATTCGTTACGGGTAGTTGGAGCCCTAAAAAGTCCGACAACCTGGTCTAACTACAGAACTTTAATATCGCCTAGTACTTGGGTTGTGGAGGTCTGATGGCAGTCACTTTACGTAAAAGTATCGAAGTTAGACCGTTTCGTAGTTAGAATGAAAGTCGACCCCAACTTAATTGGGAAAAGGCGCGGGGGCTGGACGACATGTTGTATGTATTTATATGTTTAATATATATTACTTTAGAAATATGTGTAAATATAGGTATTTATATTTCATAGTGAGTATACGTGTCGGAATACATTATATTTAGTTTATTCAAGTATTTATATTAATTGTTATTTCTAATTAGTTTAACGTACACATGACTTTGCCTCTAACGTTTTCTACTATCCTCTATTCACTCCAAGGTTTGCTGGAAGAAAACTCAGGTTTGGGAGAAGCTCGCCTTTGTACATGCCATTTCCTTGTATATGTAATCTACATCTAGTGTACAATAAAGAAATTATATAAATAAATAAACTACCAAAAAAATATCTACAGATTATCTAGACTAAAAAGTTTTAATTATTATATTACCCACATTTTTTTTATTATCCCTGATATTCTCGCAAACCAGTGAATCACTGGTTTGCGAGAATATCGACGTAATTCAAAATTCTGTCGAATTGCACTAAGTATGCCAAACGATCATAAATATTTGATATTTTATCGTGAACAGAGACGCAACGCCGATTTCGTGCCAACATTCATTAGAAAGCGACAAGTTCATTAAATATTTGAGACAAAACACTAGCGGAAATCACAAATTTATTGCCATTCTCTAAAACCAATTATTTTTAGTCCCGTCGCTATTCTCGCAAACCAGCGACTTGTCGACTAATGTTCGTTTTCATTGGTGATGTTATCCTCATCATCATTATTTTATGTATGTCGTAGGCCGACCGTTGAATTAGGCCGATCGCTATTTGCCATATATTATTTACGCGAAATCTTATTTCATAATCCAATTTAAAGTTGGGTAGATCAATGATAGCAACCCATTTGTCGATTTGCCCACCCAGTCATTTTATTCGGCCATATAGATATATTATATGGCTGGGCGTATCGTAATATAGTTCCTTTTTGCGACTCTACTGGCGCTGTTTTACACTCTGTCAGCTGTGTTTACGTGTGAAAAAGATGGCGGCGTGATAAGAATAAAGAAATAGGGTATCCATGCAGCGGGATTCCTCAGACTATTACTGGAGCAACAAATAAAAATAATTTAAAAATATTATTTTACTATTTTTTCTTTAGTTTTACTATTTAGTCTCTCAGGCTGTAGCAATATGCTGAGATAGGTGCCTTTTCTGGCATTGCACAGGGCAATCGTTGCCTAGTTTTATTGATTTTTATTGTAATAATTGTGTGCAGTCCTGTGAATGTCAGAATAAATGTTTTTCTTTCTTCTTTCTTTCTTTCTTTCTTTTCTTTTATTTCCAAATACTTTGGTTACCTTACATACATGCTTATTTTTCAAGTATGGCCGGATAAACCATTATTATCTATATTTCATGTTATTTGCTACTATCTGATCCGACAAACTATTTCAAATCATCCGAAATACTGTTCTGATTGGTTGCAAGCGTTGGGCGTACAGAGTATATGGAGGGTAGGGAGACAGAAGAAACCAGTTCCAATCAATTGTTTTGTATCTATTACTAAAAATTCCATTTTAAGTTTAGTTCTACGTATCTCCTAATACTTTATGTCTACGTGATACTTTTCAATATCCAGTAGTGTAGTAATGTAGTAATTTAAAAAATTTACAAAATTCTCTAAAATATGTCTATATTAAGATACTACGCGGTTTCACCCGCGTAAGTCTCGATGCCCGATGGAATATAGGATAAAGAGTAGCTTATGTGTTAATCCAGGTCTCCAGCTATCTTTCGACGCTAGCCTGGCGTCCGGATGCTCCTGACTGCTGGAAGAGCGGGAAGCTGGTTCTTTTAACGAAGCTGGGACGGCCTACCGATTGGGTTGCGTCCTACAGGCCCATCGTGTTGCTGGACGAGGCGGGTAAATTGTTTGAGAGGGTCCTCTCTGCCCGTATCTTTCAGCACCTTGGCGAGGTCGGCCCCGATTTGTCGGACGCTCAATTCGGTTTTCGAGCGGGGCGTTTGACGGTCGGTACTGTGTTGCGTCTGAGGGCTGTGACCGAAGACGTAGTGAGCTGTGGCGGCGTGCTTTTGGCAGTGTCGTTGGACATCGCCAACGCATTCAATAGTCTGCCATTCAGCTGCTTCAGGGAAGCACTCCACTATCATGGGGTGCCACAGTACCTGCGGCAGCTAGTCTCAGACTATCTCGAGGAGCGTACCGTCATTTGCGAGGACCGAAATGGAGTTTTAAGTCGTCGGCCCATGTCGTGCGGTGTTCCGCAGGGGTCTGTCCTTGGAAAGCTCCTGTGGAATATGGGGTACGACTGGGCCCTTCGAGGTGACTTCCCTCCCGGGCTGGGCGTAATCTGTTACGCCGACGACACTCTTGTCACAGCCCGGGGGGTGAACTTTCAAGAGGCAGCGCGTTTGGCCACCAGGGGAGTCTCCCTGGTGGTCGGGCGCATCGAGGCGCTGGGCTTGCGGGTGCGGTAAAGTTTTTAAGTAAAATTTGACAGCTCTGTTAACTGATCCGATGACCAAATCAAAGTGCCTAATCATGTTTTCGGCAACTCAATATATATACTTAACATGAGATTTTACCAATGTACGATTAGTAAATTTTTGATCAGTCTTTCAAAAACCGGGCGTTAACATTTTACTGTCAAGTGGACTGCGTGTTTGTTTACCAACTTACATAATAGTATAAAAATTCAAACAATAAAATAATCTTTATTTCCGTATAAAATCCAAAATGTGTACGAAAGTACACATTCGTTTTGACTCACATATAACCAGTACTTAATAATACCGATAAAAATAACACTTATGCTTTCTTAGTAACTAAATTTTTCATTTAGACTTACAAAATTGGTTGTGACAGCAAAAAATAATTCTCCCAAACTAAAACTCATTACACAATTATTGACTTGACTACTATTTAAGTATTCTGGTGACGCCTGCGAGGGTTCCTGGCCTAAAAAATCTATAGGTAAGTATATATATAAAAAATGGCATTGCAACGCATGCCGGGTGTAGCTAGTAATATATAATATCAACTACTCTATAACCACAAATTTATGTAAATAATAATCATCTTTTAAGTCTTATCCCTCTAGTCTCTAACATCTTTGTAAATAATAAACTGTAATAAGTCGTTTCTTCACGCCTTAATTTGAGACCATTAGAGGTGGATTTTTTCTTTAAATAAAAATTAGACCATTGAGGCATTGAGTGTTACCAATTCAATTCTAAACTGAAGAGTTCCCTCGATTTTTCCAGGATTCCATCATTAGATCCTGGCCACCTGACCACGGGATCACCCACGAAGTATAACCCTTTCAAACAAAAAAAGAATTTTCCAAATCGGTCAATGCGTCTTTGAGTAATCGGGGAACATACATAAAACAAGATTCTGACGAATTGAGAAACCTCCTCGTTTTTGGAAGTCGGTTAAAAATGAATGTACGTATGTTTGTCCCTCAGATCATAGAAACAAGGGAGATTTGTTAAGTAGGCGTGGCGCATGCGCCCATATCTGGCGTAAATTGTGCTTGCTATTCATTTCTGTCTTTAATCGAGTGTCAACCAGCGAGTCACTTCTCCAACATTTTGTACATACTACAAAATACCGCGTTGTTCAATGGTTGTTTGCCGAAATAACAGCTTTAAAGTGAATTATATGAGAGATGACATCTTATTTCATACGTAACAATAATCAATAAATAAAAATGGTACACTGATATTTATGATCATGAAATATTAAATTCGCCATATTATAAGAAGAAAAACCATTGCTGGCCTAGTACGGCTTACATAATAAATCATACTGTTAGCGACGCAATGTATGAGTTTGTTTGCAGACTCTCTCACTAGCACGATAAGCTCGCTTTGGAGCCGCAGGCGGCTCCCGTGAACTAGGAATGCACATGATACGTCGCTTTCACTTCGGATAAATGCTACAGGCCAGGGCCCAAACTGGTTTCCGAACAAAAAAGCAATGTCTAATGAAGACCCTTTTAATATTGCTGCGGTAATGAAAAATATATTGGATGCATTATTTATCAAAAAAAAATCCAAGCGGCATAATGTTTAACAAGTATTAGCCGAAAAACATTATTTTTAAGTTAAATATATAAATATCATAAATATTTAAACAATAAAATTCCAGATTACAAATACATTCTAAAGAGGCCTCTTGTCACCACTAATTGCAGTAAATTTAATCATATATACCTACTGCTATTATAATATAATAAAGTGCCTTGTATAAATTTATATTAGTTCACTGTTTTGTCCTTTCTGCCAATCATATCGACTATGTGCTCGCTAGTCATTGTTAAATACGGTCGTGTTCTACGTGTCTAGTGTAATCGTCACTCGAAATATACCTACAATAGAAAAGTTAGAGTCATTTGTGACGTGTGAAGGGATAAGAGTTTAAAAAATATTTACTAACGCCTACTAACCAAAGCTACAGTTTTGAGTGCCATCAAGAATAAATACGGATGGAATTTTAAGATTTCGATTAATTGATCACTACTCAGAACCTAAGGTATGTACACCTGGTGAGGCTTCTCTGGAATACATATCTTCTCAGATCTTAACAAAAGTTTGTGAATTCTCAAACATAGCATTTTCTAGAATACTTTCAGGTTCCAGCACCATCTATATCGGTGTGAGCTGTAACGCCACCCATCAACCGCTAATTCATCCAGGTATTCTGTATATCCTTCTATTTCTTTACATACCAGAAGCCATCATACATTAATCCTGCGCACTCAAAGAGAAGTCTCCGCGCAATGCCTCTTGTCACGGCTCTTAATTTTCTTAAGATTGAATGCAATGACTATTATAGCTCCTCTCAAGGGTGACAGTGACATGATTTATGAAAAAGAAGTAATATATTGTAGGTGTACAGTGGTGTGACTATACCAGGCCTTAAGCTAATACATCGGATGGGGCCCTCCCTTAAGGTGCCAACATACACATCGACCGATGATAGAATGGATCAGTTTTCGGCGATCATCGGTGGTTACCACACCAACCGGTCTGAAAAAACTACCACACCAATCTATGGAAGTCAATCGATCGCATCGATTGATTAATGTAGTGATTAATGATTAAGTATGTAAAAGAGGATAGAATATGTTCAGTTTAAAGAAGCTTTAGGGATCTTAAAAACGTTCATCTTCGCAAATTTCGTCAAAATTTCATTTTCCTTTCTCTGAACAGTAAAGTCCATCAAAGGTTGTCTGTAAAAGACTGCGATAAGACTGTCCATTCTTATTATAACTTAATCTTTTTAACAGACCTTAAAAAGGAACAGGTTCACAAATTGACAATTTTTTTTGTGTTTATAACGCGATATATTCGCTATTTGTTGACCGATTTTAATAATTCGTTTTCATTTAAATTGGTCGTAATCAAGGTTGGTCCTACTTAAATTTAAAGAAAATATTCCACCTATAATGGTGATAACTTCAATTGATTAAATACAAAGTGCATCCTGTGTACAGGGCCTTTTAAGCCTGGGGGCCCCCTCGGGCCTTGGGCCCGTGGCATTTTGCTTGCTCTGACACCCTATTAATACGCCACTGTACTTAAGTGTAATTTATAGAAGATCCATAACTGCTGTCACTGTGAAGTTAAAAAAGGAGGAGTGAGTCTTGGATTTCCCTCCTCAATCTGAGAATTTCTGCCGTATGAAATATAAGTCAGTGTATCACACACAACATAAACTATGGTATACCTATCACATACCGAAGTAATAAATGAAAGTAGCTTCACGCCTTATGTAAAGTCAACAAAGAATAAAAAAGGATAGCTTTATTATTGATGATATGATTAACAGACCTTATAATCACAAAACTGTAGCAAATGTTGGATTTGCAACTAAAAATAGTAATACAATCGCGTACCTACCTATATTATAACTTTAGAACATAAGACGTAAAGTAATAAAATACTTACATATTTTCCTTATTGAATTGTCAACAGAATTAAATAAAGCATTTAAGTATATGTATGTCTCTGAATTATGAACTTAAGTAGGGTTCTTATTCAGGACTAAGGTTTTACTATATACCTAGTAGTACTTTAAAACTATTTGTCAATCTAAATTATCTCAAGTTTCACCAAACAATAGTTTGATACATCTGTTAACAGTAATACGGAACAATTATGACAAGTGACTAGTATCAGAATAAGATGGCCATGGTAATGTTATCTATCCAGTATTGTGACTCGGCGCTGTCCTTGAAATAATTACCTACAGCCGCGCGATACGTAACATGCGAAAGGGCTGCCCGCCTACAGTGTTTTAATTTCATCTACCTATTTCAATTTCTTTCTAGTTTTGTGATTGTAAATTATTATACCTAATATATTTAGTGAAGTGTTCAATAAAAATACATGTTATGTTTTTTGATTAGTAGATTTAATAAAAAAACCACCCTTATAAATTTTAGGCCAAAAAATATTTACGTCGCGAGTCTGCGAGTGAGACACAATACGAAAAACTTTAGTTAAATTTAATAGTGTAAACATTTTGCCATTGCCATATTAAGTACTTGTAGTTATTTCAATCAAATACACAAATCGCACACTTACTACTTACAAAACCATAACACCGGTCGTTCGTCACTGCGGCGCATTCGCGACTGGTTGTGTACCGAGTGTATACCGAACTAGAAGCGTGTAGGTATGACTCGCGTTCCGACCTTTTGTATGAAGATAGAATACTGGATATATAATACCGTGACATGGCCGAACTGCCAATATTAACAATTACGTAATTTGACTCAAATTACATTAAAAAATATATTTAATCCGGGCCTTAAAAAGGAGAAAGTTTTTCTTTTGTTTATTTTACACTATATATTCGCTTATCATCATCAGCGTTGTTACAAAGGTTTATGAAAGAAAAATTTAACAAACAAGATTGTGAAAGTTTCAAGTACCGTGATTTATATATAGACCCATTCTAGCCGGTTGTCTTTTTTTTCTAATTAAAGACCTTTTATCTCCAGCTTCATGAAATGAACTGCTGCAGAGTATTAGAGGTTTCCTATAGGGACTACAGCGTAGGGCTCGTCAAGAAAAGAGCGTACAGGTGTTTAAAGGGTCGGCAACGCGCATGCGAGTCGCCTGGAGTAGCAGCGGTCATACAACGGTAACCGCTTACAATCAGGCGGGCTGCTGCTTGTTTGCCACCGAATGAGTACGTAAAAGTGTTAATTGATGACTAATTTATCTTTATATTTAATTTAATTTCAGATCAATGAATCGAAATAAGCAAAGTTAATATCATCGGTGAAGAATGAAACGCAAAAGGTTAACCGTTGTTCTCTTAGCTATAGCGTATGTCGCAACAACCAGTTGCAGAGATTTAGGTAATACTGAACTTTAAAGTTATTTAACTACCAACAACTGTTTAGTTTAATGTTTATATGCTTATCAATCATAATGTTCATCATGTTAAAAAGTCATGTAATTTTGTATGGGACGAGACTTAATAGTAGTATGTACACCTTAGATTATATATAGGTCCAGATACCGTGACTAGTACAAAAGTCATCGTTTACTTTGAAGCCACTTTTTGGTGCTGTGTGAGTGAACCCCGCCCAACGCGAGTGTCTACGTATAATGTTTGTGTTTGTGTGCATTGACGGTTTTACTACCAGTGCATAGAGGTTACCCCAAAATTCAGGGACTTTTTATTAAACATATTTTTTTTTTTGATGTAAGTAATATTAAATAGATACATTTTGAATGTTTTTAAATCAGTTACAAATATTCGTTTATTTCATTTTTTCGTTTTTTTCATTTAATTCGTTTAGTTAAAAAGACAAATGTAAAATAAAACTACTTAGTAAGAACTATTTATTTATAACAATGTTTTTTTGGTTTGTTTTCAAGACGTTTTTTTAGAATAACCTCCTTAAGAATCGATTTTCATATAAGGCCGTATGAAAAAAATATGAGAATAAAAGCACTTTTGAGTAATAAAATGAAATGCAACTTTATTCACAGGAACAGAGTAACAAAAGGTATTTTGATAAAATAAAGTAAATGTTTTGCCTTGGTTTGTAGGACGAGACGATAAATAAAAAAATATTAATTTTTAAACCGTCGTATCAGTTTGTTTTGGGATTAACTAAAAAACCAGTTGGTTTGTAGGTACTTGCAAGGCCGGCAGGCAAATATAAAAAATAACATATATTATTTTTGCTAACATTTTGTAGATACTTACTACATAACATAACACTCCTTAAATAATATTATTTTTGAACACGATACAATTAAGATGCAATAGAAAAATCAAGATAAATACCATGAAAAATTATGACAATAATGTAATTTTTTTTTTTATTTTGCAAAATGTCAATGTACTTACTAAAATTTAAATCTTGAATAGATTCATAGAACCATGAGAGTTTAGGTGAGAATATATTTTATTATTTACAATCTCTGAAATTGTAAAATTTTTCTAAATACTTGTCTTTTAGATGGTAAACTTTGTAACATATTTTCAATTTTCGCTACATGAAAAAGTCTAATTTTAATGTATCCCTCCACTATTAGTTTCACGATATTATCAGCAGTCTGGTTACCATAGCACAGGCTCTGCCTAGTTTGGGATCAGACGGCCGTGTGTGCGATGTGTGGAGTTATTATAAAAAAAATCAAAAAATTATGTAATCTAAAAATAAATAAAGTTTGGAAACACATTGCTGCTTTACAACATTACAACCCCTAAAAAAAAAAAGATTTTTAAAACAAATAAATACGTTTTATGTATAAGTGATACAGTGATGCACAACTTTTTTTTAATAGTGTATTTGTGGGCAGTGACTTTTCGTACCGTACCTCCTACGTAGCAAGCGAAAAAAAAATTAATGAGCACACAACTTCTCACACAAAAATATACTAAAGAATGTATATACAAACTTTTAATAACAATTCTTTTTAACAGATTATTAAGGTATAAGGTTGCAATTTACTGATATTTACTCATACATTTATGCATTTGTTTATAATAACTATTATTTCATACCCAATACCTTTGTAGGCACAGCCCCTGATCGAATTCTCTGACGACGACCACTTTTTTTTATGTAAATGTCCTTAACATCGAAGTGCGCCGAACATATACATGTTTTTGATTTAGGTTTCCACGAAAAAATCATTTCTAGTTCGTCTTATTATTTTAGTCCAACGGTTTGCAACTACAGGATTAGTTGGAAATCTATAAAAGTAAAGATATTGCATTTATTCTTATTTTAAAATTTATATCATTGAAAACCACATACCTTTATCATATAAATAGGTATTGTTTTAAGGTAACAATGTTTCGTTTGCCTCGTAACCACGACTGAGTACGAACTAAATTTTTAACTCGATCGTATCGCATCATATCAAGAAACCGGTGCATTTTATCCCAATATTATTGAATTTTAAACCATCAAATCAAATCAGCCACTCAAACTATACTGATATATATATATATTTATAAAGTATCAAGAAACTAGCAAAATTTTACAAGTCCTAAGTGCTCTATAGCTGTGTTCGTTAGGAGTAGTAATAATAAGTTATAATACGAGTACAATCCCACAGCTAAAGTATCGTTTGACGGACACATTGAACTCCGGGTGCTGGAGTTTAGAAATTAAGAATATTTGAAGGATTCCAGTTTCGCGAACATTAACATTAAGCATATTTCTCGTCTTTCTATAAATAACAAGTTTGGCAAAGAAAAATATATATACTGCTAGAATGCGTTATGGGTAAATGAAATTCACGTCCTGGCAACATCTCTAGTAATGGCGTCGTAATTTTATTAATTTGAAATTTTGTTCTATTGTTTATAAATACATTAGGAAATAGAATACTTCATATGAAATGTGATGTTCGGACACTTAAGATTTTTTTTTGTATAATTTTTATAGAATTTGACAGCACAAGCAGGCATTTTTAAATATTATAAGTAGCGACTCGAGACGTACTTCAGCGGCGAACGTTCGCTCGCGTGTGACGAGTGAGACGCTTGTATTTATATTAGACGCTTGTATTTTTTGGCTTCAGTTTTGAGGCACGGATTAGGCATCTGGACCTATATATAATCTAAGATGTACACACAAACACAACAAAAATAAAATGTTATCATGTCCCATTTTCTATGACATTAATTATCTCAATATATTTACTTTAAGTCGAAAATCATTTAAAGATCTTTCGTAAGTGTTCATAACCGATCTATATAACTAAAAATGAAACAGTGATAATATTACAGACGTATAATCCTATTTTAGGATCTAATTTTGCTTGACATAAATTCTTTGGTCATTGCTTGACACACACATGTCCGTAAATTCTGGTTAACGTTACATCAATATGCAAATATTTACTGAAACTTCGATGAATAATTATTATGACAGTGGGTTTTTTTTATGATTAACTAAAAAGTATTTAACTTTTATATAGTTTTACAAATATGTAAATGAATAACATTTGACAAATATAACTACGAGTACATATATCAAGATAAAGTAATTTTGCTTACTTTGACATAATTATTGACTATGACAGTATTTGTGCAGTCTTACTTGTTCTGAATAAAATAAACTAAAACATCGCGGACCCACCATACCACTGGCCATACCCCTGGTGGTATGGTGGGTCTAAAACTACTTATACCACTGAGAAAATAGTAATGTGGACTACAAATAATAATAATGTCTATTTATTTATAAGTATTACAATCTGTTATACATGTGTGATTCATGTAATTTAAGTTTAAATAGTCATTACGTCTGCTATTATCCTCATTTTGTATAACGACATTAAAAGTCCTTGCATAAACTTTAATTTTTCACGTAAATCTGTTAATAACATTTTAATATAATTACACTTACATTTCAATCTCTGCTCTTTTGACAATTTTTTGGTGTCTAAATAGAAAATATTTTCAATTTACATCAAAAAATGTTTAAATATATGATACAAAGCAAACCTGAAAGAAGAATAGTGGCCCTAACTGCAGCCTTACCGCTTCTTTCTGATGATGTGTTATTACAAGGATTAGAATATATAAAAGCAGAAAGTGAACAATTGAAGCAAATGGAAAAAATTATAAGCCATATCAAAAAGTTTTGGTTCAAATTCTTTCGCCTAAAGTATTCAGCGTGTCTGGTGAACGCCATAGCACCACAAATGTTTTGGAATCTTTTCATTCTATAATAAATAAATTACTTAACAAGGATACCAAAACGTGGATGCGTTTATTGAATGTGTTGCAAGATATACATTAGGCAAAGATGATTCCTAAAACACAGCGAAATAACCAAAAAGTTAATGATGATTTTATAACTTATGTACAAATGCATTTAATAAACAGGGAAATATCAGTAGGTTTGTCTCATAATTAAGCTAAATTATTAATAAACCATTGTTAGTTGAAAGTAATCCGTGACGATTATTATGGTAATTTTGACTAGTAGTGATTTTTATCAGTATCTCGACTATGGTTCGTCATGCTCACTAAAATGTCATTGCTTGCGGCGTCGTCATGAGGCGGGTCGTTTTTTTCCCTCTGATATGGCGAAGGAGACGATGGCTGGTCCATATGGCGTCATACTCGTGAACGGGTGCTGCTTGGGGTGACTGGTCGGCCTAGTCAGCGATGCTTTAGCCTATACTATTATTTTGGTTCGTTCAACTGCAACTCTAGCCTCTTAATCCAGTCACGAATTAGTTTTAACAGTAGACTTTGTAACTGATGTGCACCTTGCATGATTTCTCTGTTTAATAGGTTCAAACCTTCAACGGTATCACTGAGTGATATTTTTTGTTTGTACGTTAGCTTTTGGAGCATTTCAATAAATGAAATTCAGGTGGCAACAGCTTGCATCATGTTTACCTTTTATGTAACACTAATACCATTGTACCTGAAGATCTGAATTTTAAAAAGAGTGGCCATGAGTTTCTTTGCCAGTATTGTTCTCATAAGGCTCTACGCATTTTGGAAACTGGAAGTTATAGATCGACACAAGCAGGCAGTAGATTTTGGTGTTTTCACCTAATTTACCTCGACAATTCAGTACATGCTGTGGCGTCTCTTTGCGTCGATCTATGATTTTTAACAGTAGCTTCAATTTAACGTTCATAAATGTCACTTAGTGTTTTAATTGAATAAATGAATTTGAATTTGAACTAAAATAAGCTGTCATAAACTAAAATAAAAATATTTAATCTTGTACAAATCGTTTGCACTTTGTTCTAGGATCACCAATATCGCTCCCAAAAACATCATCACCGGTCAAGAACATTACTCATTATACAATAATGCCACCAAAAACAGGAACAGAAAGAACAAAGGATAATGAGAAAGTGGTGTATTTTGCTCCTAAATTCAAGCATCCTACTAAATTGTATAAAATGGACTTAAAGCCATCTGGATCCACTATTCAACTGAAATGCATCGCGGAAGGTAACAGTTTCTTATGATTTCCGGCCTCCATGAGCTCTTTGCCTGAGGACGTTAGAAAAGGTTCCTTGCCGGCCTGGTAGACGCAGGCCCGAGATGTGGTTTCCGCGCGCCTACGCCTGTGTGGATTACCGGGCACATAGGCCCCAGCACTCTACAGTGCAGTGGTTTTTTGTTCAAAACGCGGTCAAGACTGCCAGCGTTGACGGCGGTTTTACGCGGTTCGAGTCCGACATACGCCAGTTTATTATTCATGGTTCAACGGCAACAAATCCTTACTAATATTATAAATGTCAAGGTGAATTTGTCAACCGATCATCCTCTTGGTTCCTCCAAGGTTCCAGGTTCCAAGGTTCCAACAATTCTTCAGAGCACTCCCCATAATACAAGCGATACAGAATGAATATTTACCCAACCGAATCAAACCGTTTTGTGAACCGAAACATGCGGTGTTAAATTACAAGTAAGTCTATTCCATTCTCGATATTACATATTGGATTCGGGTATAATTTCAGTAGGAAGTCCCAGGCAAAACAACAGGGGTCATTTTATTTTCATTACTGAGTACAGAGGCCAACAAAAAAAAAAATTATTAAGTGCTTCCGTATCCTTGCGCGACCTCTTTTTTTCCCTCGAATTATTTTGAAGTACTATCACGTCTCAGGTATTCCATCATTGATTGACTTACAAAAATAATCAGACCAATTTAATTGTTTTTTCTAGGGAACCCAACTCCAAATATAACTTGGTACAAGAATCGAGAAACTCCGATATTAAGACGTTTCTTTTCAGCTTCGTATGGTAAATGGTCTTTAATTATAGATGAGCTCACCAAGACGGATACGGGGCAATACACTTGCGTCGTATGTAACCAGCTAGGTTGTATTGAACATACTACGGAGCTGATTATTCAAGGTATGATCCCGAGATGTTGAATAAAATTGTACGAGTTCATCTAGCCACCAATATCTATAGTTGCAGACCAACTTACCACCCGAGAACTTCGAATTTAAAGCTTTTTTACTTACCTTTGGACCTAATAAAATTCCATCATTGCATTAAATATTAAATAGAAATGTCAGAAATAGCAACAAAATTTTAAAAAAGTTAATACTATCGATGTAGTTGCTGTATCCATGGTATTGAGAATTAAAAAAAACTTGGTTAAAAAAAGTATCAGTTACAAGATTTTTTTTCAGGTACATGTATGAATTAGAGAAATACATATATTTCTAATCCAACCATTAAATTTTTGATACATATTATGCCATCGATTAGATATTTTGGTCGTTATTTCTTCTTACTCGTATATACTAAGGCCTCGTTCAGATGATGGGCGTAAAATAAAACTGTAACGGGACCTATTCTGTACATTTAAGATATTTTGAATTACTGACATTGGTTACTTTTATCCCGAAATCCAGGACCGTTCCTTGAGAGAGGGGATGCAAGTCAGAATGTGTACTTAGTTGTACTTAATTCATTAACACGTAGTCCGATTGCAATTTTTTTTTTGTTGAAAATGGGTATAGCTTCTTTAAGCCTGGAATACTATTCATATTTTACAAACGTATGTACCAATCATGAGTCATTTTGACTTCACATTAATAGGTACACAAATTGAACTTCAAAAATATATAAACTTGTTTCTTTTGTAAGGACCCAAATATGAATAAAAATTTTGAGCAAGGCATTTGACATTTATACCTATGTTTTGTGCATACTGCCTTCGTTCGTCTTTTATTTGAAGCAACCTGGGAAGTGAAGGTTATGTCAGGAAATCGCTTAGTTAGTAGATGGAGCCGCTTGCCACCCGCGGGCTTGCGCTGCGGCTGGCTAGATCACTGGAGGCAAAATCGATTTACGGCCTCATCAATAGCTTGGTGGGAGACAACAATATTTTTTGTACGCTCCAGGTTGTTTCACCAGCAATACAGTATAAAAAATCCTGCCTGGAAGATTCAGCCTTTCAGGAAGAGGTGCAACGCCTATTATAAGCGAAACAGCAATATGTCTGTTTTCCGACATAAAACGGGAACGAAGTAGTCCGCACAGTCAGTATCTAGTAAATTAGTAAATTTTCAAGAACATTTTGAAAAAAATACAACCATACTATTTTACACACCATTTTAAGAAACTAATGTGTTTATTCCAGACCGCTATCCTTCAAAGCCGTTTATCAAAGAGGGATACCCTGGTAACGCAACGGTGCACATAAACGAAGATGTCACACTTACATGTCCGCCTATCTCCGACCTTGAACCTTACCTATACTGGATCGGACCTTTGAACTATTCCATGAAAGAAGTTGAGTCTATGTTTAACGACAACGGAGACCAAGCGACACGCAGTGCACTAAAAGGAAATATAATAGGGGTGACTACTTGTTCTCTTTTGAATAATAATTATAAATGATCACTTGTGCATGTATTAAATTAATTATAATAAAAATAATACTAATTTCATTATAATTTGAGTGATAATTTTTACTCATCATCATGCCTACCCTTGTCCCAATTTTATTTGGGATCGGCGCGATATGTTTTTATTCTTCCATTCCACTCTATCGTTCGTCATTTCACTGCTTACGAGCCATATCTGCTTTCACACAGTTCGTCCCGTCCCGTACCCGTCAACTTCTATACGTAAAACTCTTTTCACCACATTTTGCTCATCTCGGCGCATCACATGTCCATACCACGATAACTTGCATCCAGTGGTGCTACTTTTAGGCCCCCTCTAATATATTCATTTCTCACCTTCTCCATCCTAATCCGATCTGAAATATTTGATATCTAATGCAGGCTATTAAAAAAAAAAAATTGATAGGTTTTGCTCTATTGGAAATTATACAGGAAATCATTTTGCATTTAGAAGATAGGTTATGTTGGATATAGTGTATGTTAGAACTGTGACCACAACGCACGAGCCGAGCGAGTGAAGCGAGCGTGCCGTGGCAGCGGCCGGCGAAGTGCTAGAACCGAATCGGTCCTATATAACCTAAACCAATGACTATAAATAGTGAATCGACGTAGAGTAATGCTGGCGAAACGTTCGTGGATGAAAAGTCCATTGGACGAAAAGTTTATAGTTTAAAGATAATGTTGACCAACGGTTCATGGACCAATCGACTGTTGGTTTCAGATTCATCCTAATCACACTATCCATCTCAATATTCGCATTTCAGCTATGTGCAGGCGTCTCTCATCCGTTCTTCGGCCAACTTTCAAATCCGTACAGGACGGCAGGTCTGATGATCGTCTTATAGACCTGTCCCTATAATTTAATAGGAAACTTGAGATCACAAATTGTTCCTGTCACCTGCCGCCATTTCAATTAATTATCACTAAAGCACAGATTACCGAATAGTTACATACATAATTATGTACTTTTAAACATAGTATACAAGTTATATGGTGTAGTTGCACTTCGGTGTGAAAAATCGAGGCTATTAAAAAAATGCCCTCTTGGAAAACGAGGATCTTTTTTTGTATTTACATATTTTTCCATAGATTCCATAATATGTCCACAACCTTTCTGTAACATACTGAATACGAGACCTTTTTTCACACACCTATGAAAATTTCTTCAGTACTTGAGTATGTACTTTCAGATAAAATAGAGTAACTGCTAATTATTAACTTACAGAGCGAAAACCCTGAAGATAAACCAGAACAACTGACTATATATAATGTTACTAAGAAAAATGAAGGCTGGTATGTTTGTTTTGCCGTGAACTCCCTTGGGAATACCATGGGAATGGGATATGTAAAAGTACTAGAATGTGAGTAGTTTTATTGTTACGGTTCTATTAAAACTAATTGTTAATTATTTGGACTAAATCCATAGACGTAAGTAGTTCTCACGATTGGAAAATACATTTTGTACATACTAGATTTTCTTTGGGCTGTCTTTTACCTGTGAGGTAACTTTTAGGGTGACGTTTCTCAAAAAGAAAGAAGATCCCGTATAGGATCACTTCGTTGTCCGTTTATCTATCTGTCTGTCTGTGTATATGTATGTCAACATCCTTTTTCTCAGGAATCCCTGGAGGCATCAAGTTGAAATTAATATGAAGTGCTTATGTTGTTCAAATACGTGATTTTTTTACAGCTTCAAGGGACCGCAAAAAAAGTATTTGTTGTTCATTTCACTTTGATGCATGGGTTCCTGAGGAAAATGGTCTTGACAAACAGACAGACGAACAAAAAGTGATCCCATATGGGTTCTTTCTCTCTTTGTTCCTTTTCCATTAAAAGTGTCTATCTAGTGTCTGTGATATGTAAGATTTAGTAATTATTAAAGTTTCGTAGTAATGTTAAAGTTATGAATCAAATTGTTACTATACTAATTGATGCATTCCTTCATCACCATACTTAGACAAATCTTTAAAATCTTGGAATTAATTTAACAATGTACAATTCAGCGCACCCTCGCCCAGTAGCGACGGAACAGGAGCTGACCAATTCATCGTTTATAAACATTATAACCGCCGTTTTCGGTGGAGTGCTCTTTGTGGTGGCAATGGTAGTGGTAACAACCTGCAGGAAATTAAAAAGAGAAATCAAACAAAAACGACTAGCCCTGGAAACGGCTAGAGACGTCATTGAAACATATTGGAAGAAGAAAGTGACGATAGAGAAGCCACATATAAATAACTCACCTGATGCTACTGGAACATTGGTAAGTTTTGTTAGGCTACAGAAATGAGATAAAGGAGAGAAACTCGTTATGATCTAAGCTACAAAAGCAGTTATAATGCGTCTCATATTTGGTTCTAACTATATTGGAACTTTTTGCAATACATTTTGCACGAAAATATTTTTGGCAAATGTTAAGATGCACGTACACACTTTTTAACTCTTTATTGACCTACCGCTGTCTCTAACGTAAAGGCTGTAATAATATATTAAGTATGTAGGTATACGAAACTCCACCTTATACTGATAAGTGTAAGGGTGTATTTAGTATAATTATAAATGGCGTTTAGGGTTCATATGTAATAAATCCTCTGTGACGAATTTGCGTAGAGTTATGTATGTATGTAAAATAATGATTATCGTCTAAGCGTGTGCAACTGGCGACACATGATTTGGATTTCTAAATACATATTCTGTGCGTTAGACATTAGACTTTCGTGGTGCCGCAGTGTTTGTAGAATAGGACTGTCAAGCTGCTAAGGTCCTGCGTTTGAATTCCGAGTCAAGCAGTATTGAGGCAATCGGGGCACGAATACTTAATTACCGTCCCGCACCTGGGGATTGTGACTGATACATGGCAATACCACCACTAATAGGTCTAACTTAACCTAACTTTTGAAATGCGAGAATACACTAAACGCCTTTGGTAAAAATAAGTTGAATGATGTTTATGTAAATAAGAAATGATCGTATGTAGGAGTTTGGAGTCAACTCCAAATCGGAAATCATTGCTAATGGTTTTATTGTTTTAATGGCTTAATTTGTAGCCCAGTATGACTATTCTATGTCCTCCTACCACGGCGGAGTTGTGCTAAAGTGGTAGGGGCAGAAAATTTCCCCCCGAAAGGAGAGTTTTTGCAGTTTTAGGGTTATAGTTCTTAAAGGACTCACAATATAGGAATATATGGTCATTATATTTATAAAGTTTTTAGAATATTAAATTCTACATTGAATGAGACTAAACGCACATTTTTCGGATTACTCGTTCTTACACAAGAACTTCAAAGTTGGACTAGTATATTAAGTTGTCGGTAATATCATCTAAACCACCAACATCTAACCCACCTAAAAATATAGTGGTCCATACTAAAGTTAAAAAGGAATAAATTCTATCGATGAGAGCAATTTGTTTGACTACCCGTTTCCGTACAGTTTTACCTTAAAACCCACGAATGCCGATTACTCACCTTTGTTATCAGAATAGACGTACCTTCTAATTTCATATCAGTAATTTAATTTTGTGGAAATATTTTCTGTGGTTAGCTGCGTGTAGCCACACTAGAGTAATGCCCACCATTGCCTGGTTGAGTCAAAATTTAAATTAATCAATTCATTAATAAGATTTTTATTGACCTAATGTTAATAATTATATTTATAGTTGCAAAGGCCATCATTAAAACAATAAATTCTACACATCCATGCTAATTCCATCTCTTCTTCCATACTAAAATATTCGCAGAAAATGAAGTCAATTTACTTGATTTTAACAGGAACGTACATTACGTCCCATCATACCTTGCTTGCAGAGTAAACTATTGTTAATAGGCTCAAAATCAATATGATGACTTACTCTAATATTTATAGGTTTTGCCCGTAATAAAGATTGAAAAGGAAAAGGTCTCTGAAGTGAAAAAAAATATCAGCGACACAAAATTATTGTTATCAGAGTATGAACTACCTCTTGACGAGGAATGGGAAGTGCCCCGAGAGACAGTGGTTTTAGGCAAAATATTGGGAGAAGGAGAGTTCGGGAAGGTCGTCAAAGCAGAGTGCGTGGGAGTAGTGAAGCGAGGGCTGTCTACAGTAGCAGTTAAAATGTTGAAAGGTAGGCTTGGACATTGAAAGATATACTTTTTTTGTTTTTTATTTGGATTGCCAACAAATGATACACATTTCTTACATCTAGATAATAATTTACAGGCATGCCTTGTGCTCACTTACTTATAGGCAACCACATCTAACACAGATAAAACCTTCACCATAGGAATTAAATAAACAGTTTTACATGTAAAACATTAAAATAAAATTAAAAAAGAAATAGTAACATTAACTAAAAAATAAATTTAAACCTAGCCCACTATGGTATCATAATCACCGGGGCTTGGAACTCAGGTATTCAGTGATTTTTTTCCCAAATCCAAATTAACGTACAAGGTGTGCATAAGTCAACGGAATAATTTTTTTTTTTAACAGATAATATGTTTTTTTTACCTAGATTACTTTTGCATTTAAACATGTAAATTTAAGATGTTTAACACATTTTTTTAATTTCAGATGGCCATACTGATGCGGACATGACTGCGCTAGTCTCAGAAATGGAGATTATGAAAGTAGTAGGAAAACACATAAATATTATAAACTTGTTAGGATGCTGCACACAGGGTGGGCCGCTCTATGTCATAGTCGAATTTGCACTTTATGGTAGCTTGAAGGCATTCTTGTACAAACATCGACCCGGCATCAGGTTAGTAAAGGTTTTTCTCAAAATATATCATAATAAAAAATTTTCTTTATTCTATAATTTCCTGAATGACCAGCTACTCTTGTCTTCTATCACACACGAAAATTTTGACGTTAGAAATCTACAACGTTTCTTGATATCTTCTTTACAATAGAAGCTGCCCGCTTGTGGAATGCATCGCTAAAAGTTTACAGACGAGCAGAGACATTAATTATTATTCAGAAACGTTTCCAGGATTATTACTTACTCTGTAACAACTTTACGTAATGTGTTTCTTAAGATAAACTCTAACGAATTTCAGTAAAGAATCTTCAAATGGTAGTTTGGACGATAAACGGAATCTTACACCACAGGATTTAGTATCATTTGCATACCAAGCCGCTAAGGGAATGGAATATTTAGCATCCAGACATGTAAGAAATACATTTTTTTTAACTAACCAAACCAATTTATTATAATATAATGAAATTTAAGTACATACGTATTATTTTAAAATGTTACTAATATAATAAAGCTGAAGTTATTTTGTTTTGGTGGTACGCGCTAATCTCTGGAACTACCAGAATGATTTAAAAAACCTTTTCTCAATTTTGATAACCCAATTCTTCAGGAAGGTTACAGGCTATTCAACATGACGCTATAACTCTTATGACCGGAGCAGTGACCATAAACGTTGATGAAATTGACGTAGGGCTACTTTTGAATATGACAATGATTGTAAAAGTACTCGTTTTCCATCCTTACAAAAACGGAGACAGTGTTTTTGGGCCTTGATTCGATAAGCCAAAGTGAAACATCTCGTATATCGATATGTGTTCGATTCTTTTCAGTGCCTTCATCGAGATTTAGCCGCCCGTAACATTTTAGTCTCTGAAAATTTCGTCCTTAAGATTGCTGATTTCGGGTTAGCGAAGAACATAGAAAATGAAGACTACTATAGGAAGAAGACAGCCGGAAAATTACCAGTGCGTTGGATGGCTCCTGAGTCACTCAACAATATGCTGTTTACTATACAGACTGATGTGTGGGTTTTGTATTATAATTATATGTAAAAGTAACAGTTATGAACTTAAGGACTTACGATACATTTTTAAACATCGGTTATGCTGAAGTTTTCTTGTAATTGAAATGTTTTTGGAAAAGTAAACTTACTAGACTGAACTTGATCCCACGACAGCGCCATATCAGTGGGTTACTCTGTGTAACGGAGAGACCTGAGACACAGATTACTGAGTAGTTACTACGTAACCTAAGACCCATCCATTCATCATAACCTCCCCAACTTTCCCTCTTCTCCCCCGCCCCGCACTCTCCGTTTTCCCTTCCTTACCCTATTCCCACATAAGGCCGGCAACGCACTTGTGAATCTCGAGTTACAAGTGTCCATGGTCGGCGGTAGTCACTTACCATCCACAGGTGACCCGCTTGCTCGTTTACCCGCTAACCCATAAAAAAAATATAAACACTTTGATGTGTATTTTTTTAATAACAAAATCATGTTACCTTAATTTATATTTCAATGATTTTGCCTTTTTACCTTACTTTAATAATAAAATACTTGAAAATTATATTTCAAATAAAAACGAATTAAATCAGATTAGGTATTACAGAACAGTTTTAAACTTTAAAAGCATCCTTCATCAGTCTCATCACTATCTACTGGTAATGTTTTCAAGAGACTGTCAGCGTTACTACACTTAACTCTTGTTAAGAATTTTGACATTTGAAATTTATTTCCTAAGCGATGACGAGATGAATTAATTTGAATAGATGTTCGCGTACGTTAGGACTCCACTACTTTAATTTGCTTATAAATGGCAGCATTCTCCACCAAGAACACTCTTTCTTCCCTACTCTTAACGGTATGAAAATAGCTACTGACGTAGAAACAGCGATCCTAATTCTCACTGTTTCTACGTCAGTCCATAAACCTATGCTAATTCAAGTCTTTTAACAGCTGGTCATTCGGCGTGCTCCTGTGGGAAATAATGAGTTTTGGTGCTACACCGTACCGAACTGTGCAAGGACAGTATATGTACCAGTATCTCAGGGCTGGACATCGTTTAGAGAAACCACCTGGTTGTAGACTTGACGTGTAAGTGTCCTTAAAGTATATTGTTTTTAGGAACTTCTTCACAGTGAAGAACCAACTGATGAAGCTTCAGTCATTTCTAGTTCTGGGCAGGAACAGACTCAGAGATAGACTCAAAAAGACGAAGGGTACCAAAGTTTTTCCCTTGAATTGAGACTACCCGGATAGTGCGTTTACCATACAAAAGACCACTCATAATAATAAATGGGTGCATAGGTTTTGCCTGAGTCCACGTCGCGTCGGTAGAATACTGGGTTTGGTTCGGAACCACAACCACGTCATCGGAAGTCTGAAGTTTTACCCGTTGCGTTACCTTCACTTAACACACAGTTGGTGATAACGAATCGACATGATTAAAATGATTGTTTTGCATCAGTATACTATCAGCCGTGTCAGTGTAATTTTCATAAATTTCTGTGAAATTAATTTTATTGCTTGTTGCAGATACATGCTTATGCGTGAGTGTTGGTCACTCTCCCCTAAAGGTCGACCTTCTTTCACCGAATTAGTTAAAGAACTGGACAAGATCCTGACAAAGTTGTCTAACCAAGAATACCTCGACCTTAGCCTTCCTGAGTCAGATATCTCACAAGTTACAAAAACACGTTGGCTTTCAAACAAGGAGTTTACATGATAATTGAATTAGTTATAGAAAAGCCTCATTCAAAAACAGACGGGAAGTAAAAGAGGCAGCTATGCTACCTAAATCAATCCTAAAGATGGCCCGTCTTGCTGCCTTTACAATGGTGAAATGCAAATAAGATGACGCTAGTTCTAGACTTACTGGTCCACAACAAGTATGTATAAATGTAACAGTCCTTACGACCTACATCGCCTTCATCACATTGTTGCGGAATTGTAAGTGTGCATGGATAACATATGACTAAGGATCGTGGATCTCCAAGACGTCGGGCTCACTCATAATTTAATAATCCATCCTCTCGACCCAGTCGTGTTCAATGTTTCACTGGTGTAGCTAAAGAACGACATAGTACGATAGTAATGTCCCCGAACACTAACCTACCAATTATAAGCAGGTACTTGACTGCCGTCTCTGGATCCTATCCATTTCAAAGAAAAAAGACTCTTCACTAGCAAGTGTAGTGTCTAGTGTTAGTGATGTTTAAGGCATTTTTTTTATCAGTGTTAAAGAGTCCTATTTTGATCAGTTGCTTTTAAAAAGTGCATTCTGAAGTTCAGCTATACAAAGACCATGAACATTGCACGTGCACTATAACAATGGGTTCTGAATGTTGAGGGAGCTGAGGTATATCTGCAGTGGACAGACCGTTGACTTTCAAGCAATTATACAAACGCCTACAATTATGTGAAACTTAGGAGGGTGGTGTTGCTACCTTGCCCATCCTCCCCCTCTGGGCCATACTTGGACGCTGGATTACTATCCAATGCCCAAGTATGGCCTGGAGGGGTAGGGGGAGGGGGATGTGGACATTGTATAGATAAACCTTGTGTTATTTTAGCTTATTTACCTATTGTATTATTAATATTAACTCATAAGACATGTTGTATGTATAAGGAGCTCGTGGCTAAGTGGTATTAATACTAGCCAGGTCAGTCTTAGGATGGGTGACCATTTTTAACACATTGGGACCCCTCCGTACCCCGGAGAGCACGTTAAGCCGTCGGTCCCGGTTGCCATATGAACATCTGTGGCATTCGTTACGGGTATTTGGAGTACTAAAAAGTCCGACAACCTGGTCTAACTACAGAACTTTAATATCGCCTAGGACTTGAGTTGTGGAGGTCTGATGGCAGTCGCTACACGTAAAAGTATCGAAGTTCGACCGTTTCGTAGTTAGAATGAAAGTCGACCCCAACTTAATTGGGAAAAGGCGCGGGGGCTGGACGACATGTTGTATGTATTTATATGTTTAATATATATTACTTTAGAAATATGTGTAAATATAGGTATTTATATTTCATAGTGAGTATACGTGTCGGAATACATTATATTTAGTTTATTCAAGTATTTATATTAATTGTTATTTCTAATTAGTTTAACGTACACATGACTTTGCCTCTAACGTTTTCTACTATCCTCTATTCACTCCAAGGTTTGCTGGAAGAAAACTCAGGTTTGGGAGAAGCTCGCCTTTGTACATGCCATTTCCTTGTATATGTAATCTACATCTAGTGTACAATAAAGAAATTATATAAATAAATAAACTACCAAAAAAATATCTACAGATTATCTAGACTAAAAAGTTTTAATTATTATATTACCCACATTTTTTTTATTATCCCTGACGATTCACTGGTTTGCGAGAATATCGACGTAATTCAAAATTCTGTCGAATTGCACTAAGTATGCCAAACGATCATAAATATTTGATATTTTATCGTGAACAGAGACGCAACGCCGATTTCGTGCCAACATTCATTAGAAAGCGACAAGTTCATTATATATTTGAGACAAAACACTAGCGGAAATCACAAATTTATTGCCATTCTCTAAAACCAATTATTTTTAGTCCCGTCGCTATTCTCGCAAACCAGCGACTTGTCGACTAATGTTCGTTTTCATTGGTGATGTTATCCTCATCATCATTATTTTATGTATGTCGTAGGCCGACCGTTGAATTAGGCCGATCGCTATTTGCCATATATTATTTACGCGAAATCTTATTTCATAATCCAATTTAAAGTTGGGTAGATCAATGATAGCAACCCATTTGTCGATTTGCCCACCCAGTCATTTTATTCGGCCATATAGATATATTATATGGCTGGGCGTATTGTAATATAGTTCCTTTTTGCGACTCTACTGGCGCTGTTTTACACTCTGTCAGCTGTGTTTACGTGTGAAAAAGATGGCGGCGTGATAAGAATAAAGAAATAGGGTATCCATGCAGCGGGATTCCTCAGACTATTACTGGAGCAACAAATAAAAATAATTTAAAAATATTATTTTACTATTTTTTCTTTAGTTTTACTATTTAGTCTCTCAGGCTGTAGCAATATGCTGAGATAGGTGCCTTTTCTGGCATTGCACAGGGCAATCGTTGCCTAGTTTTATTGATTTTTATTGTAATAATTGTGTGCAGTCCTGTGAATGTCAGAATAAATGTTTTTCTTTCTTCTTTCTTTCTTTCTTTCTTTTCTTTTATTTCCAAATACTTTGGTTACCTTACATACATGCTTATTTTTCAAGTATGGCCGGATAAACCATTATTATCTATATTTCATGTTATTTGCTACTATCTGATCCGACAAACTATTTCAAATCATCCGAAATACTGTTCTGATTGGTTGCAAGCGTTGGGCGTACAGAGTATATGGAGGGTAGGGAGACAGAAGAAACCAGTTACAATCAATTGTTTTGTATCTATTACTAAAAATTCCATTTTAAGTTTAGTTCTACGTATCTCCTAATACTTTATCTCTACGTGATACTTTTCAATATCCAGTAGTGTAGTAATGTAGTAATTTAAAAAATTTACAAAATTCTCTAAAATATGTCTATATTAAGATACTAGCTGCGCCCCGCGGTTTCACCCGCGTAAGTCTCGATGCCCGATGGAATATAGGATAAAGAGTAGCTTATGTGTTAATCCAGGTCTCCAGCTATCTTTCGACGCTAGCCTGGCGTCCGGATGCTCCTGACTGCTGGAAGAGCGGGAAGCTGGTTCTTTTAACGAAGCTGGGACGGCCTACCGATTGGGTTGCGTCCTACAGGCCCATCGTGTTGCTGGACGAGGCGGGTAAATTGTTTGAGAGGGTCCTCTCTGCCCGTATCTTTCAGCACCTTGGCGAGGTCGGCCCCGATTTGTCGGACGCTCAATTCGGTTTTCGAGCGGGGCGTTTGACGGTCGGTACTGTGTTGCGTCTGAGGGCTGTGACCGAAGACGTAGTGAGCTGTGGCGGCGTGCTTTTGGCAGTGTCGTTGGACATCGCCAACGCATTCAATAGTCTGCCATTCAGCTGCTTCAGGGAAGCACTCCACTATCATGGGGTGCCACAGTACCTGCGGCAGCTAGTCTCAGACTATCTCGAGGAGCGTACCGTCATTTGCGAGGACCGAAATGGAGTTTTAAGTCGTCGGCCCATGTCGTGCGGTGTTCCGCAGGGGTCTGTCCTTGGAAAGCTCCTGTGGAATATGGGGTACGACTGGGCCCTTCGAGGTGACTTCCCTCCCGGGCTGGGCGTAATCTGTTACGCCGACGACACTCTTGTCACAGCCCGGGGGGTGAACTTTCAAGAGGCAGCGCGTTTGGCCACCAGGGGAGTCTCCCTGGTGGTCGGGCGCATCGAGGCGCTGGGCTTCCGGGTGCGGTAAAATTTTTAAGTAAAATTTGACAGCTCTGTTAACTGATCCGATGACCAAATCAAAGTGCCTAATCATGTTTTCGGCAACTCAATATATATACTTAACATGAGATTTTACCAATGTACGATTAGTAAATTTTTGATCAGTCTTTCAAAAACCGGGCGTTAACATTTTACTGTCAAGTGGACTGCGTGTTTGTTTACCAACTTACATAATAGTATAAAAATTCAAACAATAAAATAATCTTTATTTCCGTATAAAATCCAAAATGTGTACGAAAGTACACATTCGTTTTGACTCACATATAACCAGTACTTAATAATACCGATATATGCTTTCTTAGTAACTAAATTTTTCATTTAGACTTACAAAATTGGTTGTGACAGCAAAAAATAATTCTCCCAAACTAAAACTCATTACACAATTATTGACTTGACTACTATTTAAGTATTCTGGTGACGCCTGCGAGGGTTCCTGGCCTAAAAAATCTATAGGTAAATATATATATAAAAAATGGCATTGCAACGCATGCCGGGTGTAGCTAGTAATATATAATATCAACTACTCTATAACCACAAATTTATGTAAATAATAATCATCTTTTAAGTCTTATCCCTCTAGTCTCTAACATCTTTGTAAATAATAAACTGTAATAAGTCGTTTCTTCACGCGTTAATTTGCCACCATTAGAGGTGGATTTTTTCTTTAAATAAAAATTAGACCATTGAGGCATTGAGTGTTACCAATTCATTTCTAAACTGAAGAGTTCCCTCGATTTTTCCAGGATTCCATCATTAGATCCTGGCCACCTGACCACGGGATCACCCACGAAGTATAACCCTTTCAAACAAAAAAAGAATTTTCTAAATCGGTCAATGCGTCTTTGAGTAATCGGGGAACATACATAAAACAAGATTCTGACGAATTGAGAACCTCCTCGTTTTTGGAAGTCGGTTAAAAATGAATGTACGTATGTTTGTCCCTCAGATCATAGAAACAAGGGAGATTTGTTAAGTAGGCGTGGCGCATGCGCCCATATCTGGCGTAAATTGTGCTTGCTATTCATTTCTGTCTTTAATCGAGTGTCAACCAGCGAGTCACTTCTCCAACATTTTGTACATACTACAAAATACCGCGTTGTTCAATGGTTGTTTGCCGAAATAACAGCTTTAAAGTGAATTATATGAGAGATGACATCTTATTTCATACGTAACAATAATCAATAAATAAAAATGGTACACTGATATTTATGATCATGAAATATTAAATTCGCCATATTATAAGAAGAAAAACCATTGCTGGCCTAGTACGGCTTACGTAATAAATCATACTGTTAGCGACGCAATGTATGAGTTTGTTTGCAGACTCTCTCACTAGCACGATAAGCTCGCTTTGGAGCCGCAGGCGGCTCCCGTGAACTAGGAATGCACATGATACGTCGCTTTCACTTCGGATAAATGCTACAGGCCAGGGCCCAAACTGGTTTCCGAACAAAAAAGCAATGTCTAATGAAGACCCTTTTAATATTGCTGCGGTAATGAAAAATATATTGGATGCATTATTTTTCAAAAAAAAATCCAAGCGGCATAATGTTTAACAAGTATTAGCCGAAAAACATTATTTTTAAGTTAAATATATAAATATCATAAATATTTAAACAATAAAATTCCAGATTACAAATACATTCTAAAGAGGCCTCTTGTCACCACTAATTGCAGTAAATTTAATCATATATACCTACTGCTATTATAATATAATAAAGTGCCTTGTATAAATTTATATTAGTTCACTGTTTTGTCCTTTCTGCCAATCATATCGACTATGTGCTCGCTAGTCATTGTTAAATACGGTCGTGTTCTACGTGTCTAGTGTAATCGTCACTCGAAATATACCTACAATAGAAAAGTTAGAGTCATTTGTGACGTGTGAAGGGATAAGAGTTTAAAAAATATTTACTAACGCCTACTAACCAAAGCTACAGTTTTGAGTGCCATCAAGAATAAATACGGATGGAATTTTAAGATTTCGATTAATTGATCACTACTCAGAACCTAAGGTATGTACACCTGGTGAGGCTTCTCTGGAATACATATCTTCTCAGATCTTAACAAAAGTTTGTGAATTCTCAAACATAGCATTTTCTAGAATACTTTCAGGTTCCAGCACCATCTATATCGGTGTGAGCTGTAACGCCACCCATCAACCGCTAATTCATCCAGGTATTCTGTATATCCTTCTATTTCTTTACATACCAGAAGCCATCATACATTAATCCTGCGCACTCAAAGAGAAGTCTCCGCGCAATGCCTCTTGTCACGGCTCTTAATTTTCTTAAGATTGAATGCAATGACTATTATAGCTCCTCTCAAGGGTGACAGTGACATGATTTATGAAAAAGAAGTAATATATTGTAGGTGTACAGTGGTGTGACTATACCAGGCCTTAAGCTAATACATCGGATGGGGCCCTCCCTTAAGGTGCCAACATACACATCGACCGATGATAGAATGGATCAGTTTTCGGCGATCATCGGTGGTTACCACACCAACCGGTCTGAAAAAACTACCACACCAATCTATGGAAGTCAATCGATCGCATCGATTGATTAATGTAGTGATTAATGATTAAGTATGTAAAAGAGGATAGAATATGTTCAGTTTAAAGAAGCTTTAGGGATCTTAAAAACGTTCATCTTCGCAAATTTCGTCAAAATTTCATTTTCCTTTCTCTGAACAGTAAAGTCCATCAAAGGTTGTCTGTAAAAGACTGCGATAAGACTGTCCATTCTTATTATAACTTAATCTTTTTAACAGACCTTAAAAAGGAACAGGTTCACAAATTGACATTTTTTTTTGTGTTTATAACGCGATATATTCGCTATTTGTTGACCGATTTTAATAATTCGTTTTCATTTAAATTGGTCGTAATCAAGGTTGGTCCTACTTAAATTTAAAGAAAATATTCCACCTATAATGGTGATAACTTCAATTGATTAAATACAAAGTGCATCCTGTGTACAGGGCCTTTTAAGCCTGGGGGCCCCCTCGGGCCTTGGGCCCGTGGCATTTTGCTTGCTCTGACACCCTATTAATACGCCACTGTACTTAAGTGTAATTTATAGAAGATCCATAACTGCTGTCACTGTGAAGTTAAAAAAGGAGGAGTGAGTCTTGGATTTCCCTCCTCAATCTGAGAATTTCTGGCGTATGAAATATAAGTCAGTGTATCACACACAACATAAACTATGGTATACCTATCACATACCGAAGTAATAAATGAAAGTAGCTTCACGCCTTATGTAAAGTCAACAAAGAATAAAAAAGGATAGCTTTATTATTGATGATATGATTAACAGACCTTATAATCACAAAACTGTAGCAAATGTTTTATTTGCAACTAAAAATAGTAATACAATCGCGTACCTACCTATATTATAACTTTAGAACATAAGACGTAAAGTAATGAAATACTTACATATTTTCCTTATTGAATTGTCAACAGAATTAAATAAAGCATTTAAGTATATGTATGTACTTTGATACGCATTCTGATCTCTGACATAGGTCTCTGAATTATGAACTTAAGTAGGGTTCTTATTCAGGACTAAGGTTTTACTATATACCTAGTAGTACTTTAAAACTATTTGTCAATCTAAATTATCTCAAGTTTAACCAAACAATAGTTTGATACATCTGTTAACACTAATACGGAACAATTATGAGAAGTGACTAGTATCAGAATAAGATGGCCATGGTAATGTTATCTATCCAGTATTGTGACTCAGCGCTGTCCTTGAAATAATTACCTACAGCCGCGCGATACGTAACATGCGAAAGGGCTGCCCGCCTACAGTGTTTTAATTTCATCTACCTATTTCAATTTCTTTCTAGTTTTGTGATTGTAAATTATTATACCTAATATATTTAGTGAAGTGTTCAATAAAAATACATGTTATGTTTTTTGATTAGTAGATTTAATAAAAAAACCACCCTTATAAATTTTAGGCCAAAAAATATTTACGTCGCGAGTCTGCGAGTGAGACACAATACGAAAAACTTTAGTTAAATTTAATAGTGTAAACATTTTGCCATTGCCTTATTAAGTACTTGTAGTTATTTCAATCAAATACACAAATCGCACACTTACTACTTACAAAACCATAACACCGGTCGTTCGTCACTGCAGCGCATTCGCGACTGGTTGTGTACCGAGTGTATACCGAACTAGAAGCGTGTAGGTATGACTCGCGTTCCGACCGTTTGTATGAAGATAGAATACTGGATATATAATACTGTGTCATGGCCGAACTGCCAATATTAACAATTACGTAATTTGACTCAAATTACATTAAAAAATATATTTAATCCAGGCCTTAAAAAGGAGAAAGTTTTTCTTTTGTTTATTTTACACTATATATTCGCTCATCATCTTCAGCGTTGTTACAAAGGTTTATGAAAGAAAAATTTAACAAACAAGACTGTGAAAGTTTCAAGTTCCATGATTTATATATAGACGCATTCTAGCCGGTTGTCTTTTTTTTCTAATTAAAGACCTTTTATCTCCAGCTTCATGAAATGTACTGCTGCAGAGAGTTAGAGGTTTCCTATAGGGACTACAGTGTAGGGCTCGTCAAGAAAAGAGTGTACGTCCATAGGCAACGGTAACCACCGTTTGCCACGGTTTGCCACCGAATTGTGAAAAGTGTTAATTGATGACTAATTTACCTTTATATTTAATTTAATTTCAGATTAATGGATCCAAATAAGCAAAGTTGATGTCATCGGTGAAAAATGAAACGCAAAAGGTTAACCGTTCTTCTCTTAGCTATAGCGTATGTCGTAACAACCAGTTGCAGAGATTTAGGTAATACTGAACTTTAAAGTTATTTAACTATCAACAACTGTTTAGTTTAATGTTTATATACTTATCAATCATAATGTTCATCATGTTAAAAAGTCATGTAATTTTGAATGGGACGAGACTTAATAGTAGTATGTACACACAAACACAACAAAAATAAAATATTATCATGTCCCAACTTCTATGAAATTAATTATCTCAATTTATTTACTTTAAGTCGAAAATCATTTAAATATCTTTCGTAAGTGTTCATAATCGATCTATATAACTAAAAATGAAACAGTGATAATATTACAGACGTATAATCCTATTTTAGGATCTAATTTTGCTTGACATCAATTCTTTGTTCATTGCTTGACACACACATGTCCGTAAATTCTGGTTAACGTTACATCAATATGCAAATAATTACTGAAACTTCGATGAATAATTATTATGACAGTGGGTTTTTTTATGATTAACTAAAAAGTATTTAACTTTTATATAGTTTTACAAATATGTAAATGAATAACATTTGACAAATATAACTACGAGTACATATATCAAGATAAAGTAATTTTGCTTGCTTTGACATAATAATTTAAAACGAATCCCTATGAACATAAAACAGTATTTGTACAGTCTTACTTGTTCTGAATAAAATAAACTAAAACATCGCGGACCCACCATACCACTGGCCATACCCCTGGTGGTATGGTGGGTCTAAAACTATACCACTGAGAAAATAGTAATGTGGACTACAAATAATAATAATGTCTATTTATTTATAACTATTACAATCTGTTATCCATGCGTGAATCATCTACTTCAAGTTCAAATAGTTATTCCGTATGCTTTTATCCTCATTTTCTATAACGACATTAAAAGTCCTTGCATATACTTAAATTTTTCACGTAAATCTGTTAATAACATTTTAATTTAATTACACTTACATTTCAATCTCTGCTCTTTTGACAATTTTTTGGTGTCTAAATAGATTCTTTTTTCTATTTACACCAAAAAATGTTTAAATATATGATACAAAGCAAACCTGAAAGAAGAATAGTGGCCCTAACTGCTGCCTTACCGCTTCTTTCTGATGATGTGTTATTACAAGGATTAGAATATATAAAAGCAGAAAGTGAACAATTGAAGCAAATGGAAAAATTTATAAGCCATTTCAAAAAGTTTTGGTCCAAATTCATTCACCTAAAGTATTCAGCGTGTTTGGTGAACGCCATAAAATGTTTTGGAATCTTTTCATTCTGTAATAAATAAATTACTGAAAAAGAATGCCAAAACGTTGATGCGTTTATTGAATGTGTTGCAAGATGTACATGAGGCAAAGATGATTACTAAAACACAGCGAAATAACCAAAAGTTAATCATGGTTTTATAACTTGTGTACGAATGCAGTTAATAAACAGGGAAATATCAGTAGACCATGCCTTGGACAAATTCCGAATATGATTGTTAATATATGTAAGTATATGACAGATTTTTATTTGTAATAAACTAATTTTCCACAACACTATTTTCTCAGTGGTATAGTTTTAGACCCAACATACCACCAGCTCTATGGCTAGTGGTGTGGTGGGTCTGCGATGAACGAAAATAAGCCGTCATCAACAAAAATAAAAATATTGAATCTTGTACAAAACGTTTGCTATTTGTTCTAGGATCACCAATATCGCTCCCAAAAACACCATCACCGGTCAAGAACGTTACTTACTATACAACAATACCCAAAACAGGAACAGAAATAAATAAAAAATCTCAAGATCAAGATTCAAGTACAAAGAATAATGAAAAAGTGGTGTATTTTGCTCCTAAATTCAAGTATCCTACTAAATTGTATAAAAAAGACTCAAAGCCAACTGGGTCCACTATTAAACTGAAATGCATCGCGGAAGGTAACAGTTTCTTAAGATGGACTCATTGTAAAAATATGTTAAGGGATTTCTTGTTCCTTGTTTTATTTTCGCCTGAGAGTGTAAAACGATTTCCGGCCTCCATGAGCTCTTGCCTGAGGACGTTAGTCAAGGTTCCTCGCCGGCCTAGCAGACGCAAGCCCGAGATGTCGTTTCCCCGCGCCTACGCCTGTGTGAATTACCAGGCGCATAGGCCAGAGCATTCTACGGTGCGGTGGTCTATTGTTCAATACGCGAACAAGAGTGCCAGCGTTGACGGCGGTTTTAAGCGGTTCGAGTCCGGCATACTGCCAATTTATTATTCATGGTTCAACGGTATTAATTCCAAAGTGAGTTTGTCAACCGATCATCCTGAAATTTTGCACACAAGGATACGAAAAAGGACATAGGTACCTAAAAAAGGTACTGTTCCTGAAGGTTAGAACAAAACCTTTAACACGAGTGAATCCGCAGGAACAAGGTAGTTGTCAATAAAGGGAACTTTATTTGCAAAAATAATTTATTTTATGGGATATCACTATCCCATAAAATAAGCTATTTTTGCAAATAAAGTTGTTCATACAAACGAGCAGACGGGTCACCTGATGGTAAGTAATTACCGCCACCTACTTCAACTCAATACTGCGTTGCCGGCCTTTAAGGCCTTTAAGAGTGCGCTCTTTTCTTGAAGGTTTGAAGGTCGTTTCGATCCGGCGCAATACCGCAGGCGACAATGTGTTTTACAGAGAGGTTGTACGTTTTATAAAGTTGAAAAGCGCACAGTGGTAGAGTTCTAATTATCCAAGTAATGGGAGTTTTGTCGCGTTTGATGGCGGAACACAGCGGCTGGTATAAGTCCGAACAATCCTTCGGAGCACTCCCCATAATACAGATAGAAGCGGTTTTAAATTGCAAGTGAGTCTATTGCAAGGACTCGGGTATAATTTAAGTAAGAAGTCCCAGGCAGAACAACAGGGGCCATTTTATTTCATTACTGAGTACAGACGCCAACAAAAAAATATGAAATTCACTTGTATAGTTTACTTGGCCATGTTCAGATGACGGGCGTTGACGCGCGTCAACAAGAACACGCATTTTGTTCAAGTCGTTTACATGTTAACGCGCGTTATGATCAGACGCGCGCTCGACACGGCGCTAACGCCCACGGCGTTAAGGCCCGCTTTGAGATCATTGGTTTACCGTACATTCGTTCACATGAGCTCGCGTTTTCAGCGCAACAACACGTGAATTTAATAAAAGGAATTGGCCATTAAATGAAAGTCCGAATATCATTTATTACGTAGAATGAGTTTGGTGACACTTTTTTCATACACCTCACGCATTTGATTTTTGTATAAAATAAAAATGTAAAATACAAGAAATGAACACGCACTGATGGAGAAATAAAAATCTGCTATAATTATCCATTTTTACGCCCATTTTCAACGCGCATTCAATGCCTGAGAAACGTTTAGCATGTGAACACTCTAAGAAACCGTCGAACGCGCATTGAGGTTTCGTTTCGTAGGTCGTCAACGTCCGTCATTTGAACACAGTCATCCTAAAATATGATGGGTGCAGATTTTCTTTTTATCACACATAATACATTGCCAATGTTACCAGATTAATAACGAATATCAGGAAATAAGAACAAAGTTTGTTCCTTTCCCAATTCAAATAAAAAAACAAACGTAGGTTATAAGACTGGCAACATTACCTTCTAACCGCTGCTTGTTCATTTTGTGAAAGATAAAAGTCCCACCAACTTTTATTAAGTGCTTCCGTATCCTAGTACGAGCCCCTTGTTTCCCTCTTATTTTAAAGTACTGTCACGTCTCAGGTATTCCATCATTGATCGACCTACAGAAACAATCAGATCAATTTAATTGTTTTTTCCAGGGAACCCAACTCCAAATATAACTTGGTACAAGAATCAAGAAACTCCGATATTAAGACCTTTCTTTGCAGCTTCGTATGGTAAATGGTCTTTAATTTTAGATGGCCTCACCAAGGCGGATACGGGGCAATACACTTGCGTCGTATGTAACCAGCTAGGTTGTATTGAACATACTACGGAACTGAATATTCAAGGTATGATCCCGAGATGTTACTAAAATTGTACGAGTTCATCTAGCCACCAATATCTATAGTTGCGGACTAACTTACCACCCGAGAACTTCGAATTTAAAGCTTTTTTACTTACCTTTGGACCTAATAAAATTCCATCATTGCATTAAATAAATAGAAATGTCAGACATCGCAACTAAATTTAAAAAAAGTTAGTACTATCGATGTAATTGCTGTATCCATGGTATTGAGAATTTTAGAAAAATAGATTAAAAAAGTATCAGTAACAAGTTTTTTTTTTCAGGTACACACACGTACATTAAAGAAATACATATATTTCTAATCCAACCATTAAATTTTTGATACATAATCGATTGTCATCGATTTGATATTTTGGTCGTTATCTCTTCTTACTCGTATATACTAGGGCCTCGTTCAGATGACAGGCGTATAATAAAACGTATATGTATAAGGTCCAAATTCTGTACATTTAATATAATTATTCTGAATTACTGAAGAAAAAACTATAATTTTTTTATTTTTTCCGCCTGTCTGTCAGTCTGTCACTGAAGTTTCATTTGAATCCTAAAATGAAACTTGGCATGATTTGAGTTGTACTACGAGGTAGGACATTGATTACTTTTATCCTTAAATTCAGGACGGTTTCCTTGAGAGAGGGAGGGATGCAAGTCAGAATCTGTACTTAGTTGTAAGTACTTAATTCATTGAAACGTAGTCCGATTGCAGCCAGTTTTTTTGTTTTAAAAAGGGGTAGCTACTTTAAGCCTAGAGAATTAATCACATTTTACAAACGTATGTACTAATCTTAGGTCATTTTGACAGCACATTAATAAGTACCTAAATTGACCATCATAACCAATTCTTTATCTATATTTTTATTTTATATAGGTATAAATGTTTATGTAGGTATTAAATAAAAAAAGTTTATATATTTTAAACATTTAATAGAAAAAAAATTGTTTTACTCTCTTAAAACTTTTTTTGAGATAACAATCATCAGTCTGATATTTCAAGAAAAAGAATACGCTAATAATAAGTATATATACGAATAATAAGTACCGCCACCGTAATAATTTATTCTTTCATACATTCTCTATGAATGCATCCACACCTGTCAGTGTTAGTGATAGCACAATGCTCTCAGTGACAGTGCCAGCGCCACCGCCGGCAATCACGGACGTAATCGTCAAGGACGATATTTTTTATTGGATCACGAACGCCGCTGCATCAAGACCCAAATGGAGGACGAGCGCTTGATCGAATTGGTTCGTGAAAATACTGTTTTGTATGATTTGTCTCATGTAAAGTACATGAATACAAAATACAAAACCAATTGTTCCCCCAACAAATATCTTTCTTTACTAATTTACTTCCTAGTTCTGTTTCTCTTAATTGTCATGCATCATGCACCCATTTTCTTTTTTTTCCTTGATGTTACTCTTCTTCTTCGTCTAAAGCAATGGCTATCATTGCTGGTTCCGTATTATTGAATAGAGCCATAGCAACAATCTACGTCGGACACGTTTTGCCTGAAGATCCGTAGAGAAATGAGTACTGAAATGTGTGAATTGAAGCACTGCCGCTTCACTGTAGCACTAATACGGACTTGTGCGAACGCGTTGCCGGAACTGTGACTGAACTGATATGTGTGAATCGGCCTTAAACCTCTCTGTTTTAAGCACTCAGTCTTTTTCTTTACTTTGGTGGGTAACAATTGCAATTTTCAAAAATCATAAAAGTTGTTTAGTTTAATAGAATGAGTACTCACCCGAGAAGTTGGCAAAAGTACTTATTAAGAATCTGACAGCTCAACCAATAAATGCTTTTTTACATACTGGGAACACTGTATCATCACTGACACTGACTGACAGGGATGCATGCATATACAAAATATGGCGGTACTGTGCCGGACCGGACGGAACTGTAACTTCACTGATACGTGTGAATCGACCTTAACGAACTCAAGATGGCATCTGAGTGACCAATATGGCAACTGCCATTTGCACTATTAGAATTTAATAAAATACTCAACAATCCGAATTTTGCGGATATGTTGTCGACTCGAAATCATTATTTTTTTTTGTTTTATTATTCAGGTAAGGTTTCAATCGAGTCTACTGTACCCTTTGACTGAATTATCAATATAGATTTGTATACGATTACAAAATAATAAATACGTTCCGTTAAGGCAGATTTTCAATCGTAGGATAGCACGTTATCTGCCGACCGTAAGCGTGTCACGCGACTTCGTATACCGAAGATTTGTTGGTGCCAGCCCTGGGGAGGGCCAAGGTTTGTAGGAAGCGGCACTGACTGAACGAGTCTTCCAATTGGTCGGACGAAGGTAGCGGAAGGTAGAAGGGAGGTAGCGGAGTGGACCCGGTAGGCAAAGTTCCAGGTGGAAACGTTGTTGATAAGATGGGTTTTGTGGTTTTCACACGCAGTAGCATCTAGATCAAACTATGAAATATAAACGAATAACTGTTGATTACCTCATCGATAAAATTTTGTTGGGAAGTGAAGGGTGTGTCTGGAGTCTGGACATCACCTAGTTAGTAGATGGAGCCGCTTGCCACCCGCGGGCTTGCGCTGCGTAGACCATTGGAGGCAAAATCGATATACGGTCTCGTCAATAGTTTGGTGAGAGAAAACAATATTTTCTATACGCTCCAAGTTGTTTCACCGTCAATACAGTAAAAAAAAAATCCTGCCTGGAAGATTTCACCTTTCAGGAAGAGCTGAAATGCCTATTATAAGCGAAACAGCAATGTGTCTGTTTTCCGACATAAAACGGAAACGAATACGCAAGCACAGCCAGATCAAAATAAAATCTTCAAAAATGTTTTGAAAAGAATACAACCATACTATTTTGCAAACCATTTTAAGAAAGTAATCTGTTTATTCCAGACCGCTATCCTTCAAAGCCGTTTATCAAAGAGGGGTACCCTGGTAACGCAACGGTTCACATATACGAAAATGTCAGCCTTACATGTCCGCTTGTCTCCGACCTAGAACCTGACATATTCTGGTTCGGTCCTTTGTTTAAAGACAACGGAGACCAAGGGACACCCAGTGCACCAAAACTAAATACAATAGAGGTAACTACTTGTTTTCTTTTGAATAATAATTATAAACTATCACCTACGCAAGTATTGAATTAATTATAATAATTAGTATATTAAGTGAATTATAATTTATGTGATAATTATCACTCATTATCATGCCTACCCTTGTCCCAATTTTATTTGGGGTCGGTGCAATATGTTTTTATTCTTCCATTCTAGTCTATCGTTCATAATTTCACTGCTTACTCCTTTTCTAGCCATATCTTCTTTCACACAGTCCATCCATCTTTTCTTTGGTCGTACTACACGTCAACTTTCATATATAAAACTCTTTTCACCACATTTTGCTCATCTCTCTGCATCACAAGTCCATAGCACGATAACTTTCATCCATTGGTGCTACTTTTAGGTCCCCTGAAACATATTCATTTCTCACCTTCTCGGTTCTAATCATACCACGCATCCATCTCAAAATTCGCATTTCAGTTACGTGCAGGCGTGTCTCATCCGTTCTCTTTGTGGGCCAACTTTCAGATCCGTACAGGACGGCAGGTCTGATAATCGTCTTATAGGCCTGTCCGTATAATTTAATAGTAAACTTGGGATCACAAATTGTTCCTGTCACCTAACGCCACTTCAATTAATTATCACTAAAGCACAGATTACCGAATAGTTACATACATAAGTACTTTTATACATAATATACAAGTTATAAAACATGTAATAGAAATGTGTAGTTACATTTTGGTGTGAAAAATCGAGGCTACTGATAAAAACGCCCTCCTGAAAACCGATAATCTTTTTTCGTACTTGCCTAGATATTTTTCCATAGATTCCATAATAAATTCGCAACCTTTCTGTAAAATACTGTTATACAATACATTTTTTCACACACCTATGAAAATTTCTTCAATACTTCAGGATGTACTTTTCAGATAAAATAGAGTAACTGCCATTTATTAACTTACAGAGCGAAAACCCTGAAGATAAACCAGAACAACTAACTTTATATAATGTTACCAAGGAAAATGAAGGCTGGTATGTTTGTTATGCCGTCAACTCCTTTGGGAACAGCACGGGAATGGGATATGTAAAAATATTGGAATGTGAGTAGTTTTATTGTTGCGGTTCTATTTCAACTAATTGTTAATTATGTCGACTAAATCCACAGACGTAAGTAGTTCTTACAATTGGAAAATACATTGGGTACATACTAGATTTTCTTTCAGCTGCTACTTACCTGTGAGCTAATTTTTAAGGTTACGTTTCTCAAAAAGATAATTATAGAAACCCTATAGGATCAATTCGTTGTACGATTATCTGTATGTCTGTCAATATCCTTTTTCTCAAGAACCCGTGGAAGCATCGAGTTGAAATTAATATCAAGTACTAATGTTGTTCAAATACTTGATTTTTTTACAGCTTCAAGGGCCCACAAAAATAAGTATTTGATGTAAATTTCAATTTGATGTCTCCACGGGCTCCTGAGGAAAATGGTCTTGACAGACAGACAGACGAACATCAAAGTAATCCAAAAGGGTTTCTTTCTTCCTTTTCTATTAAAAATCTAGTTTCTATGTTAATTAAGATTTTGTACTTATTAAAGTTACGTAGTAATGCTAAAGTTATGAACGAAATTGTTTGTATACTAATTGATGCCGTCCTTCATCACCACAATGACAAAAATCTTTGAAATCTTGGAATTAATTTAACAATGTACGATTTAGCGCCGCCTCGCCCAGTAGCGACCGAACAGGAGCTGACCAATTCGTCGTTCAGAAACATTATAACTGCCGTTTTCGGTGGAGTGCTCTTTGTGGCGGCAATGGTAGTGGTAACAATCTTCAGGAAATTAAAAAGAGAAATCAAACAAAAACGGCTAGCCCTGGAAACGGCTAGAGACGTCATTGAAACATATTGGAAGAAGAAAGTGTCTATAGAGAAGCCACATATAAATAACTCACCTGATGCTGCTGGAACATTGGTAAGTTGGGTTAGGCCACAGAAATGAGATGGAGGAGAGAAACTCGTTATGATCTAATCTACTAAAGCAGTTATATATTGCGTATCTTATTTGAGTTCTAACTATAATAGAACTATTTGCACTAACATTTTGCACGAAAATATTTGGCAAATGTTAAGATGCTTTCTAAATACATATTCTGAATTGCAAAGTTGCTAAAGTCCTGGGTTTGATGCCTGAGTCAGGCAGTATTGGGGCATTCGGGAACGAATACTTTATTACCGTCCCGTCAGTCACAATCCCCTTGGGGATTAGACAATACCACCACTTTGAAATGCGAGAATACACTAAACGCCGTTGGTAAAAATACGTTAAATGATGTTTATGTAAATAAGAAATGATTGTATGTAGGAGTTTGGAGTAAACTCCAAATGGAAAATAATTGCTACAAATGGTTTTATTGCTTTAATGGCTTCGTTTGTTCCCCAGTATGACTATCCTAGCTCCCCCTCCCCTGGCAGAGTTGTGCTAAAGTGGTAGGGGGAGAAAACGTACCCTCTAAAGGGATATTTTTGCAGATCTACGGTTATAGTTCCTAAAGGACTCACATTTTAGGAATATATGGTCATTATAATGTTTTAGAACATTAAATTCTGCATTGAATGTGACTAAACGGATTTTTCGGATCACTTGTTGTATTGTATATATGTAACAGATGATAAGCATTAACAGCCTTTTAATTTAACGTCAACGATTACCACCCGTTTAATTAATTAACTCCAGTCCATCCTAAGGTTACCTGAAAAAGATTGATTTGAGCGATAAGGCCGCCCTTTGTACACTGTTGATAAGATACAGCTCCTGTTACATATTCTTTGTAAAACCCTGGTGTACAAATAAACTGTAATCTATCTATCTAATCTGATTTTAGTTAGCTGCGTGTGGCAACACTAGAGGAATGCCCACCATTTCCTGGTTTGGTCAAACTCTAAATTAATTAATTTATTAAAAAGATTTTAACTGGCCGAATGGTACTAATAATATTTATTATATAAGTTGCAAAGGCCATAAGTAAAACAATTCTATACATCCATGCAAATTCCATCTCTTCTTCCATTCTAAAATATTCACAGAAAATGAAGCCAACTTACTTAATTTTAACAGGAACGTACATTACGTCCCTTCATACCTTGCTTGCAGGGTAAACTGTTGTTATTAGGCTCAGAATCAATATGATGACTTACTCTAATATTTATAGGTTTTGCCCGTAATAAAGATTGAAAAGCAAAAGGTCTCCGAAGTGAAAAAAAATACCAGCGACACAAAATTATTGTTATCAGAATATGAACTACCTCTTGACGAAGACTGGGAAGTGCCCCGAGAGACAGTGGTTTTAGGCAAGGTATTGGGAGAAGGAGAGTTCGGGAAGGTCGTCAAAGCAGAGTGCGTGGGAGTAGTGAAGCGAGGGCTGTCTACAGTAGCAGTTAAAATGTTGAAAGGTAGGCTTGGACATTGAAAGATATGCTTCGTGAATTTGTGATCTTTATTAGAAGTAAAATAATTGCCATTTATTTGCTGACAGTTAAAGCGCAATTCACACATTAAGCGGGTGCGGGTCTAATTCCTTGTATTTATATGGAAGATAACACACTGAAAGTGTGCGCGGATCGGGCGCGGAGTGGGTGGTGAGCGGGAATTAGACTCCCGTCCTGACCCGCGCCCGAACCGCGCCCGTTTTATGTCTGAGTTGCGCTTAATTGTGATTCTCGATTTAAATTTCCCCACGTTCGATAGAACAGTCCTCGAACACCCCGAATAAGTTGACCTAAAACCATATAGAACAGCAAACGTCAAAGCGGTAATAAAATACACATAGACAGAATCCCTAAGTGGCAGCAACGTATAAATCCCCTAGAACCATTTCGTTTTTTTATATTAATTTGCAAAAGTATTGGCTGGTACAGAATATTTTTATTGCTTGCAGAATACATTAAAATTTTTATAAATTACTATCTGCCTTTTTAACGTTAAAGGTGTGCAAAAGTCAAAGGAATAGGTAATTTTTTTTAACAGATAATAGGTTTTTTTTTAATTGATTACTTTGCATGGAAACATGTAAATATAAGATGTTTAACACATTTTTTTTTTAATTTCAGATGGCCACACTGATGCGGAAATGACTGCGTTAGTCTCCGAAATGGAGATTATGAAAGTAGTAGGAAAACACGTGAATATTATAAACTTGTTAGGATGCTGCACACAAGGTGGGCCGCTCTATGTCATAGTCGAATTTGCGCTTTATGGTAGCTTGAAGGCATTCTTGCACAACCATCGACCCGGCTTTAGGTTAGTAAAGATTTTTTTCAAATTATATCATAAAAAAAAATCTTTCTTTTCAGACTCTTGTCGTCTGTCACACACGAAACATTTGACGTTAGAAATCTACAACGTTTCTCGATATCTTCTTTACAGTAGAAGCTACCTGCTTGTGGAATGCATTGCCAAAAGTTTACAGACGAGCATAGACATTTATTATTATTCAGAAACGTTTACAGGATTATTACTTATCTCTGTAACAACTTTACATAATGTGTTTCTTAAGATAAACTGTAACGAATTTCAGTAAAGATTCTTCAAACGGTAGTTTGGATGATAAACGGAATCTTACACCGCAGGATTTAGTGTCATTTGCATACCAAGCCGCTAAGGGAATGGAATATTTAGCATCCAGACATGTAAGAAATACATTTTTTTAACTAACCTAACTAATATAATATAATAAAAATAAGTATATATATATATATATATATATATATATATATATATATATATATATATATATATATACTTATTTACTTACGCAGGGGAAACCGCGGGGCGCTGCTAGCAACATATATATATATATATATATATATATATATATGTTGCTAGCAGCGCCCCGCGGTTTCCCCTGCGTAAGTCCCAATCCCGTGGGAATATCGGGATAAAAAGTAATATATATATATTACTATTATATATATAAAGTATATATATATATATATATATATATATATATATATATATATATATATATATACTTATTTTTATTATATTATATTAGTTAGGTTAGTTAAAAAAATGTATTTCTTACATGTCTGGATGCTAAATATTCCATTCCCTTAGCGGCTTGGTATGCAAATGACACTAAATCCTGCGGTGTAAGATTCCGTTTATCATCCAAACTACCGTTTGAAGAATCTTTACTGAAATTCGTTACAGTTTATCTTAAGAAACACATTATGTAAAGTTGTTACCCGCGGGGCGCTGCTAGCAACATATATATATATATATATATATATATATATATGTTGCTAGCAGCGCCCCGCGGTTTCCCCTGCGTAAGTCCCAATCCCGTGGGAATATCGGGATAAAAAGTAGCCTATGCGTTAATCCAGGTATCCAGCTATCTACATACCAATTTTCATCGCAATCGGTTTAGTGGTTTTTGCGTGAAAGAGTAACACCCATCCATCCGTCCATCCTTCCATCCATCCATCCAAACTTTTACATTTATAATATTAGTAGGATTTTAAAACTATACTAACGAAATTAACGTAGGACTACTTTTGAATATGACAATGATTGTAAAAGTACTCCTTTTCCATCCTCACAAAACCGAAGATAGTGTTTTTGGAACTTAATTAAATAGGCCAAAGTTAACATCTCGTATATCGATATGTGTTCGATTCTTTTCAGTGCCTTCATCGAGATTTAGCCGCCCGTAACATTTTAGTGTCTGAAAATTTCATTCTCAAGATTGCTGATTTCGGGCTAGCGAAGAACATTGAAAATGAAGACTACTATAGGAAGAAGACAGCCGGAAAATTACCAGTGCGTTGGATGGCTCCTGAGTCACTTAACAATATGCTGTTTACTATACAGACTGATGTGTGAGTTTTGTACTATAATTATACGTAAAAGTAACAGTTATGAACTTAAGGACTTGCGATACAGTTTTAAACTTCGGTTACCCTGAAGTTTTCTTGCAATTGAAATATTTTGGGCAAAGTTAACTTACTAAACTGGACTTGATCCCACGACAGCGCCATATCAGTGGGTTACTCTGTGGAACGGAGTTACCTGAGTCAGATTACGGAGTAGTTACTACGTAATCTAAAACCCATCCATTCATCATAATATATGAACACTTTTATGTGTATTTTTTTAATAATAAAATTTTGTTACCTTAATATATATTTTAATGATTTTGCCTTTTTACCGTTCATTAATAATAATAAAATACTTCAAAAATATATTTCAAATAAAAATGTGCTATATTAGTGTAGGTATTACAGAAGAGTTTTAAAAGCATTCTTCATTAGTCTCATCACTACCTACTGGTAAAGTTTTCAGGAGACTGCCAGCGTTGCTGCACTTAACTCTTGTTAAGAATAGTGATATTTGCAATGTATTTTCTAAGCGATGATGAGATTAATTAAATTGAATAGATGTTCACGTACGTTACGACTTCACCACTTTAATTTGCTTATAAATGGCAGCATTCTCCTGCTTCCCTATTATTAACGGTATGAAAATAGCTATGATACAGCGATCCTAATTCTCGCTGTTTCTACGTCAGTCCACAAATCTATGCTAATCCAAGTCTTTTAACAGCTGGTCATTCGGCGTGCTCCTGTGGGAAATAATGACGTTGGGCGCTACACCGTACCGAACTGTGCAAGGACAGTATATGTACCAATATCTCAGGGCTGGACATCGTTTGGAGAAACCACCTGGTTGTAGACTTGACGTGTAAGTGTCCATAAAGTATACTGTTTTTAGGAACTTCTTCACAGTGAAAAGCCAACTGATGAAGCGTCAGTCATTTCTAGTTCTAAGCAGGGACAGACTCAGAGATAGATTCAAAAAGACGTAGGGTACCAAAGTTTTTCCCTTGAATTGAGACTACTCGGATAGGGAAGTGCGTTTACCATACAAAAGACCTCACATAATTACATTACGTTACCTCCGCTCAACACACAGTTGTTGATAACGAATCGACATGATTAAAATGATTGTTTTGCATCAGTATACTATCAGTCGTGTCAGTGTCATTTCTTTAAATTTTTATGATATTAAATCTGTTGCTTGTTTCAGATACATGCTTATGCGTGAGTGCTGGTCGTTATCACCTAAAGGTCGACCTACTTTCACCGAATTAGTTAAAGAACTGGAGAAGGTCCTGACAAAGTTGTCTAACCAAGAATACCTCGACCTTAGCCTTTCTGAGTCAGATATCTCACAAGTTACAAAAACACGTTGGCTTTCAAACAAGGAGTTTACATGATAATTGGGTCAAGTATATTAGCTATAGAAAAGCCACATTCAAAAACAGACGGCAAGTAAAAGAGGCAGTTATGCTACCTAAATCAATTTTAAAGATAGACCTTGCCAACTTGACAATGGTGAAATGCAAAAAAGGTGACGCTAGTTCCAGACTTCCTGGTCCGCGATAAGTATGTACAAATGTCCTTACGATTTACATCGCCTTCACCACGTTGCTGCAGAATTGTAAGATGGCGTATGATCATAGATCTCAAAAACGTCGGGCTCACTTGTAATTTAATAAATAACCTATCCTCTCTACCCATTCGTGTTCAATGTTTCACTGGTGTAGCTGAAGAACGACATACGATAGTAATGGTCCCGAACATTAACCTACCAATTGTAAGCAGGTACTTGACTGCTGTCCTTGGGTCCTATCTACAAGACTACCTACTTTCACAACTGTCAGTTGTTTACGTTTCACGCTCTGTCTTATTACTGTTTTAAAAATAAGCGACCGGTTCTTTTGGAAAACCAAAGTCGTGAGTTTAATGGAAGTGACACAATTAAGGACTGAAAGTGTTTGCAGTGACTTTTATTTGGTGAATTCTTCATAATCTTATATTAAAACTTACGACATAAATAAACATTAAAACTACCCTTACCCTTATAAATATAATAGTGATCTTAGGTTCCAGACATTGGTGTCAATTCTGTTGTATTACTGTCTTTCCTATAATTGACTAAATTTTCTTCATACAAAATGTAATCCTTGTACGCTTTGAAACAAGGTCTTATTTCAAATTTAAACAAGTAGGTAACATATGTCGGTATCGAAATAAGCAATTTATTTGTCGAGTAAAGTCTGACACGCTTAAATAAATTTTAATACCACGTAGCGAGAACCGCTATCCGTTGAATGCCATCTCTTTTGCTCTGTGTTTTAGTAAGCGTCTTCGTAGGTATCGATTAAAATAAATTCATCTTAGTTCGTTTTGAATAAGTTTTTATACGGCAATTATACGGCATTTGAATAAATAGGGACTCTCGCTGCGTGGAAATAAAGTTGAGTATCTGTTGACAGGTTTTAGTGAAATTTAGTGGCGCTGAGAAATAGATGCCAATAACAAATGGACCTTGTTACGAAGAAGACAAGGTTGATTTCATAAGAAATTAAAGAATTGAAATTGAAGAAATTAAGTCAAGTTTTAGTTTAGTCAAGTGTACAATAGATTCGGGACCATTGTTGATGTTAATCGGTATATGTGGTGTTTTGCGCGGTGTCGGTGGCTGGAAATTTCTAAACTCGCGCGCCGTCGGAACAGCGTAAAGCCTTATATACAACCAAGTACAACGCCATCTCTGTGTCCGTGTTTGAACCACTGCATGCTCTATCAGCACTGTTATTTTCGGCCTAGAGTAGTAGTAGTAATAGCAGTAGTAGTAGTAGTAGTAGTAGAGTAGTAGGTTTTGCCGTCTGAGGCTGCTAGATGTCGCCACTGTGACGGTTATTTCCTCCTTCGATGCGTATCCCTGCCTCCTGCAGGCACCATTTCTCCTTCCTGGCAGTGCCCGGGTTGTATTCAAAGGAAAACCAGTAAAAAACGGCCAGAAGCATCCATGGTCATCCGCGAATGTGGCTTGCCGCCAACTAACCTGAATCGTGATGATCCTAGCTCTCCAACGAACTCTATGCTCATGTCCACCCAAGAGCTGACAAATGACATCACGGAAGAGCTAAAGACCTTTTGGGATCACCTTCGATCGGTCATCAAAGACCTGCAAATATTCAGGGACGAACTTGTAGACATAAAATCATGGATGTATTGTACAAGCAAAAAGTGGACACCTTGGAGGAAAGACTGACAACTCAGACAGGTGACTTTGATAGCGTGATTTCCCAGCTCAGGCAGGACCTCGACGAGTGTGACCAGGAGCTGTTGGTCTATGACGTAGAGGTGGCAAACTTTCCGGAGGTGAGCGGAGAGAACCCTGTCCATGTCGTGATGCAAATAGTTGCGAAGATCGGCATCACTTTAGAAGTAACGCAGATAGGGCCGTGCGGGACGCGTTGCTGAATAACGCACGAGTTCGTCAAGGAGCGGCGTCGGCGGACCTGGTCCCGGAAGCGCCTAAGCGCTTCTATATTAACGAGCGGCTCACCAAGGTGAACCGCCAATTGTTTCGTTTGGCGCGTGATGTCGGCTAGCGCTCAGGATGGAAGTTTGTGTGGGTCAAACAGGGCCACATTTTCGCACGAAACAAGGTCTTTTCGATCAGATGTGAGTCGGACATTGAACTGGTTTTTGGTTCTAACTCCACATAAGTGTTATATAAAATCAGCAATTATTAATATCTGTTATTTACATAAACTAACAATTATTTAGTTTTTATTTTTTTTATTATTATCATTCGATGCACACATATTATAATCATTCAACTAGCATTAATCACACACACACATATATATATATATATATATATATATATATATATTTACACTTTTACACATAATAACTACATTGCAAAATAGTTACAAAGCTGAAACTATAAATTGTACATTCCAACTTAGCCATAGACTAGTTACAATAATAAGTACATATCAGACAGTAAAACTCTTATAATAGCAATTAATGAAACATGGCTGCGGGATGGCGAGAAGGGCCGTTCAGCCGAAGCACCTTCAATCCCCAACTATCGTCTGAGACATGTACCTCGGCCGTCGAATGTACGGAATGGCCCATCGCAACGGTAAGCTCGCGATCTGTACCTGTAGTGTAGTGGTCTGTAGAGCCAATCATGTCTCTTCGGTTTCCTGTGCGGTGTAGGTCTGAACCGTGATCTCGGGGCTATCCTATTCCATTCACCTGGACCATGATAATCTGTATCCTTGATCGCCTTCATGTCACTTCATAGATGCTGAAGTTCTAGTGTTAACTTTGCTATTAATTCTTGTTATGTATTTAAACGGGAATTAACGCGGTCACGAAAAGGTATTATATACCTCTGAATTGCCTGCCGTTTTGACCAGATTGCACTGGCCATGGTCAAAAGCTGGTTTGTCTGTTACTCATCATCTCATAACTGACTTTCAACATTATTTTTAACTATATCTTTCATTCTTTCTGACTAGCTAAATTGTGAATAACTTTCAATTGTATGTAAAACAAGTACAGTTTTGTACATTACCTTTATTATGCATTGAGTTATGGTAATATACAGATGCACCTCTATCCTTTGTATATTTCCTTCCTTTGTGTCTAGTGTATGTACTGCGACTGCTGTCAATACTGCAATCGATTGTATTTGCTGGTAAGGCTCAGCAGTTTTTCTTTATTTCTGGGGAACACAAAGTTGTGAGACGTATGCTCTTTATGATGATGGGTATATTGCCCTTGTTCAATGAAGCACCCCAACTCCATTAGTTGCATTATTGTAAGTGTTAGCTCTTTCATGTTATTATATTGATTACAGGCTAAAGTCATTTCATATTCCCTTTTAATTGTCTTTAGGAATTGCATTATAACTTTCTCATCATTATTAATTTTTGCTTTCTCATCAACATACAAAACATTCTATATAAATAATCTAATAATTCTTCTTTTTTTTGTACAAGTGAATAAAACTTTTCTAAATAATCAATATTGCAAGAGAATTCAATATTTAACATATTAATCAATTCGTCAAATGTTATAATATCATTACAATAAAATAATGGAGCACCATTTAAAGACATTTGTAATTAAAGTGGATAGTCTTTCTTGTGCCACATATTCACTGCACATGTGAGTTTAAATTTAATGACAAACTTTTAAGCTACGCTGTTCAACTAATAAATAAGAATAATAATGTCTATTATGTGCGCAGTCCTTTCGACAATGACACTGGTATATCCACTTGACATATGTCATACCTTCAATAATATTATATGAGCATCTATTCCTTACTTTTTTCTTTATTCATCTTATATGCACTTATCTGCTCTTTTACGCTTATCTTCGAGAGGCGCTCCACTGTGATCAACGCCTTCACAGAACTCTTCTACCACTTTTAGCCTGGTGAATTTTCCCTTCTAATACACTCTCTTCGCTCTTCACCACGTATAAGTTGGTGTACTTCTCTCAGCCACGTATAAGCTGATCGCTCTCCTTCACAACACCCGCGGCACCGATCACCACATTTAAGGCTTCGCTTGGTTTGAGAGGAATTTGGGGTCGTGGTGTTAATGTGTAAGGAGAGTAATTGATTTTCGACAAGAAAACTGAAAAATAATATATTAAAACTGATCTAGCTACATTAACAAGATAACTTTATATTCATAAACTAAAATATATTTGTTTATATTGCTTTCATAGAAGTAGCTCTGCAACTTGACAGCCGTCCACTCTGACTGCTGGCTGCGGCGATTCTCTCTTCTGTTCCTTTTCTAAAGATTCTATATAATTCAAATATTAAAGGAAAATATTTAAATATTATATTACCAGCCAGGCTTGCTCTACACCCGAAAGAGGTTCGGGCGTCACAATACCTACTACTATTATAATATAATATAGTGCAATGTATGAATTTACATTAGTGCACTGTTTTGTCCTTTCTGTTTGCTCGCGTCATTGTTAAATACGGTCATGTTCTACGTGTCTAGTGTAATCGTCATTCGAAATATAAATACAATAGAATAAATGTGAAAAGTTAGAGTAATCTGTGACATGTGAAGGGATAAGAGTTAAAAAAATTGTACAAAATATTTGAGATAGATAATTGCAAAAAAAAATATTTATTAACTACTTACCAAAGCTACAGTTTTGAGTGCCTTCAAGAATAAATACGAATGGAACTTTAAGATTTCGATTAATTGATCACTACTCAGAACCTAAGGTATGTTCACCTGTTAAGGCTCCTCTGGAATACATATCTTCCCAGATTTTAACAAAAAATTGTGAATTCTCAAACACAGTATTTTCTAGAATACTTTCAGGTTCCAGCACCATCTATATCGGTGTGAGCTGTAACGCCACCCATCAACCGCTAATTCATCCAGGTATTTTGTACGTCCTTCTATTTCATTTTACATTTTACATTAATCCTGCGCACTCAAAGAGAAGTCTCTGCGCAATGCCTCTTGTCACGGGTCTCAATTTTCCCAAGATTGAATGCAATGAATATTATAGCTCCTCTCAAGGATGACGGTGATAAAGTTTCTCTTCCACAAGAAACGTCCAGTTCAAAGTAGGTGGAAATTTCTATCAACAGCCAACTCGATTTGTCTGTGTGCCCAGTCTGTCTGTCTGTCTGTGAGTACGACAGATCAAGATAACTTTTTTCTTCTACTTTTCGAGATTTGAAACATGATAAATTCAAGAGTAAAATTAGATCGTTTCCTATTTTTACGTATATACAGGTTGTATCTGACAATGGAACACTTATATAAATGACTGAAAGGGTATGACTCTAGCATGGAACATAAAAAGGATTTTGAAAAAAAAGCTATCCGTTTAAAAGTTATGACTGTTTGAATTTACAGGTATTATTACCCCCGTTGCTCATAACAGCACCTGGGAATGTGTTAAAGATTTAAAATAATAAATTAGATTTAATTAAACAAAATATAAAACTTTAATAAACTTTTATCGCATGATCTTATTAATTATCTAAATAAGAACTCCAAGAAGCAAAATAATTTTAGGTCAAATATTTAAACTTTAATGTCGATATTTGCAATAACCAAGATTGGAAAAAAATTGTTTTGTAACAATTGTATAACTTTTTGAATAATCGAGACATTTTTGAAGTGAAAACTTCTTTAGCGGCGTTGTGCAATTTTTGGGATGGGTAAAAAATGTTAAACTCGTGTCAGGACACGTGACCATGATGTCTGAATCTCCTCTGTCCTGTCCTCCTCTCCCCATCGAAAATTCGTACGACGGAGCCGAGTTTCTTATATTTACATGTACAGCGTCAGAGAGACATGGAGAGGAAGGGAGGGAGGGAGAGAGAGATAGAGAGACTCCAGTGAATTGTAAACTCCAGTCGGGCGTCAGAGCTGACACACACTTTTTTTGAAGTGTAAACTTTATTCATTAATGTCACGAACCTGCTAATGTGACGTTTTAAGTTCGTCGTTTCGTTTATGTTTTCACTTCTGTCGGCAGTCCCATGACCGCCTTTTTTTTTTTTAATAACGGGGTTTTATGCTTTCAAGTGTTCTGATGACACCATATATTTTTTTAGTTAACTCATAGTAGTTTTTCAAAAAATATTTTTGTAACTGCATGCTAGAGTAATGCCCTTTTAGCGATTTAAGTATGTGTTCCATTGTCATATTATACACTCTATATAGGTATTTATTTGAATATATAAGTAGGTAATAAAAAATAATCGAAAACAACTAAAAATAATCAAATTTGTATCAGTCAGTGTACTTTTATTGTTTCTGATTATATTTCGTCGGCAGTTTTTAGTGACAAAAGAAATATAAGTCAGAGTAGGTATATCACACAGAACAGAGACTACGGTATACCTATCACATACCAAAGTAATAAATAAAAGTAACTCATGTGAAGTCAAAAAAGATTAAAAAACGAAAGAGGTGACATCAGACAGCAAAACTAACAATACGTAATTATTTATTATTATTTTTATAGGATAGGGGGCAAATGAGCAGACAGGTCACCTGATGGTAAGTGACTACCACCGCCTATGGGCACCTGCAACTCGAGAGTCACCAGTGCGTTGCCAGCCTTTAGGGTAGGAGTAGGGAAGGGAGGGAAGAGGAAGAAAGGGAGAGAGGGAAGGGTTAAGGCCTCCGGTAACCTCAGTCCGGTAATCATTGTTTCACTGTTGGTTTATTGCGAGGCCGTGGATACCACGGCCTCGCAATGCAACCTGCTCGAAACGTCAGGCAATTCAGAGGTATGTAATACCTTTTCGTGATCGCGTTAATTCCCGTTTAAATACATAATAATATGGGGATAAATTATTGAAAACAAAAAGCGCGTACCTACCTATATTATAAATAATTTTAGAACATGTGACGTAAAGTAATGAAATACTAACATATTTTCCTCATTGAATTGTCCACAGACGGAAATGTTTTAACTAAGTATGTACTTTATACATACACATTCTGATCTCTCTGAGATAGGTTTCTGAATTATGAAATCAATTCAAGTAGGGTTCTTATTCAGGACTAAGGTTTTACTGTGTAGTAGCACTTTAAAATTATTCGTTATTAACTAACTTATCTCAAGTTCAACCGAACAATTAAATAATTTGATACATCTGTTAACACTAATGACGTAACAATTGTGATGAGTGACTAGTATCAGAATAACATGGCCGTACAGCTAATATTAACAATTGCGTAATTTGCTCAAATTACATTAAAAAATATATTAAACGGGCTTTAAAAGAGGAGAAAGTTTATCTTTTGTTTATCTTACATTATATGTTTGCTAATCATCTTCAGTGTTGTTACAAAGAGTTATGAAAGAAATATTAAACAAACAAGATTATGAAAGTTTCAAGTACCATGATTTATATATAGACGCATTCTAGCCGGTTGTCCTTTTTTTTTAATTAAAGACCTTTTATCTCCAGATGTATGCAATGAACTACTGCAAAGGATTAGAGGTTTCCCATAGGGACTACAGTGTAGGGCTCGTCAAGAAAAGAGTGTACAGGGTGTTTAAAGGGTCGGCAACGCGCATGCGAGTCGCCTGGAGTTGCAGCGGTCATAGGCAACGGTAACCGCTTACAATCAGGTGATTAATGACAAATTTACCTTTATATTTAATTTAATTTCAGATTAATGAATCGAAATAAGCAAAGTTGATATCATCGGTGAAGAATGAAACGCAAAATGTTAACCGTTCTTCTCTTAACTATAGCGTATGCCGCAACAACCAGTTGCAAAGATTTAGGTAATACTGAACTTTAAAGTTATTTAACTATCAACAACTGTTTAGTAGTAGTTTAGTAATGTCCATCATGTTAAAAAATCATGTAATTTTGAATGGGACGAGACTTAATAGTAGTGTGTACACACAAAGACAACAAAAAATAAAATATGGTCATGACCCATCCTCTATCAAATGAATTATCTCAATATATTTACTTCAAGTCGAAAGTCGTTTGAAGATATTTCGTAAGTCTATATAAAACAAATCTATGTAACTAAAAATTAAATGGTGATAATATATTTTCCCAATGGTTGACTGGTAGAGAATGCCTTAGGCATTAAGTCCGCCTATGTACCAAATGTGCATAAAGTGTAAATAAATAAATAAAATAAAATATTTTCAATAGTATATTCATTAAATATATGATACCGTGTCACATTGAGACAAGCGTCACAAATATGGCTCCTCTATGTTATCCTAGTATGCGTAAAGGATTTGTTTTACACTGGCACCCATTTTGTAATTATTTCTAACAGGGCTGTGAAGTTATGAAATTTTGCCATTAAAATAGGGAAATTTGGAAAAAATATATTTATATTGTCTTTTATTTTAGTTGCTCTATTTTTCGTTATTCATAATTTAAAGTACCAATTGGATTTTGTTATTACCTACCATTTTTCAGATGAACAAACACAACATTTTTTGAAGTAAAACACCACTTAATTTACTTGAAGTAACTAAATTAATTGTATTAATACTTTAGATGGTACAACTCCTTTTTTTCAAAGTGATCAGAACAAACACACGTCCACGTGTTTGGTTTTCACTAAGACTTATTTCTACTCAGCCTTACTATCTCTATCCATCGGTCTGCGGATATTATCACTACATATTATCACGGTAAAACTATCCATACAGTAATGTATCTTCATACAAACGGTCGGATCGCGAGACATGCCTACACGCCTTGCGTTCGGTTAACACTCAGTTCGCAAACAGTCGCGATTGCTCCGCAGTGACGAACAAACGGTGTGATCGTTTTCAACCCTTAAAGGAGCAATGTAGTTTTTAAACAACATAATATTAAAATGTATGTTATCCTAACTAATAAATATGTGTTCTTAATTTTAACTATACGTAATAATTATTTATCTGTATAAATAAATAAATACACTGGCAACATTGATGAATTTTAACTTTTTAAAACTTTTTTTCGTGTGTCACTTTTTTGGCGGTAGCATTAAAATAATTTACCGATATCGTAGGAGGAAATTTATGAATAAAAATTGTAATTTTACAGGTAAGTGCAATATTTTTTATTATTATCCTTATAAATATGTTTGTTTACTCATTTATATATATATATATAGCATAAACGTAATATGTAGTGGTATCAATAAGGTTTGAATTGTTGTGTTGTGTAAAAACAACACTGCGCCTTCCTCGCATATTGTGAAGTATGACCGATCGAAATAATTATTGTAGGTAGTATTTCTTCATTATATTGTGTCCGTTTGTTTTGTATGTGTCAAGAATACATTGTATTTTTAATTTACAGTATGCCTGGTTTACCTGGTTTATCGGATAAAGACATTAATGATTTCTTCCAAAATTGGGATCAATCTGAAGATGACTTAGAATCTTCAGACTCTGAACCCGAAGATGAAGTAAACTATTACTGATCTGCACTGGAAATTCAACAAGACCTTGAAGATGTCCTCGGAGAAAAAGAACAAACTTGTGAGGAGTATTACCTTTTGACGAAGACCCACCTATCATTACAGGTGACGACCAAGTTGAAACTAGCGATCCCCCTCTCGTCACTAATGAAAATCAAGGTAACATTTCTAGCAATGCGCGAAGTCAGTCGAGACCTATTATATGGCGAAACCGAAATCTTTTTACCAGCGATGAGGACGATGTTTTTAGAGGAAATATTCAAATGCCCTGTGACGTATTAGAATGCCAGTCACCGTTAGAGTTTTTTTCATTACTTTTTCAGACCTGAACTTATAAAAAAAATTGTTGAAGAAAGCAACCTGTATTCCACCCAAAAGCAAGTGTCAAATCCTTATTATATAGATGAGAATGACCTAAAAAATTTTTTGGGTATTCTAATATATAGCTCAATAGTTCATTATCCTAATAGAAAACTGTACTGGAGTAACAAATATGGCTATGATCCAATAAAGAATACAATGCCATCTAAGAAATTTGAGAAAATGTGGTCAATTATACACTTCAATGATAAAGACAAGAACTTACCCAGCTCTCATTCTGATTACAATAGACTTTACCTGGTTAGACCTCTTATAGACGCATTTAACGAACGATTTACCTTGATACCTATGGAGCAAAGACCTCACAAGTGAGGTATCAAGCTCTTTCTCATCTGTGGTATCTATGGATATGCCCATAGGTTTGAAGTTTATACTGGTCGTGGTAAATTATCTACTTTGCCAAATGAACCTGACTTAGGTGAGTCTGCAAATACGGTTATAAGGCTTTCCCGTATAGTACCACGAAGAGTTAATCACATTATATACTTCGACAACTTCTACACATCATTATAGCTTGTGACATACTTGGCGAAAGAAGGTATCTATTCTCATGGCACCGTGCGTTTGAATCGCTTTCGTAACTGTAAGCTTAGTGCTAAAAAAGACATAATGAAGAAAACTGTGCCAAGAGGATATTACGAGGAAAATGTAGCTACCGTTGATGGTGTAGACGTCAGTGCAATCGTATGGAAAGACAATAAATCCGTAAATTTACTTTCGACATATGTGGGAGTAGAACCTGGTACTACTGTGACCAGATTTGACAAACAAAAGAAAGAAAGAGTGTATATTCCTTGCCCTAAGGCAATTATAGAATATAATATTCACATGGGAGGAGTAGATCTCTTAGATTCATTCATCGATCGATATCACATCAGAATAAAAAGCCGGAAGTGGACTATGCGGTTATTTTATCACCTACTGGATGTAGCTATCGTAAATGCCTGGCTAATATACAAAAAAGTTGAGCGAAATAATAATACGTCTTCTTCAAAACTTTTGAATTTATGTCAATTCAGATTAGAATTAGCAGAGACATTGTGCAGGGTTGGTTTGCCAATAAATAATGGTGGAAAACGTGGTCGTCCTTCTAGCTCCAATCTGCAAACTGAAATAGAGCAGAAAAGGCGCAAAGGTCAGGTACAATCAGCTCCAGCAAAAGATACAATGTACGACTGGACCAAATATCCCATTGGACTATTTGGAATGAAAAGCAAGAGAGATGCAAATATCCCAGTTGTTTGGGATTTACTTACAGGAAATGTACAAAATGCTGTGTTTATCTTTGCGATACTAAAAATAAAAACTGTTTTTTTAAATACCATAACGAATAAAATATATTAAAATAGCATAGATAATAAATTGAGTATTTATTCAATTTCCTCTTTGCTCGTTCCGTCTAGTAAATTCGTGATGTCAAATAAGCACGCAATGTTGTTTTTAAACAACACAATGTTTTTTTTTGTAAAACTGGCACATTTTTTAATTTAGATTCTTTTTTTGCATTTTTTTCTGTGTCTTATGGGTATAAATAACAAGATATATTTATTTCACAAAAAAATAATTAAATTGCTCTTTTACCTACTAGTATGTAATTTGTTTCTTGTTTAATAGGTAGGTATTTCGCTTTTTCCACCGAGTAAAATACCTGGATTAATAAATAAAAAAGTAGATAGGGTATTTAGCTACATACATATATTATTGAATTAGACGAAATATCATTATGAAATGATTATGAAAGTAAAAAATGGTAGGTACCTACCTAGCAAGATTTACACTTTTTTTATGGTATAGGGGGCAAACGAGCACACGGGTCACCTGATGGAGGAGGAAGAGGGGGGGAAGAGGGGAAGGACGGCAATAAGGGAGAGAGAAGGGTTAGGGCCTCCGGTAACCTCACTCACGCGTCGAAATGCAATGCAAGCCGGTTTTCCGTGAAGCCGTGGTATCGAGCGGAGTCGAGACGGCCTATACGTGCCGAAGCATGGCTCTCCCACGTTTTAATTTACTTTATAAATAAGATTTTGTAGTAGCTAGTTAGAAGTTTTGATTGCTTTAGGTGGCGCATTTGCTCTGTGCTGTAGGTAATGGGGTCGTTAATTTTACGGACGGTTACTCGTCAGCTGTTTCTTGCATTTTGATTGAGGAGGTTGGTGTTGGAAGTTTTTAAGGATTGGAGTTTGTTAACCTTCGGCGACAGCAGTTTATTTTAACACCCAGAATAAAGGGAAATCTATTTATATTTATAAAAATTAATTATAATATTTACCATCACAAAACTAGAAAGAAACTCAAGTAGGTAGATGAATTTATGGGCAGCCCTATCGTCGTCGTCGTCTGTCGTGTTTACGTACCGTCCGGCTGTAGGTAATTATACCAAGGAAAGGGCCGAGTCGTAATACTGTATATACTTATACTGTGATATTTTAAAGAAAAGTCCCCAGCCTGTCTGTTCGCGACAAACTTAAAAACTACTTAACGGTTTTCACCAATAGACAGAGTGATTTATGAGAAAGGTTTAGGTGTATGAGTTGTTAACATTTTGTGTAAATTGGTTGAAATATGATGATGATTGTTGAACATGTCTCTACTACCCGTGCGAAGCCGGGGCGGGTTGCTAGTAACCTATCCACAAAATAAAAATAATTTCAGTATATTCATAAAATAATTCTGACCAACACTTTTATAACATTATTATGAATAAGTACCATTATGAATAATACATTTACAAGAAAATCATATGTTATTATTTATATATATATATATATATGTAACTATAATGGCAGCAATGACAAAAATGGTGGCTCCGCTGTCATCCGATCCGATAAATTATAATCATTAAAAAAGTTTATGAATTTTATAGAGATTGAATCACATTATTAACTGGTGGTAAAATGGCACAAGGCGCCATTTTAAATTAAATTAGTGGCAGCACAAATACGTATTTACGTACTACACTTGTCAAACGCACTGAGAGTCTTTGGCAAATGGAAAAGCCATATCAAAAAATTTTGGTTCAAAATTCATTCACCTAAAGTATTCAGCGTGTTTGGTGAACGCCATCGCACCACAAATGTTTCAGAATCTTTTCATTCTAAAATAAATAAATTACTTAACAAGAATATTAAAACGTTGATGCGTATATTGAATGTGTTGCAAGATATACATAAGGCAAAGACGATTCCTAAAACACGGCAAAATAACCAAAAAGTTAATGATGATTTTATAACTTATGTACAAATGCAGTTAATAAACAGGGAAATATCAGTAGGCTATGCCTTGGATAAATTCCGAACATGATTGTTAATATATGTATGTATGTGACAGATTTTTATTTGTAATAAAATAGTTTTCCACAACACTATTTTCTCAGTGGTATAGTTTTAGACCCACCATACCACCAGCTTTATGGCTAGTGGTATAGTGGGTCCGCGATGAACTAAAATAAGCCGTCAAAAATTAAAATAAAAATATTGAATCTTGTACAAAACGTTTGCGCTTTGTTCTAGGATCACCAATATCGCTCCCAAAAACATCAGCAGCGGTGAAGAAGATTACTTACTATACAACAATACCACCCAAAACAGGAACAGAAATAAATAAAAAACCTCAAGATCAAGATTCAAGTTCAGGGGAAATTAAGATTATGATGTATTTTTCTCCTGTATTCAAGTTTCCTACTAAATTGTATAAAGATGACCTCAGGATAACTGGATCCACTATTAAACTGAAATGCAACGCGGAAGGTAACAGTTTCTTAAGATGGACTCATTGTAAAAATATGTTAGGAGATTCCTTGTTTCATTACTGAGTGCAGAAAAACAATTACAGCAGTACAACCAACAAAAAAAAATTAAATTCACTTTTATGACTTACGCAAGTATTATATATATATATTCCATCATTGATCAACCTACAGAAACAATCAGATCAATTTAATTGTTTTTTTCCAGGGAGCCCAACTCCAAATATAACTTGGTACAAGAATCAAGAAACTCCGATATTAAGACCTTCCTTCAAAATTGAGTATGGTGAATGGTCTTTAATTTTAGAACACCTCACCAAGGCGGATTCGGGGCAATACACTTGCGTCGTATGTAACCAGCTAGGTTGTATTAAGCATACTACGGAACTGCATGTTGAAGGTATGATCCCGAGATGTTAATAAAATTGTACGAGTTCATCTAGCCACTAATATCTATAGTTGCGGACCAACTTACCACCCGAGAGCTTCGAGTTTAAAGCTTTTTTACTTACTTTTGGACCTAATAAAATTCCATCATCGCATTAAATAAATAGAAATATCAGACATGGCAACTAAGTTTGGAAAAAGTTAGTACTATCGATGTAATTACTGTATCCATGGTATTGAACTTTAAAAAAAAAATAGATTAAAAAGTATCAGTAACAGTATTTTTTTCAGGTACACGTATGAATTAGAGAAATAAATATATTTCTAACCCAACCATTAAATTTTTGATACATATTTTTTTTTTTTATGGTGTAGTGGGCAAACGAGCAGACGGGTCACCCGATGGTAAATGACTACCGCCGCCCATGGGCACCTGTAACTCGAGAGTCACAAGTGCGTTGCCGCCCTTTAAGGTTGGAGTAGGAGAAAAAAAAAAAAAAAAAAAAAAAAAGGGGGAGCCAAAGAGGAAAAAAGAAAGGAGATGCTGGAGGGTCTCGATCGTGACCCCTGGGGTCGCCCATATCGCGCGGCGCAACAAAAGCTCCGCGCGTCGGGCCCCCCCCCTTACGGAGACTCTCCAGCCCAGCTTCCTGCAGGAAGTGGTTGAGGGCCTTTTCCCGCAACGGGTGGAGCACGTACCCCCGTCGATGGCCCCTTTGGCCGGAGACGACGGGGAGGACGAGGAGAATGGTGTTCCACCCGTCACGGAGGCGGAGGTAGGGGCGGCTGTTCTACGGATCCGTTCCAAGAACACCGCCCCCGGGCCAGACGGGATCCCTGCCCGAGTGTTGGCCCTTGCCCTTGACCACATGTCCGACCGCCTCAGGGAGGTGTTCGACGCTAGCTTGGCGCCCGGGCGCTTCCCTGATTGCTGGAAGAGCGGGAAGCTGGTCCTTTTAAGGAAGCCGGGACGGCCTACCGACTCGGTCGGGGCCTACAGGCCCATCGTGTTGCTGGACGAGGCGGGTAAATTGTTTGAGAGGGTCCTCTCTGCCCGCATCGTCCGGCACCTTAGCGAGGTCGGCCCCGATCTGTCGGACGCCCAATTCGGTTTTCCAGCGGGGCGTTCGACGGTCGGTGCTGTGTTGCGCCTGAGGGCCGTGACCGAAGAGGTAGTGCGCTGTGGCGGCGTGCTGTTGGCGGTGTCGTTGGACATCGCCAACGCGTTCAATAGTCTGCCATTCAGCTGCATCAGGGAAGCACTCCACTATCACGGAGTGCCAGGGTACCTGAGGCGGCTAGTGGCAGACTATTTAGAGGAGCGTACCGTCATGTACGAGGACCGAGATGGAGTTTTGAGTCGTCGGCCCATGTCGTGCGGTGTTCCGCAGTGATCCTGATATGGATAGAGTGAACTATGTATCATATTTTTGCGGAAATGTTTTGTTGTTGAAAACCAAACAGACAAACACACAAATTCCAAAATGGAAGAAAAGAGTTGGATAATGTGGTATAAGTTTATGTAAATTGTATTATTAACTATTAAATTGTCTATGAATATTGCAATACAAATATCCGATTCTATCTAGAGGTATTATGTTATATTAAAGTTTATAACACCTCATTCAAGTATTCTATGCTAATAATAATTTTATTAAAAATAACGTTATAGCTTTCCTATTTTATTATAATTAACTTTAAAAGAATAAGATTTTTTTTTTATTATTCTTTTTTCTTGAAATATCAGACTGATGGTTGTGATCGCAAAAAAAGTTAAGAGAGAAAAACATTTTTTTTTTTTTTAAATTATTTAATACCTACGTAAACATAACTTATACTTATATAAAATAAATATATATGTTGATGTTCAATTTATGTACCTATTAATGTGCAGTCAAAATGACTCATGATTAGTATATACGTTTGTAAAATATGATTAGTATCGTGGAAGCCAACAGATAATTTTAAATTGAAAAGGGGATAGCTACTTTAAGCAAAGTAGCTATCCCCTTTTCAATTTAAAATTATTTATATCTTCAAACAAAAAAAAATGATTGAAATCGGACTACGTGTTAATGAATTAAGTACAACTAAGTACAAATTCTGACTTGCATCCCCTCTCTCAAGGAAAGCGTTCTGAACTTCGGGATAAAAGTAACCAAAGTCAAAGTATCTTAAATGTACAGAATTGGTCCCGTTACAGTTACGGTTACGACGGGCGTAAAATATTACGCCCGTCATCTGAACGAGGCCTTAGTATATACGAGCAAGAAGAGATAACGACCAAAATATCTAATCGAAGACATATTATGTGGGAGAGCCATGCTTCGGCACGTATGGTCCAGCTCGACTCCGCTCGATACCACGGCCTCACAGAAAACCGGCTGTGAAGCAATGCTTGCATTGCATTTCGCCCGTGAGTGAAGTTACCGGAGGACCTAACCCTTCCCTCTCCCCTTTTCCCGTCCTTCCCCCCCTCCCCCCTTTTCCTCCTTTTTTTTTTTTTTTTGTGCGTGTGGAAACCCCCTCGGGCCGTCACCCCACCGGGGTTTTCAGTGGGGCGGTGTGTCGGAATCGAACCGACTAAAACCACACGGTGTGCCGTACTGCGCCTTAAGTAGGAGGGATCCGGGAACAGCTTTTATTAAGACATCCGGACACCCCCTAGCGCCCGCCCGCAAAAGCGCGGGCACCACCTCCGGGTAAAAACTTAAATCCTCTCAATTAGGCGACGTCCAGGCACACGCGGACGCCGCCTCCTCGCGGGGGGCCACTATAGCGGGTGGAGGGGAAAACCCGTCCCGTCCACCCGCGGCCACACTCAGGGCGGCATGAGGCGCTGGTATGCGCGCCTCCGCCGCCCGGTTCGCCGACGGCGAATTAGGTCCGAGTGGAGATCGTCCTCCCGGACCCTTTCCGCCGCCTCCTTCTGTGAGATGACGTCCTCACAGAAGGTCGCGACCGCGGTAAAATTCCTGTCGCTACCGGCCATGGAGCGTATGACGGCCGGTAGCGAGAGATCCCCTCCGATGACTGCAGTGAGGGCCCGACGCTGCGTCGCCCAGGCGGAGCAAACCGCCAGCGTGTGCTGGGCCGAGTCCTCACTACAGTCGCAGTGGTGACAGGCGGGACTCAGTTCCCTCCTAGCGACCGAGTGTCTATAATAGTCTGCCACTAGCCGCCTCAGGTACCCTGGCACTCCGTGATAGTGGAGTGCTTCCCTGATGCAGCTAGTGGCAGACTATTTAGAGGAGCGTACCGTCATGTACGAGGACCGAGATGGAGTTTTGAGTCGTCGGCCCATGTCGTGCGGTGTTCCGCAGGGGTCTGTCCTTGGACCACTCCTGTGGAAAATGGGGTACGACTGGGCCCTTCGGGGCGACTTCCCCCCCGGGCTGGGCGTAATCTGTTACGCCGACGACACTCTTGTCACAGCCCGGGGGGTGAACTTTCAAGAGGCGGCGCGTTTGGCCACCAGAGGACTCTCCATGGTGGTCGGGCGCATCGAGGCGCTGGGCTTGCGGGTGGCCCTGGATAAGACGGAGGCCCTTTTATTCCATGGGCCCCGTCGTGGTCCACCACCTGGCGCCTCTATCGTGGTCAACTCGGTCCTCGTACCGGTTCAGGCCCACATAAGGTATCTG
>OY982580.1:14603764-14896346 GCA_963859945.1 Euplagia quadripunctaria
CGCCTCTGGCGCCCTCAGAGGGTTATGGCGGTTAGAGCCATACGCGGACACCCCCGTGGGATTTGAAGGCGGAAGTGCTCGCCGAAGTATATCGGCGAACGGCTGAGTTCCGGGCGGGAAGCGGCAGTCGGCCCCCTCCCGAAGAGGTACGCGAATGGCGTGAGGCCGCTCGCCGAGCCACCATGGCTCGTTGGTCGTCCCGGCTGGAGGCTCCACGTGCTGGCTTTGCCACCGTGGAGGCGCTCCAGCCGGTCATCGTCGAGTGGGCAGGGCGGCAGCACGGGACCCTTTCCTTCCGACTGACGCAGGTTCTTTCCGGGCACGGCTGCTTCGGGAAGTACCTGCACTCGGTCGCTAGGAGGGAACTGAGTCCCGCCTGTCACCACTGCGACTGTAGTGAGGACTCGGCCCAGCACACGCTGGCGGTTTGCTCCGCCTGGGCGACGCAGCGTCGGGCCCTCACTGCAGTCATCGGAGGGGATCTCTCGCTACCGGCCGTCATACGCTCCATGGCCGGTAGCGACAGGAATTTTACCGCGGTCGCGACCTTCTGTGAGGACGTCATCTCACAGAAGGAGGCGGCGGAAAGGGTCCGGGAGGACGATCTCCACTCGGACCTAATTCGCCGTCGGCGAACCGGGCGGCGGAGGCGCGCATACCAGCGCCTCATGCCGCCCTGAGTGTGGCCGCGGGTGGACGGGACGGGTTTTCCCCTCCACCCGCTATAGTGGCCCCCCGCGAGGAGGCGGCGTCCGCGTGTGCCTGGACGTCGCCTAATTGAGAGGATTTAAGTTTTTACCTTTAATATAACATAATACCTCTAGATAGAATCGGATATTTGTATTGCAATATTCATAGACAATTTAATAGTTAATAATACAATTTACATAAACTTATACCACATTATCCAACTCTTTTCTTCCATTTTTGGAATTTGTGTGTTTGTCTGTTTGGTTTTCAACAACAAAACATTTCCGCAAAAATATGATACATAGTTCACTCTATCCATATCCAGTTCTATAAAAAACATATTACAATGCTAACTGCGCAGTAATGTTACGTTTGTAGTGAAACTACTGTGGTCGCGTGTTCTGTATCTCTTTAATATGTAATTTATCTTTATTTAACTTTATAATATACCTATTGAGCGTACACCTTACTGCCCTTAAATCGATTTCCTATTTTCGCTCCATCCCATGGTTGCCTGTAAGAGATTGCCTCAGTGCGATAAGGCCGCCAATTGTATTAGCCACCCTACCTTGCTGTGCTCCTACTGCTTCAAATTATTTTGGTGTACAATAAAGAGATATATTATTATTATTTCTCTTTATTAAACTTAAAACTTATAAATTACATTTTTAAATATGTATAAAACAAAATATATATTTAAAAATATAAAAAATAGTAGACCACCGACATCGGGTACAGGGACCAAGACGCCGGTGGTTAGGGCTCCAAAGACAGGAGCCTCCTCACCAAACGGGCCGTGTCGAGGAGAACTGCTTTCTGCATCAGTCCCTTGATCCAGCCGTCTAAGGCGAGCCTCTTAAGGTGTTGATCGAGGCTCTTGGCTATTAATCCATGAGCATATATGACAATCGGAACAATGATCGCCGAATCGACATCCCACATATCGACAACCTCGTGAGACAAATCCAAATATTTTAATTGTTTTTCTTTTTCAACTTTCACGAGGTTCCCGTCATGAGGAATCATTGCGCGGCGCTCTAATCGGTCTATCAGCACTAGATCAGGCTTATTGGCAACAATAGTTCTGTCAGTGATGATAGATCGATCCCAATATAATGTGGCACGATCATTTTCGAGAACTGGGTCGGGCACATACCTGTAATATGGCACCTCTAAATTCACAAGATTGTATTTAAGGGCAAGTTGTTGATGTACAATCCTGGCCACTTGATTGTGTCTATGCAAATATTCCCCGTTGGCAAGACGAGAACATCAAGAAATAATATGCCTGATAGATTCACCGGGACAGTGGCATGCCCGACAGATGTCCACCGTACCATCTTTCAGAATATATTTCCGATAGTTATTCGTCATAACAACTTCGTCCATAATTGCAAAGACAAAACCTTCGGTTTCTTCGAAAAGATCACCGAACCGTAGCCAAGATGTAGAGGCTTTAACACGACCATGAAGTTCTTTGCCCTTCCATACCTCCCTGCGATCATTAGTACTAAGTACTACAGGTTTGCGCCAGTTATCTTTAGCCAGAGCGAGCGGAGTGAGTCCGTTGTCCACTGTGACCACATTACGATGCACTCCCACATCAGTATGAAGAAAATATTCTCTAAGGTTGTATATCTCGCGATTGTGTAGGGTCTTAATGTTTAAGAGTCCACGACCCCCAAATATCCGCGGGATATACAACCTCATTACCGATGAACGTGGGTGGTGCATTCGGAATGCAATCAGCAGTGTACGGACTCTCCTATCAAGGGCATCTAATTCGGTCTGAGTCCATCTAATTATACCAAAGGAATACATCCGGCATGACCCAACCGTTGCAGGCACGCATTTTGTTACCCCCTGATAAAAGACTTTTAAGTACTTTTTTCAGGCGGCCAAAGAAGCGCTCTTGCAGCGCTTGTTTCATATGAGATTCAGGTATTCCCAATGACTGTGATATACCTAGATACTTGTAGCTTTCAGTGGCAGACAGAGATCTGAGTTTCGTTGAATCTGAAAGTTTGACTCCTTCAGATTCTACTATCACGCCTTTCTTTACATGCATGACTGCACACTTGTCCACACCAAATTCCATCTTGATAGAGTTACTAAAGTTTTCAGTCACCTTCAGTAACGCTGTCAATTGCAAATTAGTGGGGGCAATAAGTTTCAAATCGTCCATGTACAGAAGGTGAGATATAACTCGATCGTCTTTCTGCAACCTATAGCCTAGTCCTGAACCCTCTAACAGCGTACTGAGAGGATTCAAAGCTAGGCAGAACCACAAGGGACTCAAACTATCACCTTGAAATATACCCCGCTTGATCTTTATTGGTACATCGTTTGCCGCAATCTGCCGGCATCCTGGATAGCGAAGTGCCGTTCTAAACTGCCCCATACACGACTTCAAAAAAGTGCAAAGAGTTGTATCAATTTTGTACAACTCTAGCACTCTCAAAAGCCATGTATGTGGAACTGAATCAAAGGCTTTCTTATAGTCTATCCAACATGTCGCCAGATTCTTACGGTGACGACGTACCTGTTGGCTAATGGCCATATCTATGATAAGCAACTCTTTAGTGCCACGGGTCCCGCTTCTACATCCATTCTGAGAAATACATATGATCGAATTTTTATTTAAATGTGTAGTAATTTTGAGTCTCAGAATAGATGTTAGAAGCTTATACATAGTTGGTAGGTATGTAATTGGTCTATAATTTTTGGGATCTATGGCACTACCAGATTTACAGAGTAAGTGGGTTACGCCAGTTGTCAAAAATTGGGGTAACGAACCGGAATCCAGTGCTGCTTGGAACTGAGATGCCAAACGAGCTTGCGAGCTTCGGAACCATTTAAGCCAAAAGTTGTGCAGTCCGTCTGGTCCAGCCGATTTCCAGTTTGATAATGACTGGACTGCACAACTTACGCCACTTCACACGCCATCATCATCTGGGAAATGCGCGTCACTCACACAGAGATCCGATTGTTCCCATTTTCTGTAAACCCACCTCTCATTTCTTTGGAACATACGATTCTGATTATACCGATCTGTTCGCTTTTTGTATCTTCGAATCCTATTTGCCCATGCATAAACTTTCTGCTTTAGAAAGTCTATGCGCTCTGTGACACATGACATATATTGTTGAGGACTAATGTTGGTCCCCAGGAATGCCTGTTTCACAAAGCGCATCACTCTCGGCCGCGTATTACCCGATCTAAAGCAGATAAGCTTACCGATGAGTGTCCTGGCCTCAGAAATACGACGCTCGATTCTGCACTGCCAGGCTGGCACAGCAGGCTTGGGTCGAGTAGTAGCGGTATTTACAGAGAAATGTACTCTAGCTACTCGACATGCTGCGACAGCCGCACAGTAGAGAATAGAGTGTATATCACTAAGATCTTCGCTATTGTCTAAATAGTCAGACAATAACGAATCCAAGGCACACACCAGCGCTATATTTCGTCTATGAATGGGCAAACGGGATAAATGGGATCTATTACTGTAGTTCACAAACCGGTATTCCAGAATCGCATCCTCCAAGGCGCTCCTTAACCTTTCGTTGTATTGGGTACTTACAGATATAGCTTCACTGTCCACAATTTCATCAACATGTAATTGCGGTGCCAATTGTGGTGTGTGATTGGTCACCAAACCCACAACTAACAAATCTATTCCGTACGTCAGAGCGTAGCCTCTCAAGTACGGTATCATCCAGCAGGTGACAGCGCTGTATAGCCCGTACCTGATCCGAGAGTCGTTGTGCTGATACGTTGACAGCTGGTTCAAGCTCCTGAAACAGAGACAGTAATCGAACACGGTACGCAGTAAGGTTAGTTCCCAACTCTGTAGCCCGATGATATGCCCGCATGACGTTTTCATTCATTGAATAAGTCCATTTCATGCGGCGCACATCACCACCGGCAGCGGGGGCCCTATTCGAGGTCAGTGGTCCTCGGGGTCCTAAGCAGGACGGTGGCCGGCCTCTCCCCTGCCGATGCACAGGTGTTGGCGACGTCGGCGGGGAGAAATACTCGTCGCTGGAACTTGAGCTCGACGCCTCGCTGTTTGCCGATCTTACCGAAGAGTGTATTGGCAGCTGTGCGACGAGTCCGGGGATATTTGTTGTGCAGTCCTCTGTCGGGCTTGATATCTTATAAGCATTTTATTTCATTGTAATTCATGTTATTTTATTATTGGGCTATTGTCTTATATGACATATGTCATTTTCTTCGAAATTTTTTCTTCTGAACTTTTGCATGTTGTTATGTTGCATTATTATTATTATTAATACTTTCTTACTACTTGTCTTGTTAGTAAATTGTGTTAGTATTTATACCTTAATATCAAACGTGTGTGAGCTAATATTTATACACACATGGAACAATCATTTCGCTTGCTCAGTAGGAAATACATATTATAATAATTGATGATATTGGGGTCGCTGCTATTCAGGTGACCTACTATGCTATTGAGACTAATAATAATGCTTACATGTTTGTTACTTTACACCAATAGATGAATACACGTGTTTTTTTTTATGAGCCAATAACATTAAATCTTCCTTTATTTGGTAAACATAAATTCTAAATAATAATAATAAATAAAATTAATATTTTTACAAAATAAACGAAAAAAGTATTTAATACTTTCTGAAAGTGTAAATAACCTACAAAGTGTTGTGTATGTGTGCTTTATAGATGGCTTTGTGGATTTTTTTTAATAGCGGTGTTATGATTTGTCGCATTTATTTCATATGCGATTATAAAATTATTTGTATGGATATATACGGTTATGATAGATTTTCAATCGTAGGATAGCACGTTATCTGCTGACCGTGGGCCCGTGCGCCCGCGGGGATGAATGAGATGATGGAAGTGGCATCTAGATCAAACTATGAAAAATAAAAAATGTTGGGTTGATCTCACCGCACTGTTGGTTAATCGTATAGCATCGATAAAAAAATATTGTTGGAAAGTGAAGGATGTGTCTGGACTGGACATCGCCTAGTTAGTAGATGGAGTCACTTGCTACCCGCGGGCTTGCGCTGCGTAGACCATCCGAGGCAAATTCGATATACGGCCTCATCAATAGCTTGGTGAGAGAAAACATTATTTTTTGTACGCTCCAAGTTTTCACCGCAATACAGTATAAAAAATCCTACCTGGAAGATACCACTTTTCAGGAAGAGGTGCAACGTTTATTATAAGCGAAACAGCAATATGTCTGTTTTCCGACATAAAACAGGAACGAAGTTGCCTGCACAGCCAGTATCAAAATAAAATCTTCAAGAATGTTTTGGAAAGAATACAACCATACTATTTTACACACCATTTTAAGAAAGTAATCTATTTATTCGAGGAGGCTATTTTTCAGAGCCGTTTGAGAAGACAGTGTATTCCGATAACGCAACTGTTCACATATACGAAAATGTCACACTTACGAGTACATGTCCAGTTATCGATTTGTTGATTGACGTATTCTGGTACGGACCTTTCAACTGTTCCATTAAAGAAATGGATTCTAAGTTAATAGACAACGGAACCCTACCGACACCCTGTGTACAAAACCTAACGTTGATAAAGGTAGCTATGTACTTGTTTTCTTTTGAATAATAATTATAAAGTATCACTTCCGCAAGTATTACTTTGGTACGACTTTCCATTGACGTCCGTCGATTTGAGGAATGTACTTTAAGAACTATAATTCAACTTCAACTTTTGGTTTGTGGCTTTGTGGAGTTAATATTGCTCTTAGAATGTACTAATCAATTCGGTTCTTTGACATAAGTTGAACTTAACCTATTTTATTTCTTATCTCGTCAGTTTTACGTTTCGTTCCACAAGCCGGCACACATTCTAATTTTTATTCTAAATAATCTGTGGTAGAGATTGACATAAATATTGCAAAAACTACGCGTCTCCGCATGTTGAAACTTTGCGTGTGTGCTTATAATAATATAACCTTTCTGTAAAAAAAACTTCAACCCCCAACTCGACAGACGTTAATGGAAAACTGTCCCATTAATTTAATTATAATAATCATTTTATTAATTTAATTGTAATTTATGTGATAACTATCACTCATCATGCCTACCCTTGTCCCAATTTTATTTGGGGTCGGCGCAATATGTTTTTAATTTTCCATTCTACTCTATCGTTCGTGATTTTACTGCTTACTCCCTTTTCTAGCCATGTCTTCTTTCACACAGTCCATCATTCTTTTCTTTGGTCGTCCTCAAAGTCAACTTGCATACATAAAACTCTTTTCACCATATTTTGTTCATCTCTCCCCATCACATGTCCATACCACTATAACTTTCATCCACTGGTGCTAACTTTTAAGTCCCTTCTAATATATTAACTTCTCACCTTCTCCATCCACACATCCATCTCAACATTCGCATTTCGTAAATATGTATTTACGGGAATTAATGCGACCACGAAAAGGTTACACACCTCTGAATTGCCTGACGTTTCGACCAGGTTACACTGGCCGTGGTCACAGGCTAACTGGCTTAGCGGCGCACGCCCTCCATCGTCGAGATCGTGAGGTTCTTCATCCACCCCCACTTTCGATATTTTTGATATTTTCGTTTCGCTATGTACCGTCACATACAATACTAACAGTGTCCCTATTCTATAAGCAAACCAATGTGTCCTTATTTGTCTGTTCACCCGACTGCCCATAAAAGCATTAGCATTAGGTGGCATGCTTTTTATCACTGGATTCCACGCCGTAGATAATTTGAAACCATCGTCCCGATTGAAAGTTTTGTGTTTTTTAATTTCTATCGCTTCACGTACAACTCTTGAATAAAAGTGACGTTCCGTAGAGAGGACTTGCGTACGGTGAAATTCAATCCAGTGATTGGTGCCCGCTTCGAGTGCATGTTCTGTAATCGCTGATTTGCTAATCTGTCGGTTCTTCACAGCACCGATATGTTCTTTGACCCGACCCTTTCAGCACTAGCCCGCTTTGTTTGGCCTATGTAGGAACTACCGCAGCTGTAGTTTATTTTGTAGACACCTGGAGTTTGTAACGGCAAGACATCCTTCGATGTACCCACGATGTTTTGAATCTTCACGCCTGGTGTGTACACTGTCGGAATGGAGTATTTCTTTAACACGGAGCCTATCTTATCCGTTACTCCTTTGACTTATGACATGTAGGCTGGGTGTCTGTTCACCTCCGGATGCTTGCGTCTCATTGTCGGTTGCTTCCGTGTTCCATTCACCTGATATCTGTCACTTTTGAGTACCTCCTGAACACGATCCAGTTCTCGCTCCAAATGTTCAGGGTCAGTCAGCCTGTGACCACGGCTAGTGCAACCTGGTCGAAACGTCAGGCAATTCAAAGGTATGTAATACCTTTTCGTGGTCGCGTTAATTTACGTAAATACATAATTATATCATGGAACGCGAAAGTTTAAAAGTTAGTATTCGCATTTCAACTACTTCTCTCATCCGTTCTCTTTGTGGGCCAACTTTCAGATCCATACAGGACGGCAGGTCTGATGATCATCTTATATGCCTGTCCCTATAACTTGGTAGAAAATTCACTTAATTATCTCTACCACCACTTCAATGAATTATCGCTAAAGCACAGATTACCGAATAGTTACAAACATATACTATGTACTTTTATACATAGTATACAAGTTATAAAACATGTACAAGAAATGTGTAGTTACATTTCGGTGTGAAAAATCAAGGCTACTGATAAAAACGCTCTCTTGAAAAACGAAAATCTTTTTCTGTACTTACATATTAATTCCATAGATTCCATAATATGTCCACAACCTTTCTGGAACATAATGTTTACGAGACCTTAATTCGCACTTCTATGAAAACTTCTTTAGTACTTCAGGAAGTACTTTTCAGATAAAATAGAGTAACTGCTATTTATTAATTTACAGAGCGAAAACCCTAAAGATAGACAAGTACATCTAAGTTTATATAATGTTACCAAGGAAGATGAAGGCTGGTATATTTGTTATGCATTGAGCTTCTTTGGGGTCTACGGCGGAATGGGATATGTAAAAATATTAGAATGTAAGTAGTTTTATTGTTACGGTTATAATTAAACTAATTGTTAATTTTATCGACTAAATCCATAGACAGAGCAATTATTGCTCTTAGATTTTTATGCTTAAGTTTGTCAAAAATAAAAATAAAGAACTCGTATAGGATAACTTCGGGTCGTTTTTTTAGAGTCCATAATAAAATAATATAAATAATATATAGGATAACTTCGTTTATCTGTCAGTCTGTCTATATCTGTCAACATCCTTTTTCTCGAGAACCCGTGGAGGCATCAAGTTGAAATTAATATCAAGTACTTATGTTGTTCAAATACTTATTTTTTTTACAGCTTCAAGAGACCGCAAAAATAAGTATTTGATGTTCATTTTAATTTGATATCTCCACGGGTTCCTAAGGAAAATGGTCTTTACAGACAGACAGACGAACAAAAAAGTGATCCCATAAGGGTTCTTTCTCTCTTTCTTCCTTTTCCATTAAAAGTGTCTATCTAGTGTCTATAATATGTAACATTTAGTAATGATTAAAGTTACATATTAATGCTAAAGTTATGAATCAAACTGTTACTATACTAATTGATGAGTTCCTTCATCACCACACTTAACAAAATCTTTGAAATCTTGAAATTAATTTAACAATGTACGATTCAGCGCCTCGCCCAGTAGCGACCGAACCAGAGCTGACCAATTCGTCGTTCATAAACATTATAACCGCCGTTTTCGGTGGAGTGCTCTTTGTGGCGGCAATGGTAGTGGTAACAACCTGCAGGAAATTAAAAAGAGAGATCAAACAAAAACGACTAGCCTTGGAAACGGCTAGAGACGTCATTGAAACATATTGGAAGAAGAAAGTAACGATAGAGAAGCCACATATAAATAACTCACCTGATGCTACTGGAACATTGGTAAGTTTGGTTAGGCCACAGGAATGAGATGAAGGAGAAAAACTCGTTATGATCTAATCTACTAAAGCAGTTATATATAGCGTATCATATTTGAGTTCTAACTATATTAGAACTATTTGCACTAACATTTTGCACGACAATATTTGGCAAATGTTAAGATGCACGTGCACACTTTTTAGCGCTTTATATACCTACCGGTGTCTCTAACGTAAAGGCTGTAATAATATATTAAGTATGTAGGTATACGAAACACCACCTTATACTGATCAGTGTAAGGGTGTATTTAGTATAATTATAAATGTCGTCTAGGGTTCATATTTAATAAATCCTCTGTGACCAATTAGAGTAGAGTTCTATATGTAAGTAAAATAATGATTATCGTCTAAGTGTGTGCAGCTGGCGACACATGATTTGGATTTTTAAATACATACGAGTATTCTGTACGTTAGACATTAGACTTTCGTGATGCCGCAGTGTTTGTAGAATAGAACTGCCAAGTTGTTAAGGTCCTGGGTTTGATTCCCGCGTCAGGCAGCATTGGGGCATTCGGGCACGATTACTTTATTGCCATCCCTTACCTTGGGATTGTGACTGATACATGGCAATACCACCACTAGTACTAACTTAACCTAACTTTTTAAATGTAAGAATATACTAAACGCTTTTAGTAAAAATAAGTTAAATGATGTTTATGTAAATAAGAAATGATCGTATGTAGGAGTTTGGAGTCAACTTCAAATCGAAAATAATGTTTTTATTGTTTTAATGGCTTTATTTGTAGTCCAGTTTAACTATCCTAGCTCCCCCTCCCATGGCGGACTTGTGCTAAAGTGGTAGGGGGAGAAAATGGGTAGGGGGAGGGGGGGGTAGAAAATTTTACGGTTATAGTCCCAAAAGGGGTATTTTTGCAGTTTTACGGTTACAGTTCCTAAAGGACTCACAATATAGGAATAGGTCATTATAAAGTTTTAGAACATCAAATTCTGCACTTAATAAGACTAAACGCACGTTTTTCAGCTCACTCTTTCCTATACTACTGAACTTAAAATTTGGCCCAGTATATCCACCGGTAATATCATGCAAACCACCAACATCTAATCCACCTATGAATATAGTGGTCCATAATAAAGTTTAAAAGGAATAATTCTGTTGATGACAGCAAATTGTTTGACTACCCGTTTCCGTACAGTTTCACCTTAAAACCCACGAATGCCTATTACTCACTTTTGTTATCAGAATAGAAGTACATTATAATTTCATATCAGTAATTTGATTTTGTGAAATATTTTTCTGTGGTTAGCTGCGTGTGGCAACACTAGAGTAATGCCCACCATTGCATAGTTTAGTCAAAATTTAAATTAATTCATTTATTAATAAGATTTTAATTGACCTAATGGTAATCATAATATTTATAGTTGCAAAGGCCATCACTAAAACAATTCTACACATCCATGCAGATTCCATCTCTTCTTCCTTACTAAAATATTCGCAGAAAATGAAGTCAACTTACTTAATTTTAACAGGAACGTACATTACGTCCCATCATACCTTATAACTGTACCATAGTCAACTGTTGTTATTAGGTTCAGAATCAATATGATGACTTACTCCGATATTTTATAGGTTTTGCCCGTAATAAAGATTGAAAAGCAAAAGGTCTCCGAAGTGAAAAAAAATACCAGCGACACAAAATTATTGTTATCAGAGTATGAACTCCCTGTTGACGAGGACTGGGAAGTGCCCCGAGAGACAGTGGTTTTAGGCAAGGTATTGGGAGAAGGAGAGTTCGGGAAGGTCGTCAAAGCAGAGTGCGTGGGAGTAGTGAAGCGAGGGCTGTCTACAGTAGCAGTTAAAATGTTGAAAGGTAGGCTTGGACATTGAAAGATATGCTTCGTGAATTTGTGATCTTTATTAAAAATAAATAAATAATTGGCATTTATTTGCTGACAGTTAAAGCGTAATTCACACATGAAGCAGGTGCGGGTCTAATTCCTTGTATTTATATGGAAGATAAGACACTGAAAGCGTGCGCGGATCGGGCGCGGAGTGGGTGGTGAGCGGGAATTAGACTCCCGTCCTGACCCGCGCCCGTTTTATGTGTGAGTTGCGCTTAATCGTGATTCTCGATTTAAATTCCCCCACATTTAATAGAACAATCCTCGAACACGCTGAATAAGTTGACCTAAAACCATATAGAACAGCAAATGCCAAAGCGGTAATAAAATACACATAGACACAATCCTAAGTGGCAGAAACGTATAAATTCCCTAGAACCATTTCGTTATTTTTTAAATAATTCTTTCAAAATCTTCATTTCTGAGACTAGCGCAGTCATTTCCAAATTCGTAATGCCAAAAAAATATTCTTATTAGAATATTTTTATTTGTTGGAGAATACATTAAATTATTCTCTGCCCATTTAACGTTAAAGGTGTGCAAAAGCCAAGGGAATAGGTTTTTTTTAAAGATAATATGTTTTTTTACCTAGGTTACTTTTGCATGGAAACACATTTTTTTTTATTTCAGATGGCCACACTGATGCGGAAATGACTGCGCTAGTCTCAGAAATGGAGATTATGAAAGTAGTAGGAAAACACGTGAATATTATAAACTTGTTAGGATGCTGCACACAGGGTGGGCCGCTCTATGTCATAGTCGAATTTGCACTTTATGGTAGCTTGAAGGCATTCTTGCACAATCATCGACCCGGCATCAGGTTAGTGAAGGTTTTTCTCAAAATAAATCATAATAAAAATCTTTCTTTACTCTATAATATCCTGAATAACCAGCTACTCTTGTCGTCTGTCACACACGAAACATTTAACGTTAGAAATCTACAACGTTTCTGGAAATCTTCTTTACAATAGAAGCTACCCGCTTGTGGAATGCATTGCCAAAAGTTTACAGATGAGCACAGACATTTATTACTATTCAGAAACGTTTACAGGATTATTACTTATCTCTGTAACAACTTTACATAATGTGTTTCTTAAGATAAACTCTTACGAATTTCAGTAAAGAATCTTCAAACGGTAGTTTGGACGATAAACGAAATCTTACACCGCAGGATTTAGTGTCATTTGCATACCAAGCCGCTAAGGGAATGGAATATTTAGCATCCAGACATGTAAGAAATACATTTTTTTTACTAACCTAACTAATATAATATAATATAATAAAATTAAGTGTATATATATATTATTTTAAAATTATACTAATATAATAAAGCTGAAGTTATTTCGATTTGGTGGTACGCGCTAATCTCTGGAACTACCAGAATGATTTAAAAAGAATCTCAATTGATAGCCTTATTCTTCAAGGAGGTTACAGCCTATTTAACATCACGCTACAACTCTTAGGAGCGGAGCAGTGACCATAAACCTTTGTGAAATCAGCGTAGGACTAAAAGTACTCCTTTTCCATCCTTACAAAAATGAAGACAGTGTTTTTGGGGCTTGATCCAATAGGCCAAAATTAAATATTTCGTAAATCAACATGTGTTCGATTCTTTTCAGTGCCTTCATCGAGATTTAGCCGCCCGTAATATTTTAGTCTCAGAAAATTTCGTTCTCAAGATTGCTGATTTCGGACTAGCGAAGAACATACAAAATGAAGACTACTATAGGAAGAAGACAGCCGGAAAATTACCAGTGCGTTGGATGGCTCCTGAGTCACTTAACAATATGCTGTTTACTATACAGACTGATGTGTGAGTTTTGTACTATAATTATATATAAAAGTAACAACTATGAACTTAAGAACTTGCGATACAGTTTTAAACATCGATTACGCTGAAGTTTTCTTGCAACTGAAATGTTTTGGGCAAAGTTATCTTACTAGACTGGACTTGATTCCACGACAGCGCCATATCAGTGGGTTACTCTGTGTAACGGAGAGACCTGAGACACAGATTAAGGAGTAGTTACTACATAACCTAATACCCATCCATTCATCATATAAACACTTTTATGTTTATTTTTTTAATAATAAAATTTTGTTACCTTAATATATATTTTAATGATTTTGCCTTTTTACCGTTCATTAATAACAATAAAATACTTCAAAAGTATATTTGAAATAAAAATGTGTTATATCAGTGTAAGTACCTATTAATTACAGAAGAGTTTTAAAAGCATCCTTCATCAACCTCATCACTACCTACTACTACTATGTTTTCAGGAAACTGCCAGCGTTGCTATACTCTTGTTAAGAATTAGGGATATTTGAAATTTATTTTCTAAGCGATCGATGATGAGATGAATTAAATTGAATAGATGTTCGCGTACGTTACAATTTCACCACTTTAATTTGCTTATAAATAGCAGCATTCTCCACCAATAACACTCCTGCTTTTCCCTACTCTTAACGGTATGAAAATAGCTATGATACAGCGATCCTACTTTTCGCTGTTTCTACGTCATTCCACAAATCTATGCTAATCCAAGTCTTTTAACAGCTGGTCATTCGGCGTGCTCCTGTGGGAAATAATGACGTTGGGCGCTACACCGTACCGAACTGTGCAAGGACAGTACATGTACCAGTACCTCAGGGCTGGACATCGTTTGGAGAAACCACCTGGTTGTAGACTTGACGTGTAAGTGTCCTTAAAGTATACTATTTTTAGGAACTTCTTCACAGTGAAGAGCCAACTGATGAAGCGTCAGTCATTTTTAGTTCTAGGCAGGGACAGACTCAGAGATAGACTCAGATATAGAATAAAAAGACGTAGGGTACCAAAGTTTTTTCCCTTGAATTGAGACTACCCGGATAGGGAAGTGCGTTTACCATACAAAAGACCACACATAATTACATTACGTTACCTCCGCTCAACACACAGTTGTTGATAACGAATCGACATGATTAAAATGATTGTTTTGCATCAGTATGCTATCGGTCGTGTCAGTGTCATTTTCATATTTTTTTATGAAATTAAATCTGTTGCTTGTTTCAGATACATGCTTATGCGTGAGTGCTGGTCGTTATCACCTAAAGGTCGACCTACTTTCACCGAATTAGTTAAAGAACTGGATAAGATCCTGACAACGATGTCTAACCAAGAATACCTCGACCTTAGCCTTCCTGAGTCAGATATCTCACAAGTTACAAAAACACGTTGGCTTTCAAACAAGGAGTTTACCTGACAATTGGGTCAAGTATATTAGCTATAGAAAAGGAACATTCAAAAACAGTCGGGAAGTAAAAGAGGCAGTTATACAACCTAAATCAATCCTAAAGATAGACCTTGCCGCCTTGACAATGGTGAAATGCAAAAAAGGTGACGCTAGTTCCAAACTTCCTGGTCCACGATAAGTATGTGCAAATGTTACGACCTACATCGCCTTCACCACATTGCTGCAAAATTGTAAGATGGCGTATGATCATGGATCTCAAAAACGTCGGGCTCACTTGTAATTTAATAAATAATCCATCCTCTCGACCCAGTCGTGATCAATGTTTCACTGGTGTGGCTGAAAAACGACATACGGTAGTAATGTCCCCAAACACTAACCTACCAATTTTAGCAGAAGCAGGTACTTGACTGCTGTCCCTGGATCCTATCCATTTTAAGGAAAAAAGACTCTTCACCAGCAAGTAGTTCTAGCGATGTTAACGGCGTTTTCTTTTATCAGTGTTAAAGAGTCATGTTGAAGGTCTCGGTGTTAGTAGACAAATAAAAAGCGGACTGTATTTTACGCTGGTTTGTAATGTCGACAAGTAGGTACGTCGCACAGAGCAGTGATCCCGATCAAGTATATAAGGCGAGTGACTGGCGTAATCGCGATGGTAGTGGGAGCCGTTCCGCCCGCCGCCCGCGCCTCTCCTTGCCTGCGCCGCGCCGTTCGCTAGTGGTTCAGCCGGTTGAAAGCTCCGGCTTACCGCGATGTCGAGGATCGAGGTTTGATTCTCGACATATTCCCCCCAGGATGAAGAATTAAGAGTCTTGAGCTGGAAGAGGGCAAATGTTATTATATGCTCTTCGTATGATGCCTCTCTTCGTCTTTATCTCGGCAACACGACTGATCCCATCAACACCAGGATAAACCTTGACGATCCTTCCAAGAGGCCACAACAATGGTGGAAGGGTGTAATCCTTAATGAGGACTAAGTCGTTGGGTTTGAGCTCATTATTGGAAGACGTAAGCCACTTCGTCCGCTGTTGAAGGGTTGCGATGTATTCATTTCTAAAACGGACCCAGAAATGTTGTCGAATGAACTCAATCCTTTTGTAGCGATCAGTGATGGTAATGTCTCTTTCTAAGACTTGTGGATGTGGATAACTGGTGAGTGGTCGTCCTATTAAGAAGTGGGCGGGAGTAAGCGCTGTGAAGTCGAGAGGATCTGTGGAAAGGTGAGTGAGGGGACGAGAATTTAAAATAGCCTCGACTTGAGCCAAACAGGTAGCCATCTGCTCATAGGTAAAATGGACAGCTTGTAATTGACGCCTAAGGTGATGTTTTGTTGAGCGGACAGCTGCCTCAGCCATTCCATTAAAGTGTGGGCTATAAGGAGGGGTAAATTTAAAATCGATACCTTCCTGGGCCATGTCTTGTTGAATATTACATTCAAGAAGAAACCTTTGCAGATCGTTGGATGCACCAACAAAGTTCGTTCCGTTATCGGATGAGATACTTTGTGGCTTCCCCCTGCGAGCAATGAAGCGGTTCAACGCGGCTATAAAGGCTTCTTTCGTAAGTTCTGTAACAAGCTCCAAATGTATAGCTTTAACAGAAAAGCACACGAAAATGCATAAGTAGGATTTCAAGAGCCTGCAGCCTCTACCTTTGCGGTCAGCAATCAGCACCGGTCAAGTATATAAGGCGAGTGACTGGCGTAATCGCGATGGTAGTGGGAGCCGTTCCGCCCGCCGCCCGCGCCTCTCCTTGCCTGCGCCGCGCCGTTCGCTAGTGGTTCAGCCGGTTGAAAGCTCCGGCTTACCGCGATGTCGAGGATCGAGGTTTGATTCTCGACAAGTCATGTTTTAATCAGCCGCTTTTAAAAGTAATAGTATATTTTATTATTTATAAATAACATTTGAAATCTTATTTTTCGGACTTATTTATGTAAGAATTACTCGGAATATATTTTAACACGCTGTCGCTGCTCTCACGCACTCGTCTTATGCTAGTTCCTCAATCGACACCCTCCGTTCCTACGTTGACTTTTTTCCTCTCCCCTCTCTTTCACGCTCGTTTTCCGTCTCGTTCACGCCTTTCCTTTAGTAACATCACCTTTTATACGTTTAGATAACTTTCACATATATTTTTAAATAAAACCAATGCGCTGTCCCGCTGTTACATACTACTCCACACGCCATCTCTATTCAATGGCTTTACTCACTATGATAGTGCTATCTATTGTATAAGTTTGCTAGTGACATACAAATTATAATTGTCTCTTTTAAGTCAGGAATTTGATGTGTCAAACACAAACAACAGATGGCACTGTTTTAAATTGTGTTTTCAGCTAACCAAAAAATTTTAAAGTTCACGAATAATGATAAACAATGACACGGATTTGTAGTTTTAAGTACAGTTAAATCGGCTCAATATGTATGTGTATTATGATTTACGGCATAATAGAAACATTATTATGGATAATTAGAATTATTAGAGCGCATTGCCCATTCATTGATAATTCATTCCTTACGTAACCTACATTTTTGGTGGTGATACTGTACATTTTCAAAGTGTCTGTTAAAAGTGAAAATAAAAAAAAATCACTGTTTTCTGAATTTCTCCTCTGCATACACACAATTACCCAGCTAGACGCCAAATTTCAACTTTTTAGGTCATCGGGAGGTGTGTATGTGTTTTGGAGTTCTACTTCATCTAAGGGGTTTTATTTATTTATTTATTTATTTATTTATAACACTTCCTGCAGACAAATTGCACGAGGCGGACTTAATGCCGCAGGCATTTTCTACCAGTCAACCTTTGGGTGATACAGAGACGTGCGTGGCAGGTGTATAATTATAATTAAAGTTGCGATTGTAAGTTTAAACGATTCTACCAATAAGTCTGTGTAAAGCTGTCGTACTTTAACTTTGAAAGTTTGTCGGTTAGAGGACATCCTGATTTCTAGTGGGAGCGCATTCCAGAGGTTCACAACCTGGACAGTGAAGGACGAATGAACTATGCTGGAGTTATGGGAGGGACAAAGAAGGAGAAGATTATTAGAAGAGCGGAGATTTTTGGAATGGTTAGAGGACAAGTATTGGATATGAGATGTTAGGTAAGAAGGAGAATTAGGAGAGTGGAGAAGAGAGTAAAGCATAGTCGACGCACTCAAACTGCGGCGTTGCCTTATGGGTAACCAAGACAGTTGGTTGCGATAAGTAGATACATGATCATACTTTCGCAGGTTGAATACGAACCGAATGCAATTGTTGAGAAGTCGGTCTAGTTTGTTGAGTAGATCTGCATTCAAGTCGAGATAGCAAACATCACCGTAGTCGACAACAGGGAACACCAAAGTCTGTACAAGCAACGCTTTTGTCTTGGCTGGGAGAAAATTTCTTAAACGATAAAGACTACGCAAGTTGTTAGTTACCTTCTGACTGACTTGGGCTACTTGTGTTTGCCAGCTTAGTGTACTGTCGATGTACAGACCAAGATCCCTAACTGAAGGGCTAATGGGCAGATGTGATTCATTAAAAATAATATCTGGTACGCTACTGATATCAACTCTGCTCATCATTCTTGGGCTACCTATTAAAATTGCTTGGCATTTAGATGGATTGACTGTTAATCCGAACCTGTTGGACCAGTTTTTTATTGCCTCCAAGTCAAGATTGATACTAGCTATAGCATCGTCCAGGTTGTCTACTCTGGCCTGTGAATAGATCTGTAGATCATCTGCATACAGGTGATACGCACACTGAAGTTCATGGGATACGAAATTAATAAATAAACAAAAATTCAAGTATTTATATCAAATAGATTCTGAGTTACTAAGCGGTCAAAAGTGGCTCCAAGTGGTTTGTGTACACACGGCTGCTGCGTCGCATGTTCATTTTTCTTAAACTTGGCTTGACATGCTGCCGCGTGTCTAGATATTCTTCAATTGATGATAATCTTGCAGCCTACGCCATCTGTTGTAAATATTTTAATTATTAGCTAGTTTGCTAGGTAATTATTATAAACGGACATAACCATACACAGGTCCCGTATAGTTTATTTAACTTTTTACTATGACCCCTTACGCGTTTTTGGTGATAGATCAACACTAGTCACTAGTCCCGGAGTATAAGTAAAATATTTAACCTTTTTATCAAAATATTCTTTTTGCTGAGCTTGTGCTCTGCTAATATTTTCTTTTGCTTTTGGCACCAAAGTATTTGCCAAATTACGAATCGCCGAATGACAGTTTTGCGATTGCGGATTGCGTTAAATAACTCTTGATTCGCGCGATGAAGATTATCATTGAAGGAAACTGTCATTACTCCGAACTAATAATATATTATTATTCATGAAGATCATTAAAATTGAACCACTCAAAGGATCTTTTATTCACCATCTGCGCTACAGTCTCCTAGTAAATAATAGCCTAAAAAAATCGGAGCTTTTGGTTTGTATGTTACTCGTCATCTCATAACTGACTTTCAACATTATTTTTAACTATATCTGTCATTCCTTTTGAGTAGCTAAATTGCGAACAACTTTCAATTGTATGTAACAAGTACTGAAAAAAAAAATTATACCTGAGAACAACACAGACACAAAGACAATATATTGAAGTACGTGGAGATTATCACTAATTCAAATGAAACAACTTCTTGTTAGAACTGTAGAATAACTATAACTATATTTTCTGATGGAATACAAGAGCTTATATAGGAATTAATCTAGGTTATCATACGTAGCACGTTACGTATGTATGACATCACAATATTATTCATTTAAAGGAATGCTAGGAATTTATGAACTTACGATCTATAACATTATACGTCACAACCTACGTCACGACCTACGTCATGCACTACAATATCAAATACATTAATAAATTGTACATCCTTATAACTAGGATTTGTTTTTATTATTAACGTTTCTTGAATTACACTTTCTCTTGAAATGTTTAAAACTACAGTCTCTATAAGAACTCTTCATGAAAGAAAGACCATCTTCTTTCTTGCGCCAGTTTTAAAAACTAGTATTCTTCTTTTCTTCATATGAAGAAACAGACAATCTGGTATTATACCGAGGATACCTCTTACTATTTCTTGAGATCTTCTTCTTACTTAAGCTATTATTAAATGAGTTTTGTTCATTATTATAAACTAGATAGAGAGAGAGACAACTAGATTTTCAAGCAGAAAATTCGAATGATTTTCGACACAAATTTATGGTCTGAATACACTATTTCAGGATTCGGTACTGTGTTTCTGACACCCTGTATATATTACTAGCTGTACCCGCTACTTTGTCCGCGTGGAATAGTGTATTTATATCGAATCAACAGCCTAAAAAATAATTATATATAAAGCTTCTAGCTCTAAATATGACGATACCTCCATTTAACTTTTCATCCCCACATTTCAACCCCTTACACCTCTTTTTCGCATTAAAAGGTAGCATATGTCCTTTCTCAGGCTCTAGACTATTTGTGTACCAAATTCCATTAAAATCGGTTCAGTAGTTTTGGCGTGAAAGGTAACAGACAGACAGACAGATAGAGTTACTTTCGCATTTATAATATTAGTAAGGATAAATAAATAAAATAAATAAAAATCTTTTTATTTTAGACAACAAGCCCCATTTCTTGTTAGTTTTAAGCATCATAAAAACTATGTTAGTATAACATTGACAGAAAATTAAATTAAAATAAGTTAATTATCAATAATTTGGCAGATTAAACAAGCCACGTGTAGCTTGATGAATCTACCAAAGGTAGGCCCATCTAGCCATCGTAGTTATTATAAATTGAGTCTTGGTAATATACAGATGCACCTCTATCCTTTGTATATTTCCTTCCTTTGTGTCTAGTGTATGTACTGCGACTGCTGTCAATGCTGCAATCGATTGTATTTGCTGGCAAGGCTCAGTAATTTTCTCATTATATGAATATACCTATCATCATAAAGAGCATATATTTATGATGATGGGTATGTTGCCATTGTTCAATGAAGCATCCCAACTCCATTAATTGCATTATTGTAAGTTTTAGCTCTTTAGCCGACTTCAAAAAAGGAGGAGGTTTTCAATTCTATGGAATCTTTTTTTATGTATGTTCACCGATTACTCGAATATGGCTGAACCAATTTGGAAAATTCTTTTTTTGTTTCAAACCACCTGGAAAGTATACCCACTTTCCAGGTGGTCCTATTTAAATTTTATCCACATCAGTCAAGTGGTTTTTGAAAAATCAACAAATAGGTATCTAAAGATTGTATACATGGATGATATTTTCGTTTACTCCGAAACCTTGCTGTCTCATTGGAGCAGTGCGTTTAGTTGGCCTACTAATATTATATTTAAACAAAAATACATCTAGTTTCCACTAAAAAGCACATTGAAGTCGGTGACGCTTTTTTTAAAAGATAATTATTTATGTTATTATATTGATTACTTTCTCATCATTATTCATTTGTGCTTTCTCAACAACATACAAAACATTCTATATAAATAATATAATAATTCTTCCTTTTTTTTGTACAAGTGAATAAAACTTTTCTATATAATCAATATTGCAAGGGAATTCAATATTTAACATATTAATCAATTAATCAAATGTTATGTTATCATTATATATCATCATCTTATAATAAAATAATGGGGCACCATTTAAAAACATTTGTAATAAAAGGGGATAGTTTTCCTTGTGCCACATATTGTGATATATAATACAATATAGTGCACTGTTTGAATTAATATTAGTGCACTGTTTTGTCCTTTCTGCCAATCATATCCACTGTGTCACTGTTAAATACGGTCATGTTCTACGTGTGTAGTGTAATCGTCATTTGAAATATACCTACAAAAGAATAAATGTGAAAAGTTAGAGTTTAAAAAGTTTGTACAAAATATATGAAACAGGTAATTGCAAAAAATATTTATTAACTACTTACCAAAGCTACAGTTTTGAGTGCCTTCAAGAACAAGTGCCTTAAATACGGATGGAACTTTAAGATTTCGATTCATTAATCAATACTCAGAACCTAAGGTATGTTCACCTGGTGAGGTTCCTCTGGAACACATATCTTCCCAGATTTTAACAAAAGTTTGAGGATTCTCAAACATAGCATTTTCTAGAATACTTTCAGGTTCCAGCACCATCTATATCGGTGTGAGCTGTAACGCCACCCATCAACCGCTAATTCATCCAGGTATTCTGTATGTCCTTCTATTTCTTTACATACTATAAGCCATCATACATTAATCCTGCGCACTCAAAGAGAAGTCTCTGCGCAATGCCTCTTGTCACGGCTCTTAATTTTCCCAAGATTGAATGCAATGAATATTATAGCTCCTCTCAAGGATGACAGTGATAAAGTTTCTCCTCTTCCACAAGGAGCCACCAGTTCAAAGTAAATGTAAATTTCTGTCAACAGCCAACTAGATTTGTCTGTGTGTCCAGTCTGTTTGTCTGTCTGTGAGTACGAGAGACTAAGATAACTTTTTTTTTTCTTTTCGAGATTTGAAACATGATAAATATAAACATTCAAGAATAAAATTAGATCGTTTCCTATTTTTATGTATATACAGGTTGTATCTGATAATGGAACACTTATATAAATGACTGAAAGGGCATGACTCTAGCATGCACTTATAAAAAGGATTTTGAAAAAAAAGCTATCCGTTTAAAAGTTATGACTGTTTGAATTTACAGGTATTATTACCCCCGTTGCTCATAAAAGCACCTGGGAATGTGTTAAAGATTTAAAATAATAAATTAGATTTAATTAAACAAAATATAAAACTTTAATAAACTTTTACAGCATTATCTTATAAGAAGAACTCCAAGAAGTAAAATAATTTTAGGTCAAATATTTAAACTTTAATGTCGATATTTGTAATAACAAAGATGCGAAAAAATGTTTTGTAACAATTGTATAACTTTTTGAATAATCGAGACATTTTTGAAGTGAAAACTTCTTTAGCGGCGTTGTGCAATTTTTGGGATGGGTAAAAAATGTTAAACTCGCGTCAGGACACGTGACCCTGATGTCTGAATCTCCTCTGTCCTGTCCTCCTGTCCCCATCAAAAATTCGTACGACGGAGCCGAGTTTCTTATATTTACATGTACGGCGTCAGAGAGACATGGAGAGCTATGGAGGGAGGAAGGGAGAGAGAGAGATAGAGAGACTCCAGTGAATTGTAAACTCCAGTCGGGCGTCAGAGCTGACACACACTTTTTTGAAGTGTAAACTTTATTAATTAATGTCACCAACCTGTTAATGTGACGTTTTAAGTTCGTCGTTTCGTTTAAGTTTTCACTTCTGTCGGCAGTCCCATGACTGCCTATTTATTTTAATAACGGGACTTTATGCTTTCAAGTGTTCTGAGGACACCATATATTTTTTTTTTTATTTATGTTTAATATAAAAAGATATAAAAGAAATATTTTGTGTATATTTATCGAGTAGATGACATCTTTAGTATCGTCAAAGGAAATAAACAGGAAGTAGATCAATATTTACAACATCTCAACTCTATTTACCCCAAGATAAGGTTCACATATGAAGTGGAGGTGGGTAGGGCGTTGACATTTTTAGATGTCAAAGTAACCGCGAGATCAGATGGGTCCTTGTCGCACTGTGTATACCGCAAGCCTACTCATAGCGATAGGTACCTACACGCCACGTCTCATCATCATCCCCGGCACCTGCAATCTGTTATGACTTCACTCAAGAACAGAGCATACGATCTTTGTGAGCCTGAACATGCAGTGCAACCTGCTCGAAACGTCAGGCAATTCAGAGGTATGTAATACCTTTTCGTGATCGCGTTAATTCCCGTTTAAATACATAATAATATGGGGATAAATTATTGAAAACAAAAAGCGCGTACCTACCTATATTATAAATAATTTTAGAACATGTGACGTAAAGTAATGAAATACTAACATATTTTCCTCATTGAATTGTCCACAGACGGAAATGTTTTAACTAAGTATGTACTTTATACATACGCATTCTGATCTCTCTGAGATAGGTTTCTGAATTATGAAATCAATTCAAGTAGGGTTCTTATTCAGGACTAAGGTTTTACTGTGTAGTAGCACTTTAAAATTATTCGTTATTAACTAACTTATCTCAAGTTCAACCGAACAATTAAATAATTTGATACATCTGTTAACACTAATGACGTAACAATTGTGATGAGTGACTAGTAGCAGAATAACATGGCCGTACAGCTAATATTAACAATTGCGTAATTTGCTCAAATTACATTAAAAAATATATTAAACAGGCTTTAAAAAAGGAGAAAGTTTATCTTTTGTTTATCTTACATTATATCTTTGCTAATCATCTTCAGTGTTGTTACAAAGAGTTATGAAAGAAATATTAAACAAACAAGATTATGAAAGTTTCAAGTACCATGATTTATATATAGACGCATTCTAGCCGGTTGTCCTTTTTTTTTAATTAAAGACCTTTTATCTCCAGATGTATGCAATGAACTACTGCAAAGGATTAGAGGTTTCCCATAGGGACTACAGTGTAGGGCTCGTCAAGAAAAGAGTGTACAGGGTGTTTAAAGGGTCGGCAACGCGCATGCGAGTCGCCTGGAGTTGCAGCGGTCATAGGCAACGGTAACCGCTTACAATCAGGTGATTAATGACAAATTTACCTTTATATTTAATTTAATTTCAGATTAATGAATCGAAATAAGCAAAGTTGATATCATCGGTGAAGAATGAAACGCAAAATGTTAACCGTTCTTCTCTTAACTATAGCGTATGCCGCAACAACCAGTTGCAAAGATTTAGGTAATACTGAACTTTAAAGTTATTTAACTATCAACAACTGTTTAGTAGTAGTTTAGTAATGTCCATCATGTTAAAAAATCATGTAATTTTGAATGGGACGAGACTTAATAGTAGTGTGTACACACAAAGACAACAAAAAATAAAATATGGTCATGACCCATCCTCTATCAAATGAATTATCTCAATATATTTACTTCAAGTCGAAAGTCGTTTGAAGATATTTCGTAAGTCTATATAAAACAAATCTATGTAACTAAAAATGAAATGGTGATAATATATTTTCCCAATGGTTGACTGGTAGAGAATGCCTTAGGCATTAAGTCCGCCTATGTACCAAATGTGCATAAAGTGTAAATAAATAAATAAAATAAAATATTTTCAATAGTATATTCATTAAATATATGATACCGTGTCACATTGAGACAAGCGTCACAAATATGGCTCCTCTATGTTATCCTAGTATGCGTAAAGGATTTGTTTTACACTGGCACCCATTTTGTAATTATTTCTAACAGGGCTGTGAAGTTATGAAATTTTGCCATTAAAATAGGGAAATTTGGAAAAAATATATTTATATTGTCTTTTATTTTAGTTGCTCTATTTTTCGTTATTCATAATTTAAAGTACCAATTGGACTTTGTTATTACCTACCATTTTTCAGATGAACAAAAACCACATTTTTTGAAGTAAAACACCACTTAATTTACTTGAAGTAACTAAATTAATTGTATTAATACTTTAGATGGTACAACTCCTTTTTTTCAAAGTGATCAGAACAAACACACGTCCACGTGTTTGGTTTTCACTAAGACTTATTTCTACTCAGCCTTACTATCTCTATCCATCGGTCTGCGGATATTATCACTACATATTATCACGGTAAAACTATCCATACAGTAATGTATCTTCATACAAACGGTCGGATCGCGAGACATGCCTACACGCCTTGCGTTCGGTTAACACTCAGTTCGCAAACAGTCGCGATTGCTCCGCAGTGACGAACAAACGGTGTGATCGTTTTCAACCCTTAAAGGAGCAATGTAGTTTTTAAACAACATAATATTAAAATGTATGTTATCCTAACTAATAAATATGTGTTCTTAATTTTAACTATACGTAATAATTATTTATCTGTATAAATAAATAAATACACTGGCAACATTGATGAATTTTAACTTTTTAAAACTTTTTTTCGTGTGTCACTTTTTTGGCGGTAGCATTAAAATAATTTACCGATATCGTAGGAGGAAATTTATGAATAAAAATTGTAATTTTACAGGTAAGTGCAATATTTTTTATTATTATCCTTATAAATATGTTTGTTTACTCATTTATATATATATATATAGCATAAACGTAATATGTAGTGGTATCAATAAGGTTTGAATTGTTGTGTTGTGTAAAAACAACACTGCGCCTTCCTCGCATATTGTGAAGTATGACCGATCGAAATAATTATTGTAGGTAGTATTTCTTCATTATATTGTGTCCGTTTGTTTTGTATGTGTCAAGAATACATTGTATTTTTAATTTACAGTATGCCTGGTTTACCTGGTTTATCGGATAAAGACATTAATGATTTCTTCCAAAATTGGGATCAATCTGAAGATGACTTAGAATCTTCAGACTCTGAACCCGAAGATGAAGTAAACTATTACCGATTTGCACTGGAAATTCAACAAGACCTTGAAGATGCCCTCGGAGAAAAAGAACAAACTTGTGAGGAGAGTAGAGTATTACCTTTTGACGAAGACCCACCTATCATTACAGGTGACGACCAAGTTAAAACTAGCGATCCCCCTCTCGTTACTAATAAAAATCAAGGTAACATTTCTAGCAATGCGCGAAGTCGGTCGAGACCTATTATATGGCGAAACCGAAATCTTTTTACCAGCGATGAGGACGATGTTTTTAGAGGAAATATTCAAATGCCCTGTGACGTATTAGAATGCCAGTCACCATTAGAGTTTTTTCATTACTTTTTCAGACCTGAACTTATAAAAAAAAAATGTTGAAGAAAGCAACCTGTATTCCACCCAAAAGCAAGTGTCAAATCTTTATTATATAGATGAGAATGACTTAAAAATGTTTTTGGGTATTCTAATATATAGCTCAATAGTTCATTATCCTAATAGAAAACTGTACTGGAGTAACAAATATGGCTATGATCCAATAAAGAATACAATGTCATCTAAGAAATTTGAGAAAATGTGTTCAATTATACACTTCAATGAATAAAGACAAGAACTTACCCAGACGCATTAAACATTATTATAGACGCATTTAACGAACGATTTACCTTGATACCTATGGAGCAAAGACCTCACAAGTGGGGTATCAAGCTCTTTCTCATCTGTGGTATCTATGGATATGCCCATAGGTTTGAAGTTTATACTGGTCGTGGTAAATTATCTACTTTGCCAAATGAACCTGACTTAGGTGAGTCTGCAAATACGGTTATAAGGCTTTCCCGTATGGTACCACGAAGAGTTAATCACATTATATACTTCGACAACTTCTACACATCATTATAGCTTGTGACATACTTGGCGAAAGAAGGTATCTATTCTCTTTGCACCGTGCGTTTGAATCGCCTTCGTAACTGTAAGCTTAGTGATAAAAAAGACATAATGAAGAAAACTGTGCCAAGAAGATATTACGAGGAAAATGTAGCTACCGTTGATGGTGTAGATGTCAGTGCAATCGTATGGAAAGACAATAAATCCGTAAATTTACTGTCGACATATGTGGGAGCAGAACCTGCTACTACTGTGACCAGATTTGACAAACAAAAGAAAGAAAGAGTGTCTATTCCTTGCCCTAAGGCAATTAGAGAATATAATATTCACATGGGAGGAGAAGACCTCTTAGATTCATTCATCGGTCGATATCACATCAGAATAAAAAGCCGGATGTAGCTATCGTAAATGCCTGGCTAATATACAAAAAAGTTGAGCGAAATAATAATACGTCTTCTTCAAAACTTTTGAATTTATGTCAATTCAGATTAGAATTAGCAGAGACATTGTGTAGGGTTGGTTTGCCAATAAATAATGGTGGAAAACGTGGTCGTCTTTCTAGCTCCAATCTGCAAACTGAAATAGAGCAGAAAAGGCGCAAAGGTCAGGCACAATCAGCTCCAACAAAAGATAAGATGTAAAACTGGACCAAATATCCCATTGGGCTATTTGGAATGAAAAGCAAGAGAGATGCAAATATCCCAGTTGTTTGGGATTTACTCACAGGAAATGTACAAAATGCTGTGTTTATCTTTGCGATACTAAAAATAAAAACTGTTTTTTTAAATACCATAACGAATAAAATATATTAAAATAGCATAGATAATAAATTGAGTATTTATTCGATTTCCCCTTTGCTCGTTTCGTCTAGTAACTTCGTGATCTCAGATAAGCACGCAATGTTGTTTTTAAACAACACAATGTTTTTTTTGTAAAACTGGCACATTTTTTAATTTAGATTCTTTTTTGCATTTTTTTCTGTGTCTTATGGGTATAAATAACAAGATATATTTATTTCACAAAAAAAATATTAAATTGCTCTTTTACCCACTAGTATGTAATTTGTTTCTTTTTTAATAGGTAGGTATTTCGCTTTTTCCACCGAGTAAAATACCTGGATTAATAAATAAAAAAGTAGATAGGGTATTTAGCTACATACATATATTATTGAATTAGACGAAATATCATTATGAAATGATTATGAAAGTAAAAAATGGTAGGTACCTACCTAGCAAGATTTACACTTTTTTTATGGTATAGGGGGCAAACGAGCACACGGGTCACCTGATGGAGGAGGAAGAGGGGGGGGAAGAGGGGAAGGACGGGAATAAGGGAGAGAGAAGGGTTAGGGCCTCCGGTAACCTCACTCACGCGTCGAAATGCAATGCAAGCCGGTTTTCCGTGAAGCCGTGGTATCGAGCGGAGTCGAGCCGGCCTATACGTGCCGAAGCATGGCTCTCCCACGTTTTAATTTACTTTATAAATAAGATTTTGTAGTAGCTAGCTAGAAGTTTTGATTGCTTTAGGTGGCGCATTTGCTCTGTGCTGTAGGTAATGGGGTCGTTAATTTTACGGACGGTTACTCGTCAGCTGTTTCTTGCATTTTGATTGAGTAGGTTGGTGTTGAAGTTTTTAAGGATTGGAGTTTGGTAACCTTCGGCGACAGCAGTTTATTTTAACACCCAGAATAAAGGGAAATCTATTTATATTTATAAAAATTAATTATAATATTTACCATCACAAAACTAGAAAGAAACTCAAGTAGGTAGGTGAATTTATGGGCAGCCCTATCGTCGTCGTCGTCTGTCGTGTTTACGTACCGTCCGGCTGTAGGTAATTATACCAAGGAAAGGGCCGAGTCGTAATACTGTATATACTTATACTGTGATATTTTAAAGAAAAGTCCCCAGCCTGTCTGTTCGCGACAAACTTAAAAACTACTTAACGGTTTTCACCAATAGACAGAGTGATTTATGAGAAAGGTTTAGGTGTATGAGTTGTTAACATTTTGTGTAAATTGGTTGAAATATGATGATGATTGTTGAACATGTCTCTACTACCCGTGCGAAGCCGGGGCGGGTTGCTAGTAACCTATACACAAAATAAAAATAATTTCAGTATATTCATAAAATAATTCTGACCAACACTTTTATAACATTATTATGAATAAGTACCATTATGAATAATACATTTACAAGAAAATCATATGTTATTATTTATATATATATATATGTAACTATAATGGCAGCAATGACAAAAATGGTGGCTCCGCTGTCATCCGATCCGATAAATTATAATCATTAAAAAAGTTTATGAATTTTATAGAGATTGAATCACATTATTAACTGGTGGTAAAATGGCACAAGGCGCCATTTTAAATTAAATTAGTGGCAGCACAAATACGTATTTACGTACTACACTTGTCAAACGCACTGAGAGTCTTTGGCAAATGGAAAAGCCATATCAAAAAGTTTTGGTTCAAAATTCATTCACCTAAAGTATTCAGCGTGTTTGGTGAACGCCATAGTACCACAAATGTTTCAGAATCTTTTCATTCTAAAATAAATAAATTACTTAACAAGAATATTAAAACGTTGATGCGTATATTGAATGTGTTGCAAGATATACATAAGGCAAAGACGATTCCTAAAACACGGCAAAATAACCAAAAAGTTAATGATGATTTTATAACTTATGTACAAATGCAGTTAATAAACAGGGAAATATCAGTAGACTATGCCTTGGATAAATTCCGAACATGATTGTTAATATATGTATGTATGTGACAGATTTTTATTTGTAATAAAATAGTTTTCCACAACACTATTTTCTCAGTGGTATAGTTTTAGACCCACCATACCACCAGCTTTATGGCTAGTGGTATAGTGGGTCCGCGATGAACTAAAATAAGCCGTCAAAAACTAAAATAAAAATATTGAATCTTGTACAAAACGTTGCGCTTTGTTCTAGGATCACCAATATCGCTCCCAAAAACATCAGCAGCGGTGAAGAAGATTACTTACTATGCAACAATACCACCCAAAACAGGAACAGAAATAAATAAAAAACATCAAGATCAAGATTCAAGTTCAGGGGAAATTAAGATTATGATGTATTTTTCTCCTGTATTCAAGTTTCCTACTAAATTGTATAAAGATGACCTCAGGATAACTGGATCCACTATTAAACTAAAATGCAACGCGGAAGGTAACAGTTTCTTAAGATGGACTCATTGTAAAAATATGTTAGGAGATTTCTTGTTTCATTACTGAGTGCAGAAAAACAATTACAGCAGCACAGCCAACAAAAAAAAAATCACTTTTATGATTTACGCAAGTATTATATATTAATATATATATATATATATATATTCCATCATTGATCGACCTACAGAAACAATCAGATCAATTTAATTGTTTTTTTCCAGGGAGCCCAACTCCAAATATAACTTGGTACAAGAATCAAGAAACTCCGATATTAAGACCTTCCTTCAAAATTGAGTATGGTGAATGGTCTTTAATTTTAGAACACCTCACCAAGGCGGATACGGGGCAATACACTTGCGTCGTATGTAACCAGCTAGGTTGTATTAAACATACTACGGAACTGCATGTTGAAGGTATGATCCCGAGATGTTAATAAAATTGTATGAGTTCATCTAGCCACCAATATCTATAGTTGCAGACCAACTTACCACCCGAGAACTTCGAATTTAAAGCTTTTTTACTTACCTTTGGACCTAATAAAATTCCGTCATCGCATTAAATAAATAGAAATATCAGACATGGCAACTAAGTTTGGAAAAAGTTAGAATAATAATAGAATAATAGAATCAGATATTTGTATTGCAATATTCATAGACAATTTAATAGTTAATAATACAATTTACATATACTTATACTTCATTATCCAACCCATTTCTTCCATTTTTGGAATTTGGAATAATGTTTGTCTGTTTGGTTTTCAACACTTTAAAAGTATAAAACAAACGTGGAAAACTTTTCCGCAAAAATATGATACATAGTTCACTCTATCCATATCCAGTTCTATAAAAACATATCATTACAATGCTAACTGCGTTGTAATGTTACGTTTGTAGTGGTGGCGTGTTCTGTATCTCTTTAATATGTAATTTATCTTTATTTAACTTTATAATATACCTATTGAGCGTACACCTTACTGCCCTTAAATCGATTTCCTATGTTCGCTCTATCCCATGGTTGCCTGTAAGAGATTGCCTCAGTGCGATAAGGCCGCCAATTGTATTAGCCACCCTACCTTGCTGTGCTCCTACTGCTTCAAATTATTTTGGTGTACAATAAAGAGATATATTATTATTATTTCTCTTTATTAAACTTAAAACTTATAAATTACATTTTTAAATATGTATAAAACAAAATATATATTTAAAAATATAAAAAATAGTAGACCACCGACATCGGGTACAGGGACCAAGACACCGGTGGTTAGGGCTCCAAAGACAGGAGCCTCCTCACCAAACGGGCCGTGTCGAGGAGAACTGCTTTCTGCATCAGTCCCTTGATCCAGCCGTCTAACGCGAGCCTCTTAAGGTGTTGATCGAGGCTCTTGGCTATTAATCCATGAGCAGATATGACAATCGGAACAATGATCGCCGAATCGATATCCCACATATCGACAACCTCGTGAGACAAATCCAAATATTTTAATTGTTTTTCTTTTTCAACTTTCACGAGGTTCCCGTCATGAGGAACAGCGATATCGATAATCATTGCGCGGCGCTCTAATCGGTCTATCAGCACTATATCAGGCTTATTGGCAACAATAGTTCTGTCAGTGATGATAGATCGATCCCAATATAATGTGGCACGACCATTTTCGAGAACTGGGTCGGGCACATACCTGTAATACGGCACCCCTAAATTCACAAGATTGTATTTAAGGGCAAGTTGTTGATGTACAATCCTGGCCACTTGATTGTGTCTATGCAAATATTCCCCGTTGGCAAGACGAGAACATCCAGAAATAATATGCCTGATAGATTCACCGGGACAGTGGCATGCCCGACAGATGTCCACCGTACCATCTTTCAGAATATATTTCCGATAGTTATTCGTCATAACAACTTCGTCCATAATTGCAAAGACAAAACCTTCGGTTTCTCCGAAAAGATCACCGAACCGTAGCCAAGATGTAGAGGCTTTAACACGACCATGAAGTTCTTTGCCCTTCCATACCTCCCTGCGATCATTAGTACTAAGTACTACAGGTTTGCGCCAGTTATCTTTAGCCAGAGCGAGCGGAGTGAGTCCGTTGTCCACTGTGACCACATTACGATGCACTCCCACATCAGTATGAAGAAAATATTCTCTAAGGTTGTATATCTCGCGATTGTGTAGGGTCTTAATGTTTAAGAGTCCACGACCCCCAAACTTCCGCGGGATATACAACCTCATTACCGATGAACGTGGGTGGTGCATTCGGAATGCAGTCAGCAGTGTACGGACTCTCCTATCAAGGGCATCTAATTCGGTCTGAGTCCATCTAAGTATACCAAAGGAATACATCCGGCATGACCCAACCGTTGCAGGCACGCATTTTGTTACCCCCTGATAAAAGACTTTTAAGTACTTTTTTCAGGCGGCCAAAGAAGCGCTCCTGCAGCGCTTGTTTCATATGAGATTCAGGTATTCCCAATGACTGTGATATACCTAGATACTTGTAGCTTTCAGTGGGCGACAGAGATCTGAGTTTTGTTGAATCTGAAAGTTTGACTCCTTCAGATTCTACTATCACGCCTTTCTTTACATGCATGACTGCACACTTGTCCGCACCAAATTCCATCTTGATAGAGTTACTAAAGTTTTCAGTCACCTTCAGTAACGCTGTCAATTGCAAATTAGTGGGGGCAATAAGTTTCAAATCGTCCATGTACAGAAGGTGAGATATAACTCGATCGTCTTTCTGCAACCTATAGCCTAGTCCTGAACCCTCTAACAGCGTACTGAAAGGATTCGAAGCTAGGCAGAACCACAAGGGACTCAAACTATCACCTTGAAATATACCCCGCTCGATCTTTATTGGTACATCGTTTGCCGCAATCTGCCGGCATCCTGGATAGCGAAGTGCCGTTCTCCACTGCCCCATACACGACTTCAAAAAAGTGCAAAGAGTTGTATCAATTTTGTACAACTCTAGCACTCTCAAAAGCCATGTATGTGGAACTGAATCAAAGGCCTTCTTATAGTCTATCCAACATGTCGCCAGATTCTTACGGTGACGACGTACCTGTTGGCTAATGGCCATATCTATGATAAGCAACTCTTTAGTGCCACGGGTCCCGCTTCTACATCCATTCTGAGAAATAGATATGATCGAATTTTTATTTAAATGTGTAGTAATTTTGAGTCTCAGAATAGATGTTAGAAGCTTATACATAGTTGGTAGGTATGTAATTGGTCTATAATTTTTGGGATCCATGGCACTACCAGATTTACAGAGTAAGTGGGTTACGCCAGTTGTCAAAAATTGGGGTAACGAACCGGAATCCAGTGCTGCTTGGAACTGAGATGCCAAACGAGCATGCGAGCTTCGGAACCATTTAAGCCAAAAGTTGTGCAGTCCGTCTGGTCCAGCCGATTTCCAGTTTGATAATTACTGGACTGCACAACTTACGTCACTTCACACGCCATCATCATCTGGGAAATGCCCGTCACTCACACTCCCATTTTCTGTAAACCCACCTCTCATTTCTTTGGAACATACGATTCTGATTATACCGATCTGTTCGCTTTTTGTATCTTCGAATCCTATTTGCGCGCTCCTTAACCTTTCGTTGTATTGGGTACTTACAGATATAGCTTCACTATCCACAATTTCATCAACATGTAATTGCGGTGCCAATTGGTCACCAAACCCACAACTTGCGATGAAGAAGGGATAACAAATCTATTCCGTACGTCAGAGCGTAGCCTCTCAAGTACGGTATCATCCAGCAGGTGACAGCGCTGTATAGCCCGTACCTGATCCGAGAGTCGTTGTGCTGATACGTTGACAGCTGGTTCAAGCTCCTGAAACAGAGACAGTAATCGAACACGGTACGCAGTAAGGTTAGTTCCCAACTCTGTAGCCCGATAATATGCCCGCATGACGTTTTCATTCATTGAATAAGTCCATTTCATGCGGCGCACATCACCACCGGCAGCGGGGGCCCTATTCGAGGTCAGTGGTCCTCGGGGTCCTAAGCAGGACGGTGGCCGGCCTCTCCCCTGCCGATGCACAGGTGTTGGCGACGTCGGCGGGGAGAAATACTCGTCGCTGGAACTTGAGCTCGACGCCTCGCTGTTTGCCGATCTTACCGAAGAGTGTATTGGCAGCTGTGAGGCGGAGCTGTGCGACGAGTCCGGGGATATTTGTTGTGCAGTCCTCTGTCGGGCTTGATATCTTATAAGCATTTTATTTCATTGTAATTCATGTTATTTTATTATTGGGCTATTGTCTTATATGACATATGTCATTTTCTTCGAAATTTTTTCTTCTGAACTTTTGCATGTTGTTATGTTGCATTATTATTCTCTTTATTAACTTTTACAAAACATATAAATTACATTTTTAAATACATTATTATATAAAAAAATATATTTAAAAATATAAAAAATAGTGTCCCACCGGTATCGGGTACAGGGACCAAGCTACCGGTGGTTAGGGTTCCAGAGACAGAAACCTCCTCACTATGCGTGCCGTGTCGAGAAGGACTGCCTTCTGCATTAGGCTCTTGATCCAGCTGCCTAACGTGAGCCTCTGAAGGTGTTGGTCGAGGCTCTTAGCAATTAACCCATGGGCCGAAATGACTATCGGCACAATGATTGCTGAATCCACATCCCACATGTCGACAATCTCGTGGGATAAGTCCAAATATTTTATTTGTTTATCTTTTTCGGCTTTTAAGAGATTGTCGTCATGGGGAATGGTGATGTCAATAATCATTGCTCGGCGCTCTAATCGGTCTATCACCACTATATCAGGCTTATTGGCAACAATAGTCCTGTCAGTGATGATAGATCGATCCCAGTACAATGTTGCACGACCATTTTTGAGAACTGGGTCGGGCGCATACCTGTAGTATGGTAACTCGACAGTCACAAGGTTATATTTAAGAGCAAGTTGCTGATGGACTATCCTGGCCACTTGGTTATGTCTATGCAAGTACTCGCCGTTGGCAAGACGAGAACAACCAGAAATTATATGCCTGAGGGTTTCTCCGGGACGATGACACGCCCGACAAATGTCAACTGTGCCGTCCTTCAGGATATATCTCCGATAGTTATTCGTCATAACAACTTCGTCCGTAATTGCACAGACAAAACCTTCAGTTTCTCCGAAGAGGTCACCGAACCATTATTATTATTATTAATACTTTCTTACTACTTGTCTTGTTAGTAAATTGTGTTAGTATTTATACCTTAATATCAAACGTGTGTGAGCTAACATTTATACACACATGGAACAATCATTTCGCTTGCTCAGTAGGAAATACATATTATAATAATTAATGATATTGGGGTCGCTGCTATTCAGGTGACCTACTATGCTATTGAGACTAATAATAATGCTTAAATGTTTGTTACTTTACACCAATAGATGAATACACGTGTTTTCTTTATGAGCCAATAACATTAAATCTTCCTTTATTTGGTAAACATACATTCTAAATAATAATAATAAATAAAATTAATTTTTTACAAAATAAACGAAAAAAGTATTTAATACTTTCTGAAAGTGTAAATAACCTACAAAGTGTTGTGTATGTGTGCTTTATAGATGGCTTTGTGGATTTTTTTTAATAGCGTTGTTATGATTTGTCGCATTTATTTCATATGCGATTATAAAATTATTTGTATGGATATATACGGTTATGACAGATTTTCAATCGTAGGATAGCACGTTATCTGCTGACCGTGTGCCCGTGCGCCCGCGGGGATGGATGAGATGATGGAAGTGGCATCTAGATCAAACTATGAAAAATAAAAAATGTTGGGTTGATCTCACCGCACTGTTGGTTAATCGTATAGCATCGATAAAAAAATATTGTTGGGAAGTGAAGGATGTGTCTGGATTGGACATCGCCTAGTTAGTAGATGGAGTCGCTTGCTACCCGCGGGCTTGCGCTGCGTAGACCATCCGAGGCAAATTCGATATATCATCAATAGCTTGGTGGGAAAAAACATTATTTTTTGTACGCTCCAAGTTTTCACCGCAATACAGTATAAAAAATCCTGCCTGGAAGATACCACTTTTCAGGAAGAGGTGCAACGTTTATTATAAGCGAAACAGCAATATGTCTGTTTTCCGACATAAAACAGGAACGAAGTTGCCTGCACAGCCAGTATCAAAATAAAATCTTCAAGAATGTTTTGGAAAGAATACAACCATAGTATTTTACACACCATTTTAAGAAAGTAATCTATTTATTCGAGGAGGCTATTTTTCAGAGCCGTTTGAGAAGACAGTGTATGCCGATAACGCAACTGTTCACATATACGAAAATGTCACACTTACGAGTACATGTCCAGTTATCGATTTGTTGATTGACGTATTCTGGTACGGACCTTTCAACTGTTCCATTAAAGAAATGGATTCTAAGTTAATAGACAACGGAACCCTACCGACACCCTGTGTACAAAACCTAACGTTGATAAAGGTAGCTATGTACTTGTTTTCTTTTGAATAATAATTATAAACTATCACTTACGCAAGTATTAATTTGGTACGACTTTCCATTGACGTCCATCGATTTGAGGAATGTACTCTAAGAGCTAAAATTATATTGCTCTTAGAATGTACTAATCAATTCGGTTCTTTGACATAAGTTGAACCTAACCTATTTTATTTCTTATCTCGTCAGTTTTACGTTTCGTTCCACAAGCCGGCACACATTCTAATTTTTATTCTATATAATCTGTGGTAGAGATTGACATAAATATTGCAAAAACTACGCGTCTCCGCATGTTGAAACTTTGCGTGTGTGCTTATAATAATATAACCTTTCTGTAAAAAAAACTTCAACCCCCAACTCGACAGATGTTAATGGAAAACTGTCCCATTAATTTAATTATAATAATCATTTTAATAATTTAATTGTAATTTATGTGATAACTATCACTCATCATGCCTACCCTTGTCCCAATTTTATTTGGGGTCGGCGCAATATGTTTTTAATTTTCCATTCTACTCTATCGTTCGTGATTTTACTGCTTACTCCCTTTTCTAGCCATGTCTTCTTTCACACAGTCCATCATTCTTTTCTTTGGTCGTCCTCAAAGTCAACTTGCATACATAAAACTCTTTTCACCATATTTTGTTCATCTCTCCCCATCACATATCCATACCACTATAACTTTCATCCACTGGTGCTAACTTTTAAGTCCCTTCTAATATATTAATTTCTCACCTTCTCCATCCACACATCCATCTCAACATTCACATTTCGTAAATATGTATTTACGGGAATTAATGCGACCACGAAAAGGTTACACACCTCTGAATTGCCTGACGTTTCGACCAGGTTACACTGGCCGTGGTCACAGGCTAACTGGCTTAGCAGCGCACGCCCTCCATCGTCGAGATCATGAGGTAGAAGGTTCTTCATCCACCCCCACTTTCGATATTTTTGATATTTTCGTTTCGCTATGTACCGTCACATACAATACTAACAGTGTCCCTATTCTATAAGCAAACCAATGTGTCCTTATTTGTCTGTTCACCCGACTGCCCATAAAAGCATTAGCATTAGGTGGCATGCTTTTTATCACTGGACTCCACGCCGTAGATAATTTGAAACCATCGTCCCGATTGAAAGTTTTGTGTTTTTTAATTTCTTTCGCTTCACGTACAACTCTTGAATAAAAGTGACGTTCCGTGGAGAGGACTTGCGTACGGTGAAATTCAATCCAGTGATTGGTGCCCGCTTCGAGTGCATGTTCTGTAATCGCTGATTTGCTAATCTGTCGGTTCTTCACAGCACCGATGTGTTCTTTGACCCGACCCTTTCAGCACTAGCCCGCTTTATTTGGCCTATGTAGGAACTACCGCAGCTGTAGTTTATTTTGTAGACACCTGGAGTTTGTAACGGCAAGACATCCTTCGATGTACCCACGATGTTTTGAATCTTCACGCCTGGTGTGTACACTGTCGGAATGGAATATTTCTTTAACACGGAGCCTATCTTATCCGTTACTCCTTTGACTTATGACATGTAGGCTGGGGGTCTGTTCACCTCCGGATGCTTGCATCTCATTGTCGGTTGCTTCCGTGTTCCATTCACCTGATATCCGTCACTTTTGAGTGCCTCCTGAACACGATCCAGTTCTCGCTCCAAATGTTCAGGGTCAGTCAGCCTGTGACCACGGCTAGTGCAACCTGGTCGAAACGTCAGGCAATTCAAAGGTATGTAATATCTTTTCGTGGTCGCGTTAATTTCCATAAATACATAATTATATCATGGAACGCGAAAGTTTAAAAGTTAGTATTTGCATTTCAACTACTTCTCTCATCCGTTCTCTTTGTGGGCCAACTTTCAGATCCATACAGGACGGCATGTCTGATGATCATCTTATATGCCTGTCCCTATAACTTGATAGAAAATTCACTTAATTATCTCTACCACCACTTCAATGAATTATCGCTAAAGCACAGATTACCAAATAGTTACAAACATATACTATGTACTTTTATACATAGTATACAAGTTATAAAACATGTACAAGAAATGTGTAGTTACATTTCGGTGTGAAAAATCAAGGCTACTGATAAAAACGCACTCTTGAAAAACGAAAATCTTTTTCTGTACTTACATATTAATTCCATAGATTCCATAATATGTCCACAACCTTTCTGGAACATAATGTTATGTGTACGAGACCTTAATTCGCACTTCTATGAAAACTTCTTTAGTACTTCAGGAAGTACTTTTCAGATAAAATAGAGTAACTGCTATTTATTAATTTACAGAGCGAAAACCCTAAAGATAGACAAGTACATCTAAGTTTATATAATGTTACCAAGGAAGATGAAGGCTGGTATATTTGTTATGCATTGAGCTTCTTTGGGGTCTACGGCGGAATGGGATATGTAAAAATATTAGAATGTAAGTAGTTTTATTGTTACGGTTATAATTAAACAAATTGTTAATTTTATCGACTGAATCCATAGACAGAGCAATTATTGCTCTTAGATTTTTATGGTTAAGTTTGTCAAAAATAAAAATAAAGAACTCGTATAGGATAACTTCGGGTCGTTTTTTTAGAGTCCATAATAAAATAATATAAATAATATATAGGATAACTTCGTTTATCTGTCAGTCTGTCTATATCTGTCAACATCCTTTTTCTCGAGAACCCGTGGAGGCATCAAGTTGAAATTAATATCAAGTACTTATGTTGTTCAAATACTTATTTTTTTTACAGCTTCAAGAGACCGCAAAAATAAGTATTTGATGTTCATTTTAATTTGATATCTCCACGGGTTCCTAAGAAAAATGGTCTTGACAGACAGACAGACGAACAAAAAAGTGATCCCATTAGGGTTCTTTCTCTCTTTCTTCCTTTTCCATTAAAAGTGTCTATCTAGTGTCTATAATATGTAACATTTAGTAATGATTAAAGTTACATATTAATGCTAAAGTTATGAATCAAACTGTTACTATACTAATTGATGAGTTCCTTCATCACCACACTTAACAAAATCTTTGAAATCTTGAAATTAATTTAACAATGTACGATTCAGCGCCTCGCCCAGTAGCGACCGAACCAGAGCTGACCAATTCGTCGTTCATAAACATTATAACCGCCGTTTTCGGTGGAGTGCTCTTTGTGGCGGCAATGGTAGTGGTAACAACCTGCAGGAAATTAAAAAGAGAGATCAAACAAAAACGACTAGCCTTGGAAACGGCTAGAGACGTCATTGAAACATATTGGAAGAAGAAAGTAACGATAGAGAAGCCACATATAAATAACTCACCTGATGCTACTGGAACATTGGTAAGTTTGGTTAGGCCACAGGAATGAGATGAAGGAGAAAAACTCGTTATGATCTAATCTACTAAAGCAGTTATATATAGCGTATCATATTTGAGTTCTAACTATATTAGAACTATTTGCACTAACATTTTGCACGACAATATTTGGCAAATGTTAAGATGCACGTGCACACTTTTTAGCGCTTTATATACCTACCGGTGTCTCTAACGTAAAGGCTGTAATAATATATTAAGTATGTAGGTATACGAAACACCACCTTATACTGATCAGTGTAAGGGTGTATTTAGTATAATTATAAATGTCGTTTAGGGTTCATATTTAATAAATCCTCTGTGACCAATTAGAGTAGAGTTCTATATGTAAGTAAAATAATGATTATCGTCTAAGTGTGTGCAGCTGGCGACACATGATTTGGATTTTTAAATACATACGAGTATTCTGTACGTTAGACATTAGACTTTCGTGGTGCCGCAGTGTTTGTAGAATAGAACTGCCAAGTTGTTAAGGTCCTGGGTTTGATTCCCGCGTCAGGCAGCATTGGGGCATTCGGGCATGATTACTTTATTGCCATCTCTTACCTTGGGATTGTGACTGATACATGGCAATACCTCCACTAATACTAACTTAACCTAACTTTTTTAATGTAAGAATACACTAAACGCTTTTAGTAAAAATAAGTTAAATGATGTTTATGTAAATAAGAATTGATCGTATGTAGGAGTTTGGAGTCAACTTCAAATCGAAAATAATGTTTTTATTGTTTTAATGGCTTTATTTGTAGCCCAGTTTAACTATCCTAGCTCCCCCTCCCATGGCAAACTTGTTCTAAAGTGGTAGGGGGAGAAAATGGGTAGGGGGGGGGGGTAGAAAATTTTACGGTTATAGTCCCAAAAGAGGTATTTTTGCAGTTTTACGGTTATAGTTCCTAAAGGACTCACAATATAGGAATAGGTCATTATAAAGTTTTAAAACATCAAATTCTGCATTTAATGAGACTAAACGCACGTTTTTCAGCTCACTCTTTCCTATACTACTAAACTTAAAATTTGGCCCAGTATATCCACCGGTAATATCATGCAAACCACCAACATCTAATCCACCTATGAATATAGTGGTCCATAATAAAGTTTAAAAGGAATAATTCTGTTGATGAGAGCAAATTGTTCGACTACCCGTTTCCGTACAGTTTCACCTTAAACCCCACGAATGCCTATTACTCACTTTTGTTATCAGAATGGAAGTACATTATAATTTCATATCAGTTATTTGATTTTGTGAAATATTTTTCTGTGGTTAGCTGCGTGTGGCAACACTAGAGTAATGCCCACCATTGCCTGGTTTAGTCAAAATTTAAATTAATTCATTTATTAATAAGATTTTAATTGACCTAATGGTCATCATAATATTTATAGTTGCAAAGGCCATCACTAAAACAATTCTACACATCCATGCAGATTCCATCTCTTCTTCCATACTAAAATATTCGCAGAAAATGAAGTCAACTTACTTAATTTTAACAGGAACGTACATTACGTCCCATCATACCTTGCTTGCAGAATAAACTGTTGTTATTGGGCTCAGAATCAATATAATGACTTACTCTAATATTTTATAGGTTTTGCCCGTAATAAAGATTGAAAAGCAAAAGGTCTCCGAAGTGAAAAAAAATACCAGCGACACAAAATTATTGTTATCAGAGTATGAACTACCTCTTGACGAGGACTGGGAAGTGCCCCGAGAGACAGTGGTTTTAGGCAAGGTATTGGGAGAAGGAGAGTTCGGGAAGGTCGTCAAAGCAGAGTGCGTGGGAGTAGTGAAGCGAGGCCTGTCTACAGTAGCAGTTAAAATGTTGAAAGGTAGGCTTGGACATTGAAAGATATGCTTCGTGAATTTGTGATCTTTATTAAAAATAAATAAATAATTGGCATTTATTTGCTGACAGTTAAAGCGTAATTCACACATGAAGCAGGTGCGGGTCTAATTCCTTGTATTTATATGGAAGATAACACACTGAAAGCGAGCGCGGTTCAGGCGCGGAGTGGGTGGTGAGCGGGAATTAGACTCCCGTCCTGACCCGCGCCCGTTTTATGTGTGAGTTGCGCTTAATCGTGATTCTCGATTTAAATTCCCCCACATTTGATAGAACAATCCTCGAACACGCTGAATAAGTTGACCTAAAGCCATATAGAACAGCAAATGCCAAAGCGGTAATAAAATACACATAGACACAATGCTAAGTGGCAGAAACGTATAAATTCCCTAGAACCATTTCGTTATTTTTTTTATATAATTCTTTCAAAATCTTCATTTCTGAGACTAGCGCAGTCATTTCCAAATTCGTAATGCCAAAAAAATATTCTTATTAGAATATTTTTATTTGTTGGAGAATACATTAAATTATTCTCTGCCCATTTAACATTAAAGGTGTGCAAAAGCCAAGGGAATAGGTTTTTTTTAAAGATAATATGTTTTTTTACTTAGATTACTTTTGCATGGAAAAACATTTTTTTTTTATTTCAGATGGCCACACTGATGCGGAAATGACTGCGCTAGTCTCAGAAATGGAGATTATGAAAGTAGTAGGAAAACACGTAAATATTATAAACTTGTTAGGATGCTGCACACAGGGTGGACCGCTCTATGTCATAGTCGAATTTGCACTTTATGGTAGCTTGAAGGCATTCTTGCACAACCATCGACTCGGCATCAGGTTAGTAAAGGTTTTTCTCAAAATAAATCATAATAAAAATCTTTCTTTACTCTATAATATCCTGAATAACCAGCTACTCTTGTCGTCTGTCACACACGAAACATTTGACGTTAGAAATCTACAACGTTTCTGGAAATCTTCTTTACAGTAGAAGCTACCCGCTTGTGGAATGCATTGCCAAAAGTTTACAGATGAGCACAGACATTTATTGCCATTCAGAAACGTTTACAGGATTATTACTTATCGCTGTAACAACTTTACATAATGTGTTTCTTAAGTTAAACTCTTACGAATTTCAGTAAAAAATCTTCAAACGGTAGTTTGGACGATAAACGAGATCTTACACAGCAGGATTTAGTGTCATTTGCATACCAAGTCGCTAAGGGAATGGAATATTTAGCATCCAGACATGTAAGAAATAATTTTTTTTTACTAACCTAACTAATATAATATAATATAATTAAGTGTATATGTATATATATACATTATTTTAAAATTATACTAATATAATAAAGCTGAAGTTATTTCGATTTGGTGGTACGCGCTAATCTCTGGAACTACCAGAATGATTTAAAAAGAATCTCAATTGATAGCCCTATTCTTCAAGGAGGTTACAGCCTATTTAACATCACGCTACAACTCTTAGGAGCGGAGCAGTGACCATAAACCTTGGTGAAATCAGCGTAGGACTTTTGAATATGACAATGATTGTAAAAGTACTCCTTTTCCATCCTTACAAAAACGAAGACAGTGTTTTTGGGGCTTGATTAAATAGGCCAAAATTAAACATCTCGTAAATCAACATGTGTTCGATTCTTTTCAGTGCCTTCATCGAGATTTAGCCGCCCGTAATATTTTAGTCTCAGAAAATTTCGTTCTCAAGATTGCTGATTTCGGACTAGCGAAGAACATAGAAAATGAAGACTACTATAGGAAGAAGACATCCGGAAAATTACCAGTGCGTTGGATGGCTCCTGAGTCACTTAATAATATGCTGTTTACTATACAGACTGATGTGTGAGTTTTGTACTATAATTATATATAAAAGTAACAGTTATGAACTTAAGAACTTGCGATATAGTTTTAAACATTAATTACACTGAAGTTTTCTTGCAACTGAAATGTTTTGGGCAAAGTAATCTTACTAGACTGGACTTGATTCCACGACAGCGCCATATCAGTGGGTTACTCTGTGTAACGGAGAGACCTGAGACACAGATTAAGGAGTAGTTACTACATAACCCAATACCCGTCCATTCACCATATAAACACTTCTATGTGTAATTTTTTAATAATAAAATTTTGTTACCTTAATATATATTTTAAAGATTTTGCCTTTTTACCGTTCATTAATAACAATAAAATACTTCAAAAGTATATTTCAAATAAAAATGTGTTATATCAGTGTAAGTATTAATTACAGAAGAGTTTTAAAAGCATCCTTCATCAACCTCATCACTACCTACTGGTAATGTTTTCAGGAAACTGCCAGCGTTGCCACACTCTTGTTAAGAATAGTGATATTTGAAATTTATTTTCTAAGCGATCGATGATGAGATGAATTAAATTGAATAGATGTTCGCGTACGTTACAATTTCACCACTTTAATTTTCTTATAAATAGCAGCATTCTCCACCAATAACACTCCTGCTTCCCTACTCTTAACGGTATGAAAATAGCTATGATACAGCGATCCTAATTCTCGCTGTTTCTACGTCATTCCACAAATCTATGCTAATCCAAGTCTTTTAGCAGCTGGTCATTCGGCGTGCTCCTGTGGGAAATAATGACGTTGGGCGCTACACCGTACCGAACTGTGCAAGGACAGTATATGTACCAGTATCTCAGGGCTGGACATCGTTTGGAGAAACCACCTGGTTGTAGACTTGACGTGTAAGTGTCCTTAAAGTATACTGTTTTTAGGAACTTCTTCACAGTGAAGAGCCAACTGATGAAGCGTCAGTCATTTTTAGTTCTAGGCAGAGACAGACTCAGAGATACCGGCGTTTACCATACAAAAGACCACACATAATTACATTACGTTACCTCCGCTCAACACACAGTTGTTGATAACGAATCGACATGATTAAAATGATTGTTTTACATCAGTATGCTATCAGTCGTGTCAGTGTCATTTTCATAAATTTTTATGAAATTAAATCTGTTGCTTGTTTCAGATACATGCTTATGCGTGAGTGCTGGTCGTTATCACCTAAAGGTCGACCTACTTTCACCGAATTAGTTAAAGAACTGGACAAGATCCTGACAAAGTTGTCTAACCAAGAATACCTCGACCTCAGCCTTCCTGAGTCAGATATCTCACAAGTTACAAAAACACGTTGGCTTTCAAACAAGGAGTTTACCTGATAATTGGGTCAAGTATATTAGCTATAGAAAAGCCACATTCAAAAACAGACGGGAAGTAAAAGAAGCAGTTATGCAACCTAAATCAATCCTAAAGATAGACCTTGCCGCCTTGACAATCGTGAAATGCAAAAAAAGTGACGCTAGTTCCAAACTTCCTGGTCCGCGATAAGTATGTGCAAATGTTACAGCCCCTACGACCTACATCGCCTTTACCACGTAGCTTCAAAATTGTAAGATGGCGTATGATCATGGATCTCAAAAACGTCGGGCTCACTTGTAATTTAATAAATAATCCATTCTCTCGACCCAGTCATGATCAATGTTTCACTGGTGTAGCTGAAAAACGACATACGGTAGTAATGTCCCCAAACACTAACCTACCAATTTTAGCAGAAGCAGGTACTTGACTGCTGTCCCTGGATCCTATCCATTTTAAGGAAAAAAGACTCTTCACCAGCAAGTAGTTCTAGCGATGTTTAAGGCGTTTTCTTTTATCAGTGTTAAAGAGTCATGTTTTAATCAGTCGCTTTTAAAAGTAATAGTATATTTTATTATTTATAAATAACATTTGAAATCTTATTTTTCGGACTTATTTATGGAAGAATTACTCGGAATATATTTTAACACGCTGTCGCTGCTCTCACGCACTCGTCACTCGTCTTATGCTAGTTCCTCAATCGACACCCTCCTCCGTTCCTACGTTGACTTTTTTCCTCTCCCCTCTCTTTCACACTCGTTTTCCGTCTCGTTCACGCCTTTCCTTTAGTAACATCACCTTTTATACGTTTAGATAACTTTCATATATATTTTTAAATAAAACCAATGCGCTGTCCCGCTGTTACATACTACTCCACACGCCATCTCTATTCAATGGCTTTACTCACTATGATAGTGCTATCTATTGTATAAGTTTGCTAGTGACATACAAATTATAATTGTCTCTTTTAAGTCAAGAATTTGATGTGTCAAACACAAACAACAGATGGCACTGTTTTAAATTGTGTTTTCAGCTAACCAAAAAATTTTAAAGTTCACGAATAATGATAAACAATGACACGGATTTGTAGTTTTAAGTACAGTTAAATCCGCTCAATATGTATGTGTATTATGATTAACGGCATAACAGAAACATTATAAAAGTTAAAATTAAAAAAAAATCACTGTTTTCTGAATTTTTCCTCTGCATACACACAATTACCCAGCTAGACGCCAAATTTCAACTTTTTAGGTCATCGGGAAGTGTGTATGTGTTTTGGAGTTCTACTTCATCTAAGGGGTTTTATTTATTTATTTATTTATTTATAACACTTCCTGCAGACAAATTGCACGAGGCGGACTTAATGCCGTAGGCATTTTCTACCAGTCAACCTTTGGGTGATACAGAGACATGCGTGGCAGGTGTATAATTATAATTAAAGTTGCGATTGTAAGTTTAGACGATTCTACCAATAAGTCTGTGTAAAGCTGTCGTACTTTAACCTTGAAAGTTTGTCGGTTAGAGGACATCCTGATTTCTAGTGGGAGCGCATTCCAGAGGTTCACAACCTGGACAGTGAAGGACGAATGAACTATGCTGGAGTTATGGGAGGGACAAAGAAGGAGAAAATTATTAGAAGAGCGGAGATTTTTGGAATGGTTAGAGGACAAGTATTGGATATGAGATGTTAGGTAAGAAGGAGAATTAGGAGAGTGGAGAAGAGAGTAAAGCATAGTCGACGCACTCAAATTGCGGCATTGCTTTATGGGTAACCAAGACAGTTGGTTGCGATAAGTAGATACATGATCATACTTTCGCAGGTTCAATACGAACCGAATGCAATTGTTGAGAAGTCGGTCTAGTTTGTTGAGTAGATCTGCATTCAAGTCGAGATAGCAAACATCACCGTAGTCGACAACAGGGAACACCAAAGTCTGTACAAGCAACGCTTTTGTCTTGGCTGGGAGAAAATTTCTTAAACGATAAAGACCACGCAAGTTGTTAGTTACCTTCTGACTGACTTGGGCTACTTGTGTTTGCCAGCTTAGTGTACTGTCGATGTACAGACCAAGATCACTAACTGAAGAGCTAATGAGCAGATGTGATTCATTAAAAATAATATCTGGTACGCTACTGATATCAACTCTGCTCATCATTCTTGGGCTACCTATTAAAATTGCTTGGCATTTAGATGGTTTGACTGTTAATCCGAACCTGTTGGACCAGTTTTTTATTGCCTCCAAGTCAAGATTGATACTAGCTATAGCATCGTCCAGGTTGTCTACTCTGGCCTGTGAATAGATCTGTAGATCATCTGCATACAGGTGATACGCACACTGAAGTTCATGGGATATGAAATTAATAAATAAACAAAAATTCAAATATTTATATCAAATAGATTCTGAGTTACTAAGCGGTCAAAAGTGGCTCCAAGTGGTTTGTGTACACACGGCTGCTGCGTCGCATGTTCATTTTTCTTAAACTTGTCTTGACATGCTGCCGCGTGTCTAGATATTCTTCAATTGATGATAATGTTGCAGCCTACGCCATCTGTTGTAAATATTTTAATTATTAGCTAGTTTGCTAGGTAATTATTATAAACGGACATAACCATACACAGGTCCCGTATAGTTTATTTAACTTTTTACTATAACCCCTTACGTGTTTTTGGTGATAGATCAACACTAGTCACTAGTCCCGGAGTATAAGTAAAATATTTAACCTTTTTATCAAAATATTCTTTTTGCTGAGCTTGTGCTCTGCTAATATTTTCTTTTGCTTTTGGCACCAAAGTATTTGCCAAATTACGAATCGGATTGCGTTAAATAACTCTTGATTCGCGCTAAAATCGGATTTCAATGTTGGTTCACGCGTGAAGATTATCATTGAAGGAAACTGTCATTACTCCGAACTGCTAATATATTATTATTCATGAAGATCATTAAAATTGAACCACTCAGAGGATCTTTTATTCACCATCTGCGCTACAGCCTCCTAGTAAATAATAGCCTAAAAAAATCTGAGCTTTTGGTTTGTCTGTTACTCGTCATCTCATAACTGACTTTCAACATTATTTTTAACTATATCTGTCATTCCTTTTGAGTAGCTAAATTGTGAATAACTTTCAATTGTATATAACAAGTACTGGAAAAAAAATTATACCTGAGAACAACACAGACACAAAGACAATATATTGAAGTACGTGGAGATTATCACTAATTCAAATGAAACAACTTCTTGTTAGAACTGTAGAATAACTATAACTATATTTTCTGATGGAATACAAGAGCTTATATAGGAATTAATCTAGGTTATCATACGTAGCACGTTACGTATGTATGACATCACAATATTATTCATTTAAAGGAATGCTAGGAATTTATGAACTTCCGATCTATAACATTATACGTCACAACCTACGTCACGACCTACGTCATGCACTACAATATCAAATACATTAATAAATTGTACATCCTTACAACTAGGATTTGTTTTTATTATTAACGTTTCTTGAATTACACTTTCTCTTGAAATGTTTAAAACTACAGTCTCTATAAGAACTCTTCATGAAAGAAAGACCATCTTCTTTCTTGCGCCAGTTTTAAAAACTAGTATTCTTCTTTTCTTCATATGAAGAAACAGACAATCTGGTATTATACCGAGAATACCTCTTACTATTTCTTGAGATCTTCTTCTTACTTAAGCTATTATTAAACGAGTTTTGTTCATTATTATAAACTAGATAGAGAGAGAGACAACTAGATTTTCAAGCAGAAAATTCAAATGATTTTCGACACAAATTTATGGTATATATTTATGGTATATTTGTGGAATACACTATTTCAGGATTCGGTACTGTGTTTCTGACACCTTGTATATATTACTAGCTGTACCCGCTACTTTGTCCGCGTGGAATAGAGTATTTATATCGAATCAACAGCCTAAAAAATAATTTTCAAGCTTCTAGCTCTAAATATGACGATACTTCCATTTAACTTTTCATCCCCACATTTCAACCCCTTACACCTCTTTTTCGCATTAAAAGGTAGCCTATGTCCTTTCTCAGGCTCTAGACTATTTGTGTACCAAATTCCATTAAAATCGGTTCAGTAGTTTTGGCGTGAAAGGTAACAAACAGACAGATAGACAGAGTTACTTTCGCATTTATAATATTAGTAAGGATAAATAAATAAAATAAATAAAAATCTTTTTATTTTAGACAACAAGGCCCATTTCTTGTTAGTTTTAAGCATCATAAAAACTATGTTAGTATAACATTGACAGAAAATTAAATTAAAATAAGTTAATTATCAATAATTTGGCAGATTAAACAAGCCACGTGTAGCTTGATGAATCTACCAAAGGTAGGCCCATCTAGCCATCGTAGTTATTATGAATTGAGTCTTGGTAATATACAGATGCACCTCTATCCTTTGTATATTTCCTTCCTTTGTGTCTAGGTACTGCTTCTACCGCTATTTGCTGGCAAGGCTCAGTAATTTTTTCATTATTTTTGGGGAAAACAACATTGTGAATATACCTATCATCATAAAGAGCATATATTTATGAGGTTGGGTATATTGCCCTTGTTCAATGAAGCATTCCAACTCCATTAATTGCATTATTGTAAGTTTTAGCTCTTTAGCCGACTTCAAAAAAGGAAGAGGTTTTCAATTCTATGGAATCTTTTTTTATGTGTGTTCACCGATTACTCGAATATGGCTGAACCAATTTGGAAAATTCTTTTTTGTTTCAAACCACCTGGAAAGTATACCCATTTTCCAGGTGGTCCTATTTAAATTTTATCCACATCAGTCGAGTGGTTTTTGAAAAATCAACAAATAGGTATCTAAAGATTGTATACATGGATGATATTTTCGTTTACTCCGAAACCTCGCTGTCTCATTGGAGCAGTGCGTTTAGTTGGCCTACTAATATTATATTTAAACAGAAATACATCTAGTTTCCACTAAAAAGCACATTGAAGTCGGTGATGCTTTTTTTAAAAGATAATTATTTATGTTATTATATTGATTACTTTCTCATCATTATTCATTTGTGCTTTCTCAGCAACATACAAAACATTCTATATAAATAATATAATAATTCTTCCTTTTTTTTTGTACAAGTGAATAAAACTTTTCTATATAATCAATATTGCAAGGGAATTCAATATTTAACATATTAATCAATTCATCAAATGTTATATTATCATTATATATCATCATCTTATAATAAAATAATGGGGCACCATTTAAAAACATTTGTAATAAAAGGGGATAGTTTTCCTTGTGCCACATATTGTGATATATAATACAATATAGTGCACTGTTTGAATTAATATTAGTGCACTGTTTTGTCCTTTCTGCCAATCATATCCACTGTGTCACTGTTAAATACGGTCATGTTCTACGTGTGTAGTGTAATCGTCATTTGAAATATACCTACAAAAGAATAAATGTGAAAAGTTAGAGTTTAAAAAGTTTGTACAAAATATATGAAACAGGTAATTGCAAAAAATATTTATTAACTACTTACCAAAGCTACAGTTTTGAGTGCCTTCAAGAACAAGTGCCTTAAATACGGATGGAACTTTAAGATTTCGATTCATTAATCAATACTCAGAACCTAAGGTATGTTCACCTGGTGAGGTTCCTCTGGAACACATATCTTCCCAGATTTTAACAAAAGTTTGAGGATTCTCAAACATAGCATTTTCTAGAATACTTTCAGGTTCCAGCACCATCTATATCGGTGTGAGCTGTAACGCCACCCATCAACCTCTAATTCATCCAGGTATTCTGTATGTCCTTCTATTTCTTTACATACTATAAGCCATCATACATTAATCCTGCGCACTCAAAGAGAAGTCTCTGCGCAATGCCTCTTGTCACGGCTCTTAATTTTCCCAAGATTGAATGCAATGAATATTATAGCTCCTCTCAAGGATGACAGTGATAAAGTTTCTCCTCTTCCACAAGGAGCCACCAGTTCAAAGTAAATGTAAATTTCTGTCAACAGCCAACTAGATTTGTCTGTGTGTCCAGTCTGTTTGTCTGTCTGTGAGTACGAGAGACTAAGATAACTTTTTTTTTACTTTTCGAGATTTGAAACATGATAAATATAAACATTCAAGAATAAAATTAGATCGTTTCCTATTTTTATGTATATACAGGTTGTATCTGATAATGGAACACTAATATAAATGACTGAAAGGGCATGACTCTAGCATGCACTTATAAAAAGGATTTTGAAAAAAAAGCTATCCGTTTAAAAGTTATGACTGTTTGAATTTACAGGTATTATTACCCCCGTTGCTCATAAAAGCAGGTGGAATGTGTTAAAGATTTAAAATAATAAATTAGATTTAATTAAACAAAATATAAAACTTTAATAAACTTTTCTCGCATGATCTTATTAATTATCTATATAAGAACTCCAAGAAGCAAAATAATTTTAGGTCAAATATTTAAACTTTAATGTCGATATTTGTAATAACAAAGATTGGAAAAAAATATGTTTTGTAACAATTGTATAACTTTTTGAATAATCGAGACATTTTTGAAGTGAAAACTTCTTTAGCGGCGTTGTGCAATTTTTGGGATGGGTAAAAAATGTTAAACTCGCGTCAGGACACGTGACCCTGATGTCTGAATCTCCTCTGTCCTGTCCTCCTGTCCCCATCGAAAATTCGTACGACGGAGCCGAGTTTCTTATATTTACATGTACAGCGTCAGAGAGACATGGAGAGGGATGGAGGGAGGAAGGGAGAGAGAGAGATAGAGAGACTCCAGTGAATTGTAAACTCCAGTCGGGCGTCAGAGCTGACACACACTTTTTTGAAGTGTAAACTTTATTAATTAATGTCACCAACCTGTTAATGTGACGTTTTAAGTTCGTCGTTTCGTTTAAGTTTTCACTTCTGTCGGCAGTCCCATGACTGCCTATTTATTTTAATAACGGGACTTTATGCTTTCAAGTGTTCTGAGGACACCATTTTTTTTTTTTTATTTATGTTTAATATAAAAAGATATAAAAGAAATATTTTGTGTATATTTATCGAGTAGATGACATCTTTAGTATCGTCAAAGGAAATAAACAGGAAGTAGATCAATATTTACAACATCTCAACTCTATTTACCCCAAGATAAGGTTCACATATGAAGTGGAGGTGGGTAGGGCGTTGACATTTTTAGATGTCAAAGTAACCGCGAGATCAGATGGGTCCTTGTCGCACTGTGTATACCGCAAGCCTACTCATAGCGATAGGTACCTACACGCCACGTCTCATCATCATCCCCGGCACCTGCAATCTGTTATGACTTCACTCAAGAACAGAGCATACGATCTTTGTGAGCCTGAACATGCAGTGCAACCTGCTCGAAACGTCAGGCAATTCAGAGGTATGTAATACCTTTTCGTGATCGCGTTAATTCCCGTTTAAATACATAATAATATGGGGATAAATTATTAAAAACAAAAAGCGCGTACCTACCTATATCATTTATAATTTTAGAACATGTGACGTAAAGTAATGAAATACTAACATATATTCCTCATTGAATTGTCCACAGACGAAAATGTTTTATCTAAGTAAGTACTTTATACATACGCATTCTGATTTCTCTGAGATAGGTATCTGAATTATGAACTCAATTCAAGTAGGGTTCTTATTCAGTATTAAGGTTTTACTGTGTAGTAGCACTTTAAAATTATTCGTTATTAACTAACTTATCTCAAGTTAACCGAACAATTAAATAATTTGATACATCTGTTAACACTAATGACGTAACAATTGTGATGAGTGACTAGTATCAAAATAACATGCCGTACAGTTAATATTAACAATTGCGTAATTTGCTCAAATTACATTAAAAAATATATTAAACGGGCTTTAAAAAAGGAGAAAGTTTTTCTTTTGTTTATCTTACATTATATCTTTGCTAATCATCTTTAGCGTTGTTACAAAGAGTTATAAAAGAAATATTAAACAAACAAGATTATGAAAGTTTCAAGTACCATGATTTATATTTAGACGCATTCTAGCCGGTTGTCCTTTTTTTTTCTAATTAAAGACAAAATTATCTCCAGCTTCATGCAATGAACTACTGCAAAGTATTAGAGGTTTCATAGGGACTACAGTGTAGGGCTCGTCAAGAAAAGAGTGTACAGGTGTTTAAAGGGTCGGCAACGCGCATGCGAGTCGCCTGGAGTTGCAGCGGTCATAGGCAACGGTAACCGCTTACAATCAGGCGGGCTGTATGCTTGTTTGCCACCGAATGAATACGTAAAAGTGTTACTTAATAACTAGTTTACCCTTTATATTTAATTTAATTTCAGATTAATGGATCCAAATAAGCAAAGTTGATATCATCGGTGAAGAATGAAACGCAAAAGGTTAACCGTTGTTCTCTTAGCTATAGCGTATATCGCAACAACCAGTTGTGGAGATTTAGGTAATACTGAACTTTAAAGTTATTTAACTATCAACAACTGTTTAGTTTAATGTTTATAAATCAATCATAATGTCCATCATGTTAAAAAGTCATGTAATTTTGTATGGGGCGAGACTTAATAGTAGTATGTACACACAAACACAACAAAAATAAAATATGATCACGTCCCATCTTCTATCAAATAAATTATCTCAATTTATTTACGAAGTCGAAAATCGTTTGAAGATATTTCGTAAGTCTGTATAAAACCGATTTATATAACTAAAAATGAAATGGTGATAATATTACAGACGTGTAAACAAATTTTAAGATCTAATATCGCTTGACTCAATTCTTTGGTCATTCCTCGACATACACATGTCAGTAAGTTCTGACTAACGTTACATCAATATGCCATTATATCAAATTTATACTGAAATTCTTCGATGAATAATTTGAATTTAATTATGACAGTGGGTTTTTTTATGATTAACTAAAAATTATTTAACTTTTATGTAGTTTTACAAATGTAAATGAATACCATTTGACAAATACAACTACGAGTACATATATCAAGATAAAGTAATTTTGCTTACTTATGAAGATAAAACAGTATTTGCACAGTCTTACTTATTCTGAATACGATAAACTAAAACATCGCGGACCCACCATACCAGCAGGGGTATGGCCAGTGGTATGGTGAATCCGCGATGTTTTAGTTTAGGGTCTAAAACTATACCACTGAGAAAATAGAGTTGTGGACTACAAGAGTATAAATTATTCAGGAGCTACATATATCTAGGAATGTCTATTTATTTAAAACTATGACAATCTGTAATTATAAATCTAATGAACGCTAAAAAAGAGAAATAATTCTAATTTGGCACAGTTAACACATATTTTTTTTATCTTATGTTCCCCGCATACGTTTTTTGGCACTTCAGACATGTGACTTTATTGATGCGGTTCTTTTTTGTAAAAGAAAAGTGAACTTTTCTTTTTTTTTTGCATTAGGTTCATCTTCTTGTTGGCTGCTGCCTTCCCCTATATTTGTAGGCACCAAATCCTAGATATTATCTCTAAGCCTTTTTGATAGGGTTGGAATAGAAAGCCGTTTCTCCAGGAAAGGATTTCACAAGTTGCATGTGCAACTGACGCATAAATATCTTTCTATTTTGCAGCTTTTTTGGTGCATTGAGCTTCTTTTCGCAGTACCTATATTACGTAGCTGTTTACGAAGGTAATGTTAAGCATTCATATTTGGTAGATATTACCTCCATTGGCTCTTCGTCTTTATCAGTTTGTTCAGAATCCTTGACCTCCAAATAGTCTTTAGTTTCACTGTCTTCGGGTTCTCATCATATCACTAATAACACTATCAACTTTTCGGTATCTGGCCAATTCTGCGTCCGTGAAGTTTCAAGTACCGCTTTTACGCGAAGAAGACATTTTTAATCCACAAATAAAAAAGTAAATAAAAATAGGCAATAAGTCAAAATGCCGATGTATGCTAAACTTAAAAAAGTTACACAAAGACTAATCATGAGTCATTTCGACTCTGAAGTACATTGCATTTACAAAATGGCGTCACTGACACTGCTACCTGAAGCCTGGAAGATATTGCTTATTGTGATAAGGCCGCCCATTGTGCATTTTATGTTTCAGTTGTTTTTTTTAATGTATTTATATCATGTGTTTGGTGTACAATAAAGAGTACTATCTATCTATCTATCTATCTACCTGCACAACGCTGTCGCTCCCGTAACCGTCTAACCGGCAACTGAGTTGACAAAGAATCGTAAAGATCCACGCGTTCTTTAGAGAGAAATGGCAAGAAATTTGTGCGGTGTGAGTCAAAATGTCTCAGATTAGTATTCTAGGGTTCAAAAAAGTCACGTATTCTTTTTGTCTTCTATATGTGTAATAAATCTGTAGTGTTTAATTGTGCATGCATCACGTAAAAGTAGAAAATAAGCGAAGAAACTTTTTATGCACAAGTAACGTATTTAATTCGGTGTAACATTAAAGTATTTGATTTATCGCAATGGGTTCTCTCTATCCATGGAAAAAGAATTTAAAATAATAAAAAGGTATAATTACGTAATCTCTTGGCCATGCAACGACATCTATTGGCCCCAAGTAATACTAACTATACAAAACCAAAAAGGTGCTTTTTAAGATAATTATTATTAGCATAGAATACTTGAATAAGGTGTTATGAACTTTAGTATAAACATTTGACATAATACCTCTAGATAGATATTTGTATTGCAATATTCATAGATAATTTAATAGTTAATAATACAGTCTGCATACACTTTTACAACATCATCCAACCCATTTCTTCCATTTTTGGAATTTGTGTCTGTTTGTCTGTTTGGTTTTGCACTTAAAAAGTATAAAACAAACGTATAAACCTTTTCTGCAAAAATATAGTACATAGTTCACTCTATCCATATCCAATTCTATAAAAACATATCGTTACAATGCTAACTGCGTTGTAATGATATGTTTGTTACTTTAGACCAGAAAACCCGTGTTTTTATGAAACAATAATATTAAATCTACCTTTATTTGGTAATTAAAAATCTAAATAATAATAATAAACAAAATGAATATTTTTACAATATGAACGAAAAAAGTATTTAATACTTTCTGAAAGTGTAAATAATCTACAAAGTGTTGTGTATGTGCGCTTCATAGATGACTTTGTGGATTTTTTTGAATAGCGGTGTTAAGATTTGCCGCATTTATTTCATACGCGATTTTAAAATTATTTGTATACGATTACAAAAAAATAAATTCGTTCCGTTATGGCAGATTTTCAATCGTAGGATAGAACGTTATCTGCTGATAACCGTATACCGATAATATGTTGGTGACGCTGGAGCCGTCACCAACATCGGTATACGAGAGCCTACCAATTGGTCGGACGAATCGAAGCGTTAGGTCGTCACAGATGTTTTAGCGTGTGGTAGCGGAGTGGACCTGGTAGGCAAATTTTGTGGTGGAACCGTTGCCCCCCCGCCCACGTGCGGACCCTAAGAGTGGGTAGGGGGGTGGGGGGCACCCTTGGAGGTGGATGAGACGGGTTTTGTGTTTTTCACCCGCAGTACCATCTAGATCAAACTATAAAATATAAAAAAATTGGGTCGATCTCACCACACTGTTGGTTAATCGTATAGCATCGATAAAATATTGTTGGGAAGTGAAGGGTATGTCTGGACATCGCCTGGTTAGTAGATGGAGCCGCTTGCCACACGCGGGCTTGCGCTGCGTAGACCACTGGAAGCAAAATCGATTTACGGCCTCATCAGTAGCTTGTTGGGAGACAACAATATTTTTTGGACGCTCCAGGTTGTTTCACCAGCAATAAAGTATAAAAATCCTGCCTGGAAGATGCCACCTTTCAGGAAGCCTTTCAGCAACGCCATAAGCGAAACAGCAATATGTCTGTTTTCTGACATAAAGCGGGAACGAAGTTGCCTGCACAGCCAGTATCAAAATAAAACCTTCAAGAATGTTTTGAAAAGAATCCAACCATACTATTTTACACACCATTTTAAGAAAGTTATCTGTTTATTCCAGAACACTATCCTTCAAAGCCGTTAATCAAAGAGGGGTATCCCAGTAACGCAACGGTTCACTTATACGAAAATGTCAGACTTACATGTCCGCCTATCTCCGACCTCGAACCTTACTTATTCTGGTTCGGACCTTTGAACTATTCCATGAAAGAAATTGATTCCATGTTTAGAGACAACGGAAACCCAGCATCACGCAGTTTACCAGAAAAATATTTAAGACAACAGGTAACTACTTGTTTTCTTTTGAAAAATAATTATAAACAATCACTTGTGCATGTATTAAATTAATTATAATAATCATAATATTAATTTAATTATAATTTGAGTGATAATTATCACTCATCATCATGCCTACTCTTGTCCCAATTTTATTTGGGATCGGCGCGATATGTTTTTATTCTTCCATTCCATTTTATCGTTCGTCATTTCACTGCTTACTCCCTTTCTATCCATATCTTCTTTCACACAGTCCATCCCGTTCCGTATTCATCAACTTCGATACATAAAACTCTTTTCACCACATTTTGCTCATCTCTGCGCATCACATATCCATACCACGATAACTTTCATCCACTGGTGTTACTTTTAGGCCCCCTCTAATATATTCATTTCTCACCTTCACCTACCTAATCACACCACACATCCATCTCAACATTCGCATTTCAGCCACGTCCAGGCGTCTTTTATCCGTTCTCTTTGTGGGAAAACTTTCAAATCCGTACAGGACGGCAGGTCTGATGATCGTCTTAAAGACCTGTCCCTATAATTTAGTTGGAAACTTTTTTTTTCATTATGATGTACTCGTAGAATAGAATGGAAATAAACTTTATTGTACACCAACAAAAATGTTTGTTCTTGTGTTCTTTAAGAGTAACACTTACTGCACTATTTAACACTAACTTCACTAAACTCAAAAGAGCTTAGTTCTTTTTAGCCTCCTAACTATGTCCGTGGTGTCAAGGAGCTGGATAGCCTCAACGTTCACATGTTGAAGAAGCCTTTTTTTGCTGTTTGTTTGTTCGTGTGCTTTGGTTTTTTGTTTTATTACTTCACTAACAAGATCTACGCCTAGGTGTTGGTGGATGTCATCATTTCTAACGTACCAGGGAGCATTTACTATACTCCGAAGTACCTTATTTTGGAATCTTTGAATGATTTCAACGTTAGTTCGTTTTGTGCAGCCCTAAAGTTGAATGCCATATATCCATACAGGCATGAGTACTTGCTTATATAACTTTATTGTACACCAAAATAATTTTAAAAAGTAGGAGCACAGCAATGTTGGGTGTTAGATATAATTGGCGGCCTTATCGCACTGAGGCAATCTCTTACAGGCAACAAGTACTTTGTTATACACTGACAAAGTAGAATGTCTACCAAGTAGCCAGTCCATATTTTTGTAGCGTAGGTCTAAGGCTTGGCGTTTCTTTTTGACATGAGCCTTCCAGCGAAGTTTTGCGTCTAGCGTCATACTCAAGTATTTCGCCGTATTTTCATATGGTATTACACGGCTGTTAATGTATAGCGGTATATGATTAGATTGTTGGTTTGTAAAATCTATGTGAGTTGATTTTGACTCATTTAATTTGATTCACCATTTTTTTGTCTAAACGATGATGGCATTGACAGCAGTTTATAGCTTCTCCACTGCTTCTTTGTGATCGACACCTGTAGGCATGATAGCCGTGTCGTCTGCAAAGGTAGCAATGGTGCTGTTTTTTGTTTAAGGGATATCGTAGGTGTAGAATAGGTACAGGGTAGGTCCAAGACCATTTCCCTGTCGCACCCAAGCTTTTATTTGTTTGATATCTGAATAAGCATCCTCATGTCTCACTCTAAGTGTCCTCTGTTAAGTAAGATTCTAAAATGTTTAAAGTGTATAAAGGTTAAGTGTATAAAGGTTTCAAACGCCTGAGTAGTAATTTTTCAAATAATTTTGCTATCATTGGTAAACTTGGATTGAAATTGAAAACTTGGGATCACAAATTGTTCTTGTCACCTGCCGCCACTTCAATTAATTATCACTAAAGCACAGATTACCGAATATTTACATACATAATTATGTACTTTTAAACATAGTATACAAGTTATAAAACATGTAATAGAAATGTGTAGTTACATTTCGGTGTGAAAAATCGAGTACACTGGAAAAAATGCCCTCTTGAAAAACGAAAATCTTTTTTCGTACTTACATATTTTTCCATAGATTCCATAATATGTCCACAACCTTTCTGTAACATACTGAATACGAGACCTTTTTTCCCACACCTATGAAAATTTCTTCAGCACTTGAGGACGTACTTTTCAGATAAAATAGAGTGACTGCTATTTATAAACTTACAGAGTGAAAACCCTGAACAACTGACTTTGTATAATGTTACGAAGAAAGATGAAGGCTGGTATGTTTGTTTTGCCACCAACATCCTTTCGAACACCACGAGAATGGGATATGTAAAAGTATTAGAATGTGAGTAGTTTTATTGTTACGGTTCTATTAAAATTAACTGTTAATTATTTCGACTAAATCCATAGACGTAAGTAGTTCTCACAATTGGAAAATACATTTTGTACGTACTAGATATTCTTTGGCCTGCTTTTTACCTGTGAGGTAATTTTTAGGGTTACGTTTCTCAAAATTAATATCAAGTCTTTTTGTTGTTCAAATACTTGATTTTTTCCGGCTTCAAGGGACCGCAAAAATAAGTATTTGATGTTAATTTCAATTTGATATCTCCACGGTTCCTAAGAAAAATGGTCTTGACAGACAGACAGACGAACAAAAAAGTGATCCCATAAGGGTTCTTTCTCTCTTTCTTCCTTTTCCATTAAAAGTGTCTATATATATGATATGTAAGATTTAGTAATGATTAAAGTAACATATTAATGCTAAAGTAAGGAATCAAAGTGTTACTATACTAATTGATGCCTTCTTTCATCACCACACTTACAAAAATCTTTGAAATCTTGGAATTAATTTAACAATGTACGATTCAGCGCAGCCTCGCCCAGTAGCGACCGAACAGGAGCTGACCAATTCGTCGTTTATAAAAGTTATAATTGCCGTTTCCGGTGGAGTGCTCTTTGTGGCGGCAATGGTAGTGGTAGCAACCTGCAGGAAATTAAAAAGAGAGATGATTCAAAAACGACTAGCTCTGGAAACGGCTAGAGACGTCATTGAAACATATTGGAAGAAGAAAGTGACGATAGAGAAGCCACATATAAATAACTCACCTGATGCTGCTGGTACATTGGTAAGTTTGGTTAGGCCACAGAAATGAGATGGAGGAGAGAAACTCGTTATGATCTAAGCTACTAAAACAGTTATATATTACGTATCATATACCATTTACTATACATTTTGCACGAAAATATCTGGTAAATGTTAAGATGCACGTTCACACTTTTTAGCTCTTTATTGACCTACCGCTGTCTCTAACGTAAAGGCTGGCAAGTATGTAGGTATACGAAATGCAATGTATAAATGGCGTTTAGGGTTCATATTTAATAAATCCTCTGTGATGAATTAGCGTTGAGTTCTGTATGTACGTAAAATAACGAAAATAGTTGCTACAAATGGTTTTATTGTTTTAATGGCTTCATTTGTAGCCCAGTATGACTATCCTATGTCCCCCTCCCGCGGAGTTGTGCTAAAGTGGTAGGGGGAGAAACTTTCCTCCCGAAACGGTAAAACTGCTAAAACACTTAGCAGTTTTACGGTAATAGTTCCTTAAGGACCCACATTATAGGAATATATGGTCATTATAAAGTTTTAGAACATTAAATTCTGCACTGAATGAGACTAAACGTACATTTTTCGGATCACTTGTTCCTATAGTCCAAGATCCCAGGGCCACCTGACGTCACGTATTTTCTGACGAACGAAATGTGGGCGATTGAGTAGTGATAGTATGTACTATGATCGCTTGCCTACCTGCTAACTTGGTTAGACGGCCAGTTTCCAGGTATCAGGTAATCAAGGTACATAAAAATATTACTTACCTCACGTAAATTCTCCAAGCTGATTTTCACGTATATTTTAGACAATATCGTTAAAAATAAGTCGACAATACTCCCAGACACTGCGTCGGCCGTATTGCTTTGCAGACGCTTTAAAGCTCTCAAAATAATGACTTTACTTGACGTAAATTCTGATGCTCATTTTTATATATGTTCGCCAGACAACTATTTTAATTCCTCTGTGGGTAGGAGCGCGAGAGCATTATCCACGCGCATGAGACTGAGTGAGACATGTATTAGCATATATTAACCTTAACCTCTCTCGCTCTCTCTCTCTTTCTCTCTCTCTTTCTTACAATTTACTCATATCAATTGATTATTAATATTAAAAGAAAAACAAGTAAATAATTTACGTGGGAGAGCCATGCTTCGGCACGTATGGGCCGGCTCGACTGCGCTTGATACCACGACCTCACAGAAAACCGGCAGTGAAGCAATGCTTGCATTGCATTTAACCGCGTGAGTGAGGTTACCGGAAGCCCTAACCCTTCCCTCTCCCTTATTCCCGTCCTTCCGATTTCCCCCCTCTCCCCTCTTCTCTTACTCCCACCTTAAAGGGCGGCAACGACGCACTTGTGACTCTCGAGTTACAGGTGCCCATGGGCGGCGGTAGTCATTTAATATCAGGTGACCCGTCTGCTCGTTTGCCCCCTTATACCATAAAAAAAAAAATATATATATATATATATATAGGTGAAAATCAGCTTGGAGAATAATATTTTTATGTACCTTGATCACCTGATACCTGGAAATTGGCCATCCAACCAAGCTAGCAGGTAGGCATGCAATCTCAGTACATACTAACACTACTCAATCGTCCACATTTCGTTCGTCAGAAATTATGTGACGTCTGGCAGCCCCAGTAGAGCAAGATCCCAGGATCTTGCTCTACTATACTACTGAATGAAAATTTGGACCAGTATATCCACCGGTAAAATCATCCAAACCACCAACATCTAATCCACCTATAAATATAGTGGTCCATAATAAAGTTAAAAAGTTTTAAATTCTATCGATGAGACCAATTTTATTTGTTCGACTACCCGTTTCCGTACAGTTTCACCTTAAAACCCACGAATGCCTTATCTTTGTTATCAGAATAGAAGTACATTCTAATTTCATATCAGTAATTTGATTTTGTGAAATATTTTTCTGTGGTTAGCTGCGTGTGGCAACACTAGAGTAATGCCCACCATTGCCTGGTTGAGTCAAAATTTAAATTAATTAGTTTATTAATAAGATTTTAATTGGCCTAATGGTAATAATAATATTTATAGTTGCAAAGGCCATCATTAAAAAAAATTCTACACATCCATGCAGATTCCATCTCTTCTTCCATACTTAAATATTCACAGAAAATGAAGTCTTTAACAGGAACGTACATTACGTCCCATCATACCTTGCTTGCAGAATAAACTGTTGTTATTGGGCTCAGTATCAATATGATGACTTACTTCAATATTTTATAGGTTTTGCCCGTAATAAAGATTGAAAAGCAAAAGGTCTCCGAAGTGAAAAAAAATACCAATGACACAAAATTATTGTTATCAGAGTATGAACTACCTCTTGATGAGGACTGGGAAGTGCCCCGAGAGACAGTGGTTTTAGGCAAGGTATTGGGAGAAGGGGAGTTCGGGAAGGTCGTCAAAGCAGACTGCGTGGGAGTAGTGAAGCGAGGGCTGTCTACAGTAGCAGTTAAAATGTTGAAAGGTAGGCTTGGACATTGAAAGATATGCTTCGTAAATTTGTGATCTTTATTAGAAGTAAAATAATTGCCATTTATTTGCTGACAGTTGAAGCGCAACTCACATATAAAGCGGGTGCGGGTCTAATTCCTTGTATTTATATGGAAGATAACACACTGAAAGCGTGCGCTGATCAGGCGCAGAGTGGGTGTTGAGCGGGAATTAGACTCCCGTCCTGACCCGCGTCCGACCCGCGCCCTTTTTAAGTGTGATTTGCCCTTAATTGTGATTCTCGATTTAAATTCCCCCACGTTCAATAGAACAGTCCTCGAACACGCCGAAAAAGATGACCTAAAACCATATAGAACAGCAAACGCCAAGGCGGGAATAAAATACACATAGACACAATTCCTAAGTGGCAGAAACATATAAATCCCCTAGAACCATTTCGTTTTTTTTCATATTAATTTGCAAAAGTATTGGCTGGTATAGAAAATTTTTATTTCTTGGAGAATACATAAAAAAATATAAATTATTATTTGCCCTTTTAACGTTAAAGGTGTGCAATAGTCAACGGAATAGGTAATTTTTTTGAACAGATAATAGGTTTTTTTAATTGATTACTTTTGCATGGAAACGTAAATATAAGATGTTTAACACATTATTTTTTTTTTATTTCAGATGGCCACACTGATGCGGAAATGACTGCGCTAGTCTCAGAAATGGAGATTATGAAAGTAGTAGGAAAACACGTGAATATTATAAACTTGTTAGGATGCTGCACACAGGGTGGGCCGCTCTATGTCATAGTCGAATTTGCACTTTATGGTAGCTTGAAGGCATTCTTGCACAACCATCGACCCGGCATCAGGTTAGTAAAGGTTTTTCTCAAAATATATCATAATAAAAATCTTTCTTTACTCTATAATATCCTGAATGACCAGCTACTCTTGTCGTCTGTCACACACGAAACATTTGACGTTAGAAATCTTTCCGTTTCTTGAAATCTTCTTTACAGTAGAAGCTACCCGCTTATGGAATACATTGCTAAAAGTTTACAGACAAGCAGAGACGTTAATTATTATTCAGAAACGTTTACAGGATTATTATTTATCTCTGTGACAACTTTACACAATGTGTTTCTTAAAATAAACTCTAACGAATTTCAGTAAAGAATCTTCAAACGGTAGTTTGGACGATAAACGGAATCTCACACCGCAGGATTTAGTGTCATTTGCATACCAAGCCGCTAAGGGAATGGAATATTTAGCATCCAGACATGTAAGAAATACATTTTTTTTACTAACCTAACTAATATAATATAATAAAATTAAGTATATATGTAATGTTTTAAAATTATACTAATATAATAAAGCTGAATTTATTTCGATTTGGTGGTACGCGCTAATCTTTGAAACTACCAGAATGATTTAAAAAGAAAATCTCAATTGATAGCCCTATTCTTCAGGGAGGTTACAGCCTATTTAACATCACGCTATAACTCTTAGGAGCGGAGCAGTGACCATAAACCTTGGTGAAATTAGCGTAGGTTTTTGAATATGACAATGATTATAAAAGTACTCGTTTTTCATCCCTACAAAAACCAAGACAGTGTTTTTGGGGCTTGATCCAATAGGCCAAAATTAAAAATCTCGTAAATCGACATGTGTTCGATTCTTTTCAGTGCCTTCATCGAGATTTAGCCGCCCGTAATATTTTAGTCTCAGAAAATTTCGTTCTCAAGATTGCTGATTTCGGACTAGCGAAGAACATACAAAATGAAGACTACTATAGGAAGAAGACAGCCGGAAAATTACCAGTGCGTTGGATGGCTCCTGAGTCACTTAACAATATGCTGTTTACTATACAGACTGATGTGTGAGTTTTGTACTATAATTATATATAAAAGTAACAATTATGAACTTAAGGACTTACGATACAGTTTTAAACATCGATTACGCTGAAGTTTTCTTGCAACTAAAATGTTTTGGGCAAAGTTAACTTACTAGACTGGACTTGATTCCACGATAGCGCCATATCAGTGGGTTACTCTGTGTAACGGAGAGACCTGAGACACAGATTAAGGAGTAGTTACTACATAACCTAATACCCATCCATTCATCATATAAACACTTTTATGTGTATTTTTTAATAATAAAATTTTGCCTTTCTACCATTCATTAATAACAATAAAATACTGCAAAAGTATATTTGAAATAAAAATGTGTTATATCTATATAAATGTGTAGGTATTAATTATAGAAGAGTTTTAAAAGCATCTTTCATCAGTCTCATCACTACCTACTGGTAATGTTTTAAGGAGACTGCCAGCGTTGCCACACTCTTGTTAAGAATAGTGATATTTGAAATTTATTTTCTAAGCGATGATGAGATGAATTAATTTGAATAGATGTTCGCGTACATTATGATTTCACCACTTTAATTTGCTTATAAATAGCAGCATTCTCCACCAATAACACTCCTGCTTCCCTACTCTTAACGGTATAAAAATAGCTATGATACAGCGATCCTAATTCTCGCTGTTTCGACGTCAGTCCACAAATCTATGCTAATCCAAGTCTTTTAACAGCTGGTCATTCGGCGTGCTCCTGTGGGAAATAATGACGTTGGGCGCTACACCGTACCGAACTGTGCAAGGACAGTATATGTACCAGTATCTCAGGGCTGGACATCGTTTGGAGAAACCACCTGGTTGTAGACTTGACGTGTAAGTGTCCTTAAAGTATACTGTTTTTAGGAACTTCTTCACAGTGAAGAGCCAACTGATGAAGCGTCAGTCATTTTTAGTTCTAGGCAGGGACAGACTCAGAGATAGACTCAGATATAGAATAGAAAGACGTAGGGTACCAAAGTTTTTCCCTTGAATTGAGACTACCCGGATAGGGAACTGCGTTTACCATACAAAAGACCACACATAATTACGTTACCTCCGCTCAACACACAGTTGTTGATAACGAATCGACATGATTAAATTGATTGTTTTGCATCAGTATACCAGCAGTCGCGTCAGTGTCATTTTCATAAATTTGTATGAAATAAAATCTGTTGCTTGTTTCAGATACATGCTTATGCGTGAGTGCTGGTCGTTATCACCTAAAGGTCGACCTACTTTCACCGAATTAGTTAAAGAACTGGAAAAGATCCTGACAACGATGTCTAACCAAGAATACCTCGACCTTAGCCTTCCTGAGTCAGATATCTCACAAGTTACAAAAACACGTTGGCTTTCAAACAAGGAGTTTACATGATAATTGGGTCAAGTATATTAGCTAAAGAAAAGCCACAGTCAAAAACAGACGGGAAGTAAAAGAGGCAGTTATGCTACCTAAATCAATCCTAAAGATAGACCTTGCCGCCTTGACAATGGTGAAATGCAAAAAAGGCGATGCTAGTTCCAGACTACCTGGTCCGCAATAATTATGTGCAAATGTTACAGCCCTTACGACCTACATCGCCTTCACCACGTTGCTGCAAAATTGTAAGATGGCGTATGATCATGGAACTCAAAAACGTCGGGCTCACTTGTAATTTAATAAATAATCCATCCTCTCGACCCAGTCGTGATCAATGTTTCACTGGTGTAGCTGAAAAACGACATACGGTAGTAATGTCCCCAAACACTAACCTACCAATTTTAAGCAGGTACTTGACTTGAGGAAAAAAGACTCTTCACCAGCAAGCAGTGTTAGCGATGTTTAAGGCGTTTTCTTTTATCAGTGTTATGGAGTCCTGTTTTATTCAGTCGCTTTTAAAAAGTGCATTCTGAGGTTCAACTATACATAGACCATGAACATTGCTCGTGCACTATAACAATGAGTTCTGAATGTTGAGGGGGCTGAGGTATATCTGCAGTGAACAGACCGATCAATGTCAAAAAAATTGAGGCGAGACTTGACTTTCAAGCAATTATACGAACGCCTGTAATTATATCAAACTTAGGAGGGTGGTGTTGCTACCTTGCCCCCTCCTCCCCATCCGGACCATACTTGGACACCGGATTACTATCCATATTCATGTGGACGTTATAGATAAATCTTGCATTATTTTAGCTTATATAGTATTAGTTAATAAGACATGTTGTATGTATGAGGGGCTCGTGGCTAAGTGGTATTAACATATAGTATACTGGTACTATTATGTATTCTGTGGTATTAATACTAGCTAGGTCAGTCTTAGGATGGGTGACTATTCTTAACTTATTGAGTATACGTGTCGGTATACATTATATTTAGTTTATTCAAGTATTTTTATTAATTGTAGTTTCTAATTAGTTTAACGTACACATGACTTTGCCTCTAACGTTCTCTACTATCCTCTATTCACTCCAGGGTTTGCTGAAGAAAACTCAGTTTTGGGTTAAGCTCGCCTTTGTACATACCATTTCCTTGTTTTTAAGATATGTAATCTACATCTAGTGTACAATAAAGAATTAAATAAATAAATAAACTACTAAAAAATATATTTAGATAATCTAGACTAAAAAGTTTTAATTATACTTTACCTACATTTTTTATTATCCGTGACACTTGTCGTGTTCTGACTAATGTTCGTTTTCATTGATGATGTATTCCTCATCATCATTTATATATGTCGTAGGCCGATCGCTATTTGCCATATATTATTTACGCTATATATTATTTCATGATCCAATCTAAAGTTGGGCAGATCAATGAGAGTAATCTATTTGTCAATTTGCGCAACCAGTCACTTGGTCACATCGATATATGGCTGGGGGTGTCGTAACATAGTTCCTTTTTGCCACGCCTAGTGGCGCTGTTTTGCACTCTGTCAGCTATGTGTTTACGTGTGAAAAAGATGGCAGCGTGATAAGAATAGAGAAGTAGGGTATCCATGCAGCGGGATTCCTCGGACTATTACAGGAGCAACAAATAAAAATATTTTAAAAATATTATTTTACAATTTTTTATTTCCTAATACTTTGGTTACTCTACATACTTATTTATCAAGCATGGCTGAGTAAAACTTAATTATTTAAATCTCATTTTATTTGCTACTAGCTGACCCGACAGAGGTTTTCAAATCACCTGAAATACTCTGTTCTGATTGGTTGCAAGCGTTGGGCGTACAGAGTAAACGTAAAAGAGACAATTTTACAATTACTGGTAATTGTAATGTATCTATTACTAAAAGTCCCATTTTCAGTTTTTGTTCAATATGAACAGTGTGTATTGCTTTGTTTAGGCCCGATAGATGGCGTTGTGCGATTTTCTGAATCGCGTTATTAAGGAACCGCGCGCCATTGTATAAATATCGGCGAACAAAATAAAATTTGTCCACATTTGGACGTGTGTGTTTCATATTCGATCACTTACCTAAAGGCGATTTTTGGGATTTTATTCACGGAGCTTAGCCACAATTATGACTATGTCGCTCCTAATGGGATTACGGTCCAGTTTTGTTCAACTGTTACTGAAAGTCTTTGAACACAACGCATACAGTGGTTATAACTTTGCTCGTAATAGAAATTCTCCTAAAACCTTAGCTTAGCTCTACGTGATAATTTTCAATATCCAGAAAAATATTTTAGTAATATTAAAATAATTAAATCTCTAAGGCATATGTATATTAACATACACATATGTTTCTAAATATTTTACACACAACAAACAACAGGCGTTTCATAAACACAATCTTAGGAAAATGTTTGTTATTTATGTACAGTACAGCTGAGAACAACTACTTGTCAAGCTTCTGTTATAATATTTTTTACCGTTTCAATCGTAAAGTACAACACTTTTAACTTTAACTATTCACTGTTTAACTGTTAATAATGATTTCCCCATCACCTGGATAATTGGCAATCCACCACTGTGCGGTTCTCCAGAATTTTTTTGCCTCGCACGACCAATCTCTGGAACAAATTGTCGCCTGCGGTATTTCCGGACCGATACGACCTTCAAACCTTCAAGAAAAGAGCATACTCCTATCTCAAAGGCCGGCAACGCACTTGTGACTCTTAAGTTGCAGGTGTCATGGGCGACAGTAGTCACTCACCATCAGGTGACCCGTCTGCTCGTTTACCCCCTATAATATATAAAAAAAATATTTAAAGTACTTCTATTCGATCATTCTATAATGAAATTATAGAGTCCAGCTGAGAACAACTACTTGTCAAGCTTCTGTTATAATAATTTTTACCTTTTCAATCGTAAAGTACAACACTTTATTCGGAAATATTTTGATTAACTATTCACTGTTTAACTGTTAATAATAGTTTTAAAGTATTTGTTTAATGTACGTGTTGGATCATTCTATAATTATAGGGTGTAGCCGTAGTGTCAATGTTTGGGTAATAAAATATCCTCGAATTGATTTTTAATACCTGCAAAAAGTTACATTTGGCTAAATTATATGTAAATTTTTGTTTTTTTTTAGCTTCACCTTGGCTCAAACATACACAAATCTTATAAAATTTGGTATATTAGTAGGTATCTTTAAACTTGTACGGAATGTTACAAAAATCAAATTCCTATTACTTATATTATTTAGCGAACATAAAACTTTTATTTAGGAAAACAAGAATTTTGACAAATTATTCAAAGCCAATATGGCAGAATATTGCTCAACTGACAGAGCTGTCAAGTTGACAGTAGTGTCAAAACAGTTCGAATTTCTGAAACGTTGATCAAAGATAAAACAAAATTCGACTGGCAGTTGACTTAAGATTTTGAAGTAATCCGGATGTCTTAATAAAGCTGTTCCCGGATCCCTCCTATTTAAGGCGCAGTACGGCACACCGTGTGGTTTTAGTCGGTTCGATTCCGACACACCGCCCCACCGAAAACCCCGGTGGGGTGACGGCCCGAGGGGGTTTCCACATGCCCAAAAAAAAAAAAGGATTTTGAAGTAAAATTTGACAACTCTGTTAAATGATCCGATGATCAAATCAAAGTGCCTAATCATGCTTTCGGCAACTCAATATATATACTTGTCAAGAGATTTTCCATATTAATTAAATTTTTGCGTTGATCAGACTTTCAGAAACCGGGCGTTAATAATTATCTTACTATCAAGTGGACTGCGTGCTTATTTACCAACTTACTTAGTTGTGTAAAAATTAAACAATGAAATAAGAACCGATAGTGTTTGTATTAAAAATCTTTATTTTCATATATTTTCGTACACATTCGTTTTGACCCACACATAAATCCATCAAATATACATACAAGGAGCAAAATATTTTCTACATTAGATAATTACTGTTTTTAATAAGGCATAAAGATAACCAATAATAATACCGATGATGGTGATTTATAAAAAATAACATTTTTGCATTCTTAGCAACAAAACTTTTCATTAAGACTGACAAAATTGGTTGTGACAGCAAAAATTCATTCTCCCAAACTAAAACTCATTACAATTATCGTGAATAAAATACCTATTTGACTACTATTTACACAATAATCTCATACTAATTTCTCCCTAATTGGTTACACATTTATTATGATTACATAAATAATTAAGTACATAAAAGATTTGGTGGTGAAATGCAACGTCTATACTATGTCCTAAAAACGAAAACACTTGTCAGAAATCAGCGTTCCCATAAATAACTTAAATAGGAATATTCGGGCTATTAGTCTGACTTATACCTTGTAACTTCAGTTTCAAAATTACATATTTTAAAAATAAATGACATAATATAAAAACGCAAAGCCTAATCGTTTAATTACGTCATTTTCAATATAGATCTCCTGAAATTATTCAAAAATAAATTCCCAAATTATTGTCACCCTTTGACTGAACAGTCAAAACGTCGCATGCGAGTCCCCTAGAATTGCAAGCGGTAACTGCTTACCATCAGGCGTACCATATACTAGTTTGCACCCGACATGGTACAAAAAAAAACTCAGGCTGCGTAGAACAAGTGGGAACCAGAGGATGAGCTTGCATTGTGTGTTCATAGATTTGTAGTGTGACCATATAATTTACCCACCGTAATATAAATAAACAATTTTTAGGTACATAATTAGAAAAGTCTGTTTGTGATTATAATACAATATTCTAAGTGAGGTGTTGTTTTAGATAATTCATTCGATGATCTAAAAGTTAGTTCAATTAAATGCTTTGGTTTACGTTTATCATTAATTCAATTTGTATGAAAAAGGTGTAACATAGAACGTAAAATTTATGTACGTTTATTGTAACCTAAAGTAGTCTGTCAAAAATTACCTAAAACGTAACAGCCATTTAATTTTGTTATATAAACTAAGATAATACGTAAAATATTTAATAAAAAAAATCGTAGTCGCTCTCAAAAAGACTAGGGGTTAGATTTTATACGCAAAACTAGTACATTTATAAAGTAATACTAAATTATTTTCATACACCATTAATTAATGACAGATGGGATTAATTTCCTTAACATATTTTTATTTATCATTGGACACAATAGACAGTTCTATCGTGCCTAATGAGAAATAATTAATATACCCACATGATTCAAATTACGTAAAATTAGCTTTGAGATGTGATCCACACATGTATATTTTAAATACTTGTATCACTCGTCAAACTTACATCACATTACAACACTTCAAAAAGTGTTATCGAAAAATCTAAAAGGTACTTATTCTGAAGAAACTATGATTTATGGTATACTAAAAATAATTCTAAACAGTAGAAACTAACTGATAATGCTCTAAAACTTCACAATAATATTTTACAATATCATAAAAACACAAACTTTGGTACAAGTATATTTACACATCTAGACTATTTACACAAAATATTATGCAATACTTTGTTTTATATGTAAAACTTATTAATAAATACCATAATAATAAATATTTCTTTATAAAAAACTTTTTAATGGTAAAGATATTAGAATATTAAAACGATACAAAATTACAAAATAAAAAAGTACTGTTCGATTCACAACTTTATAAAGAAAACGTTGATAGATAGGTATACTTAACTAGCTATGTCAAATTGTTAATGTGCAGCTGTAAGTCAGTGTCCAATATATTATTGCACGAACCACACGCATTTTATTCACAAGATCCCAAGTCAAGTAATACTCGACCTTAATCTCTGCAACAAGTATTTTATTTTATATTAAAGAGAATGTTGCTCTTCGAAGTTATTTTGTGTTTTGTATAACACAACAATATTAGTGACGGATGTGTATTTTGTATTTTGAGCATAGGTATATAAACGTATGGCCTACACTTTATGAATAAAAACATTGGGTTTTGTAATTTAAGCCAATAATATTCGTAAAAAAGAATAAACGATATTTAATACGACCGTACTGCTTCTGTTTTTACTGCAAGATTTTACAAAATAAATTACATTATCAGGCCGAAGTTGTGAAATTATTTGCCCTCTACTTACAACAATTGGAACTTAATTTACTATAAAAAATCTCTGTTACTTCTCTAGAGCTTTCCCATAGAAAGGCAAAATAGCTTAAACAATTTTCAAATAACTTCACTAAGACGTTTTAAAATCGGTTGTACTTTTATAAAATATAAAATTATCATAAGTGATATCGTATGGTACTTTTACTGCGTTTAAACCTAAATAAATAAACTTTCACATATCAATTGAAATAACCTATGAGTTTACATATGACATAGTTTCTAAATATTTACTAGTAAACAGTCACAAATATCTAATGACTAGTATAGTCTGGGACATAGACTTTGGACTACATAAAATAGTGGCAGTCTCTCAACTCAACAATTTTGATATAATAATCACCAAATTATGAACTTAGCTAGTGAGCACAGGCAGCTGATAGATTAACAAAAGAAATTCTGTTATTCAAATTATAATAGGTTATCTTCGACCTAATATGCACTTTATAACGAGAGTCGATATTAGCTTGCACTTTCATTGCTGTTTGAAAAGAACTCGTACTTTAGCAAATAGGTACCTATAATTTATTATGTTCAATACTATAAGTACCACCAACTATTACATGATAATTATCATGACTGATTACTAGCATACATGAAATGATTACAACATACAAAATGACAACAATATCTACACGTATATTTTATAATGCATTCACATTGGTGGGTTTAACAGTTCAGTTTTATTCATCTTTAGCGAATAGATAAATATTTTGTTAAAGCAAGGAGACTTTAAAGAAATATTAATCTATGCTTCTTAAACCATCAAAATATTCAAACGGTACCTTTTGTTTTTTCTCCCTAAAATTATCGCTATTCAACGATAAACTGAGGCGCGGACAAAAATAATAAAACGTTGTGTCCCTCTTGCTGCAAGAGTTTCTGCTTACAGCTTGCTGCATGTTTATTTCTCCTCATTATTGTAACTAAAGAGAGATGCATTACAGTTTGATATGTTAATACAATATTATACTATATCATTGTTGTATAAAAGAGAGCATCTCTCTCCATCGTTTTCGTTCCCATCGAAAAACGCGTCGCCTTTAAATCCAAACGTAAGTCTTTAAAGAGAAACTATAACTACCAGGAATGGGATACTTCCGAATAGTAGTTATTTTATATGCACTGTCTTCACTACAAGGCAGGCTATGGAACATCTCCAAGTTCAATTATGTTCTTATTTGATAAACGGAAAGTCACTGTCACTTTCATCACCAGAGCCATCGTAACTCGATGGTGGAGTGTCTAGCTGAGGAAGGCCAAGGTCTAAGTATTCTTGATTCGCCGTCACCGTGAGAATTTTGTCGAGATCTTCAACCAACTCGGTGAAGGAAGGCCGATCACCAGGAGAAAACGACCAGCACTCGCGCATTAGCATGTATCTGGAATAAAAATGAGTGGTAAAAATATATGACGTATCTATTATATTCATATAAGTATATTATGAAAATAAAGTTTTAACCTTGTTGAATAGTAATAAAACTAGTTGAATTGTAAATTAGTCTCTATATGTATAAAAACGTGAAGAAAATGATTTGTGGGACACAAATTATTTTTTTACAAATTTCGCGGACAGGGATATGAAATTTGGAATACAAAAATTTTTATATGTAGTTGAAGTGCAGAAAGCTAAATTGTTTTACCTATGTGTTATTAATCAAAAACAAAAATGGTTACAAAAAGCTACAAAGGTCCAGTATACAGGTTGACCTGTAATGGTACGGAAAATCTCTACAATGAAAGTTTCAGTTATACTGACATTGTATAGACGAAAAAGAGTGGCCATGAGTTTATTTGCCCGATTTCTTCTCACAAGTCTCAATCATTTGGAAACGGGCGGTTATAGCTCGACACAAGCAGAAACGGTAATATCTGTTTTCATTTTTTTTATTTAACATTTGATAAAGCAACCAATTTTCAAAATTTCAATGACTTTTTAAATTGACGATTTCAAATAGTTTATGACCAAAATTAACATAATCAAGTATTGGATAGCGAGAGATCTACAGTTTATTATTAATAAATAATAATACCATTAACCTGTCACCAGTACTAAAAGTTCCTAAAATAGTTTAACTTAAAAACTTACATTTCAAGACTACAGCAAGGCGGCTTCTCCATACGGTGACCAGCGCTGAGGTGCTGGTACATGTACTGTCCCGGCACAGTAGGATATGGCGTACCGCCGAGTGTCATTATCTCCCACAGGAGTACGCCAAATGACCAGCTGGTAAAAAAAATACAACAGATTAAAAACGATTGTCATTAACATCATTACGTACGGCGTCTGACACTGACGCGGTAGGTTACTTCACCCCTGGATAAAAGACCCCCGTCGTGCCCGAAACTGGTGAGACATCCTCAAAATACACACGTGAGTAAAACCATGAAACCTTTCGCACATTAATCATTACTGAAGCTACTGATGATAAATTTGTTGTGGAATTGTCTTGTGAAAATCTTGTGGAGAATAAAACATAATATTTATTTTATCTTGAGGCTTAATTTTTCCTCTTCCAGCTATGATAAAACCAATCTATATATATTAAAATTAATCCCTAATTTCTTTGGTCACGCCGATTTTATTTATCTTTAAAAAAATAAAAAATTAAGAAAATTGAGCAAAAAGTCGGTCCGTTAGAATTTCAACGAGAACAAAGTCGCGGGCAATAGCTAGTAAATATTAATAGCACAAACAAATATTTAATAAAACAAAAGTGTTTGAGCTAAATTTTTAACTTAATTAAAGTACATTACAGAAACTCACACGTCAGTCTGCGTAGTGAAAACTTTATGATATAAAGACTCAGGGGCCATCCACCGCACGGGTAATCTTCCTTCAGTCTTCTTCCTATAGTAGTCATTACTCTGTACATCCTTTGCTAGACCAAAGTCAGCAATTTTAAGGATGCAATCGTCGGAGACCAGAACGTTGCGAGCGGCTAAATCACGATGGATGCACTGGAAAATATAAATAACATTCGATTCGATATAATATATATTTAAAACTTATTCGTCAATAAGTGTGTACTAAGTCGATTAAATAAAATATAATTTTGATTCTTCACTTACACGTCTGGAAGCTAAATATTCCATTCCTCTAGCAACTTGATATGAGAATGACACCAAATCTTTTTGTGTCAGTGTCTTCTTTTCTTTCAAGTCTTCTATTGGTGATTCGTATCTGATATAAAAAAAATAGTACGTTATTATTAACTTATGATATATGCACTCGACAGCAGACACCCTGCTCTTAGGCATGACTCTGTTTTAGTTAAATGTAATCTTACCTATTCCCAGGCCGATGGTTCCTCAAAAACTCCCTCAAATTACCGTTAGGTGCATATTCAACGATGACATAAAGCGGTCCATCTTGAGTACAGCATCCCAGCAAATTAATAATGTTCACGTGCTTCCCAATCATTTTCATCATTTCCATTTCTGAAACTAATGCCATCATCTCCGCATCCGTGTGGCCTTCTGAAAATTCAAATTATATTTTTATTTGGTAGCGTTGTTTATTTTTGTGTAATCAAATGAAAAACATTCGCATCAGAACAGGGATTGAACTCAGGTTTGACGATCTCTCGAAAGAGATCATAAATAAAAATAAGAGAGAGAGAGACAAAAAAACAAGAGAGCGTCTAATTTCGTGACATTACGATTATTCTGTGCGGCGGCACCTAGTGCATGCAGATTATAACGATCTCGATCAGCGCTGGTACGGGTTAATAGGCTTTTTTAAACTTTAAAGCATGGCTATATATTTACTTTCATGCCTTGTTTTTGTTTTTACCAGCATTTTTAATAACAGGTACATATAAAAATTGATAACCACGTCCGTGCAAACTTCATGTATTTTTAAGTAAAGGTTCAAATTATTTCGATATAAAATTTTTTTTGGACATGGTGTTGATAAATGATTATATCCATTTCTTAAATCTTTTTAAATGGATATTAAAAGTTACCTTTCAACATTTTAACGGCTACAACAGACTGCATTCCCGGCTTCAATATTCCCACACAATCTGCCTTCACAACCTTGCCAAACTCTCCCTCTCCCAATATCTTGCCTAACGCCAGCATTTCCCGAGGCACTTCCCAGTCGATGTCCATAGGTAACTCATATTCTGACATCATCATTGAATCGCTTGTATTATTTTGGACTTGAGAGAGCTTCTGCTTCTCAATCTTTACTACTGGCATGAGCTGCAAAAAAAGAAAATTTTAAGTGTGACGTAAAATCTACATATATATTTTTTAGTTAGTTAAAAGTAACCCGGTAACCGGTGAACCCGACTGGTAACGAATCAGAATGGTGACTCTTCAGGTCTGCGAGGAAGAAAACGTTTATGAGCAATTACAAGTGGTACAGTTGTCAGAACCAACCGGGAGTTCAGGTCAGTCTACGTCTACTACGTCATGCGTCAATCGGATTTGCCAAATATTTACTAAATCTCAGAGATACATTGTGCTCCCGGCCATTTGTTATTATATGTACATACAAGAAAAAAAGTATACAGCAGAATAAATGTTATTTTCTTCTAAAGTTCGAAGATTTAAATTTTGATATACTTACCAAAGCTTCACCAGTAGCGGTAGGTGATCCATTCATTTGCGGCTTCTCTACAGTCACCTTTTTGGTCCAGTGTGTCACTATCACTGCTCTAGCCGTTTCTATGGCCAATTGCTTTTGTTCCTTCTCCCGCTTCAACTTCTTGCAGATCATCACCACAATGATGGCCGCTACAAAGAACATAGCTCCGAGAACAGCGGTTAGGATGTTTATCAGCAAGGTATGCTTGCCGTGGTCAGGTGCTTCTTGGATCGGTGGTGCTAAAGAATATATAATACATATAATCCAATTCTAAACCATCAAATAGTTTTTTGGCTATGACGCAAACTTAGTGTCTATCGATGTAAGTGATTGCGGCAAAGTGTCAAATGCATTGTTCTATTCCTTTATTGATTGTGTGTAATAGGCTACAAGTATTTTTGGAATACGACTTATGAATCCATTACAATGATAAACATGTCAGGTTTATTGTTTGATAAATTAAATTGAAAAAGTCATTGAACTAGTGTACCGTAGTTTAGATCAACCTAACGCCCATGTCTAAAAAGTCTTTCAACAAAGCATAATGGTTGGAAAGAATCTACATTACTAACTTTAACTATTTTTTTTTATTTTGCACGCAATACAAATTCTCGCTGAAAGTATTAAGTGTTTTATGATGTAAGTCTTTGTTGGTGTAGTCTAATGCAACTTTGTAACATCAGTAATAATCTAAAAATCGGGACAATCTATTACGTTTTAGTTTTTTTTTTTTATCAATATAACAGTTAGACCTTCAGAAACCATATCATAATCCCAGGCGTGCAAAACATCTGATATTTGCAAGAAATATATTTTCTATGGGTTTAAAACTAAAATTCAATACTGGTTACTTACATTCTAAAACTGTCAGGAATCCTTTGGCCGTGGTATTCCCAAGGGAGTTGAGGGCAACACAAACATACCAGCCTTCATCTTCCTTGGTTACATTATATATAGTTAGTTGTTCTGGTTTATCGTCTGGGTTTGGGCTCTGTAAAAAAAAATTAAAATTATGTCTCAGCCTTGAATTTCCAAAATGCTCCCTTAGCCTAACTTTTAGAAGATAATGTTGTTGGTGTAATAAAAAAATTAACTTAATCTCATTTACCGTATACATTCATAATACTGTAATTAGATTTGATACAGATACTAAAAACGAATTATGAAACACAAGCAAGCAACAATTATTAATAATTATTATTTAAGCCTTTACTATACAAACTTTGTTTATACAGTAATTGTACGAAATATTGTAATAGACCTAATACCTACAAAAATTAATTTATTACTTGTGCAATAAGGAGTATTTATTAGTATAATTGATCTGATTTTGATTATACGAAAATAGATCTCATGCACTGCTGCAAAAAGTTTCGTATTGATTATGAACCTCTGCCATTAATTTCTCCCAATAATTTTGCAAAGACCCTCATTAAAATGAATCCTCTACTTACTATCTAAATCTCATATTATACTTCAGTAATTTAAAAAGACTAAAGGCACACAATAAATTGAAAAAATAAATCAAAAAATGTCATTGTGTCATGTATTCATGTCACTAACAAATAACTTACATAACTCCGATAATCATATTCCTGGTAGCAAAGCATAGGCGTAATTTTTGTCAGATAAATATTGATACATGTTAAATATTATATTCATGCACATGCAAACACAAATCAATAAAGAACACTATAAAAAGAACAAACACAGCACAGTCATGCGTTAGTCACATTTCCCTCACCGACACAATTTTGTTCTTATCGTAGTACACTATGGTCTCCTTGGCGGACGTATCATTAGGATCGACGGTATAGTTGTAAATGTAATCGTCTCTGGTGAAATACAGCCAAAATATCGAGGGATGCAGATCAGTGAGGAACTGACAGCCGAACCGAGCTGTCTCTCCGACCAGAACCGTCACATTTTCTGCACCACGAGTCAACACCGGCTTCGCATAAAGACGCTCTATAAGGAAATTGGATGATTAGAAATGTTGAAATCAAAATGTTTATTTTGGTCTTAATTTATTGTGAATTATTTGCATGGTTCATGGTTCTAGTAAAACTAGAATTTACCCCCTCTTTCAAGTCTTGGAAGGAGATGCTGGAATTTATGATATTCCAATATAAAGAAATGACAAAACTTGGAATGAAGTAGCAATGGAATTTGAGTATCTTTTTTACTCAGTTTGCTGTTTATGTCTGTCTATATTTATATTGAAGCAAATAGCTGACGAAGTAGAAACGCGTACTCGTACATAAAGTAAAACATCATCGTTGCTTTGGCAATAAGTGCATTTTTTTAATACTTGCACTCCAATATTCAAAAGACACTACTAACTTAACTTTTAATCTTTAATTAAATTAATATCAATCAAATGTGTGCAATAATTTACGTTTATGTTTATGAGATTAAAAAAATTCTGAATAGAGAGGCATATAAATATAGATTTTTATAAGACTCAAGGCAGCGTCTTTCTAAACATAACAAACGATAATGTTATATTTAAAGGTTAAAAATATGTTAATTATAATAAAAAAAAATATTAAAATGATAACAGAAAGTAAATGGTCGGATATTTTTTATATAGTTATTAATATTACTATCGTTATGTAAACTAATTAAATACCACCACCAACTACCATCACCGGTTAATTTACTGCAGTAACATATTCCTCACTGTCAGTTTAAATTTATATTTTCTGCAACCATTAACCGTAAATCGAAACCTTGTTCTATAATCAGAAAATGAGTTAAATACAAATAACAAATATGAAGTCTAAGGTCTGTTAGTACATTTTTTCAGCATCTTCCGAAACCTGTACCTCAGTTTAGAGTAATCTACCACCACCTTTTAGTGATTGGCCATCACCCAAATGAAAAGAATCAGTGACCTCTATCACAACTCCACTGGGTATCGGCATATCACTGGGTCCGACCTCAACATCCTTAAAGGAGTAGTTAGAGGTTTTAATCCAATACATGTAAGGTTCAAGGTCGGAGACGGGAGGGCATGAGAGTACCACAGTTTCGTTAACCAAAGCCGTGATGTTACCAGGATAACCCTCCTTGATGTACGGCTTCGAAGGGTAGCGTTCTATAAAAGAAGAATGATGAAGAAGATGTTGATGGTAAATGTATCAATCAAGGCTATCAATTGTTTTTTGAAAAAACGAATTCTTGCCCTGACTATTTTGTTTACAATAAACACGTAACCTATTTCTTTCTATATTATGCCAGGGAAGTAAGATTTTTTAAGCCAGGTAGATGTTTCTATGAAATCTTGGGTGATTTCTTATAATCTACCTGGCTACTAAAGCTACTTGGTCTTCGTACATCTGGTAGCAATATTGTTTTTTGAAGAAGGCTATGAAAATAATCACTATTTTAAAAGTGTAAAAATATTTCTGAATGAATTACCTTGAACGAGTAGCACCATAGTATGCTCGATGCAGCCAAGCTCGTTACAAACAACGCATGTATAGTTCCCATTGTCAGCCTTGGTAAGCTCCTCGAGAGCCATGGACCACTTGCCATAGGAAGGTTGAAAGTAAGACCTCATGATGGGAGTACTCTTGTTCTTGTACCAAGTTATATTCGGAGTTGGGTTACCTGCAAATATTGTGTCTTTAATAAAGTCGATAAGGTTATTTCCATTTAAGCCCACTAGTATATATGTAGACAATTTAAAACAAATGAGTATTTTTACATCCAGTTTTTAGTGTGGTTTAGTTGACCGTGGAACGCAATTGAAGGAAATATCGGTTCTTTAAATATATGTAGTTACAAACAAACCGGAGATCCAAATACCACAGAAGTAATTAAAGTTAAAAGAGTGAATCCCATACAAAATATAAAGCTAAACTCATCACGTTTGGACTTTAAAAATATTTCAACACGAGTCCATCTTACAAAAATACACACTAATAAAAATATTTATTACCTTCCGCGGCACATCTTAGTCTTATAGAGTTACCGGCTGGTTTCATATCCATCTTATACAATTTCGTTGGGTGCTTGAACTTCGGAGCGAAACGCTCTAGTTCATCATCAATATGTCCATAGTTTGGATGATCCTTTTCAGATTTTTCATCAGGATCTTCATCTTTGGGGAATCGTCGGTTAATTTCTGTTACGTTTTCATCTAAAGTATTGTTTTCAATAAGTGATCCGCTTTTGATCTGAGATAGTGTTTCTGGGGGAGATCGTTCACCCATGTCTGCTTGGAAACCTGAAACAAAAAAGTTATTTTATAGTAGTCTCACGTCAATAAAGTGATTTAAAAAAACCTTAAAAGTTTGTATTTTTTCTATTATTGCGTATCTAGAAAAATCACCATCATTCTCTGCGCCTTTTCCCAACTAAATTGGGTCGGCTTTCAGTCTAACTACGATTCAGCCCAACTTCGATATTTTGTGTGAAACGACTGCCATCAGACCTCCACAACCCAAGTATTAGGCGAAATCGAAGTTCTGTAGTTCCACCAGGTTGTCGGACTTTTTAGGGCCGTCTACCCGTAACGAATGCCACAGATGTTCGTATGGCAACCGGGACCGACGGCTTAACGTGCTCTCCGTGGCATGGAGGGATCTCAATATGTTAAGAATGGTCACCTAAGACTGACCTGGTTATTATTAAATTAACCTTATAATGCGCTAACCTACTCGGTAACCACCTAGCCACGGGCCCCTCTATCTACTGGTATCTAAAAAAAACATCAATTTTTGCAAATAAATACAGACGTTATCACTTTCTAAACATAAAGTCCTTCGGTTTCACCAGAGCCCAGTAATATACAGGAAATTGGCCGTTATTTCAATCAAAATTTTAAGTGCATCCCGTGACGAAAAAGTCAACGAAATGTTTTAAAATAGCGACTGCAATATTACTGCAATACTGCAACCCCGGAATCCGGTACAGACACGTCTTGTTTACACATCTGGATGACCAATAAAGACACCAATAAAATATAATATGAAAATAACCACGGACAGGCCAAAGACACTAAAACAGCATTGGGATGTTGTTTTAAATCTGCAAGATTTTGGACTTAGAAACTATATTTATTGTAACGAGAATACTCAGTCTCAGTACATATTTTTAAGGTTCATTGCAATTTATAAGAAAAACTGGATGAGAAACTTATTATATCTTTATTAAAAGTAATTTTTCTTACTTAAGAGTACATTCAGAGTTAAAAGAAGGTGAGATTAAAACATTGAAGAACTTTAAAGCCTTACCAATTTATAATAGAAAGTAATAGCTAATGGTTTCATATGTTTTGGCCCGAGACTTACCAGACAAATCGTGAAAATTGTTATGTTTCTTCAACTTTATCACCACAGCCATTTCTTTGAAACCATCAGTGTCAGTTCGACAGGTATAAGTCCCCTCATCTTTGACTCGAAATCCTTTTATTCTTAACCTGAAATAATTTAATTTATTAACTGCTATATATGATACACAATGTATAATATATACATAAGTATATCACAGCGATATCCTCTAATTGTAGAATCCACAGCGATTTTCTTCTTCCCTTAACGTATAAAAAGTTGCGATCATATTTGTTATAAATAAATAAGCTTCTATAGCACATTTTTTTTTCTGTCGAGAATCTTACTTTTGTTATGGTACGGATATGGCATGATAGGGATGAAATGATTGCTAGAAAGAGAGTGTAAAGTATGGATGTGGAATCCTTTAAAAATTGAGAATTAAAAAAAGTTTGTTTGGCTTGACCATTTACTAGCCATATCATTTACGTGATCAGAAAAGAAGTGAGTACAAAGATGATTAAAATATTTTGGATATCTTAGATTGTACTTTGTTTATCAAACACTATATTCCATAGTATATTTCGTTATTTTTAGGTATATTTAGTTATGTCACTGCTTTCTTCCTATACGAGGTAGTTGAGGTCATTTGAAAGAGCCTTCTATATACATATTCTATACTTCTATACATAAATTTAATATATTTAACAGAAATAGAAGCCATTTAATGTAATCCAGTATAATTATATATTGCCCATACAGTTAAAATCTTTAGGAGGCATATAATTCAGAACTGAACAACAAAAACGAATTGATCGTAAAACTATTAAATAACATCAATGCAGCAGTGCTAAACAGAAAATGACCAATATTACTTTGGGAAACAAAAATATATTTTATTAATTTTAACAATGAGAATTTTAACTTATTATTATTTGAATAACTTTTGATTGCTATAAATTTAAAATAAAATTTAAAAAAAAAATTGATGTTATTTATGAACTCTGAATTTAATTCCGTTGCTTGTTTTGTTTTCATTTAATTTACAAAACTGATTTTACAACTATCAATACGGAAATGTAACTTAGATTTGAAATGTTAATATTTATTTAATATTTATCACTGTTTTTTAGTAAGTACGTCTTATTATCCACTATTACGTAACTAAACTTTTACTGATTTTAGAACCGCTCATACCTTGTAGAAATCCTGAACGAGGAAACAAGCAAGAATAAATAAGAAGCATAAATAAATTATATGTAGTTTTCGAATATTTTCTCTCATGTAAGATTTATTTTATATAAGCAAAAAAAGAAGAATATTCCGAATCAAATAATACTCAAACGACCCCCAATAGTTTTTGGTCCCAAGTAAACTTAATTCTATAAAAAAATCCGAAGGTAAGTCAACCAATACTTAAATTGTTGCACCAAAGCATGCATTACATTCACTGGTTTTTATTTTAATAGCTACGTTACAAAAATTTCACATTATTTGTCTTCTATCATTAAATATCGCACGTATTTGAATAAATGTTTTATATTTCATGGTACTGACATTTTCAATTACAAAACCTTCTTGATTAATATCAAATGTTATTTTGATCGATATACTGTTATGTTTCGCAAATAGAAGCACTTAATTCATATCCACTATATGTGTTGCTTGTGTACTTTTGTTCTTGTAAATATTGTTACTGGATACATTGCTATGTCTCTATTTCTGTTAGTTACGAGAAATTTGTGCAAATGTTAATTTAGATACGCTTGGAATAGGTAGCACTGATTTATGGACTGCTACTTGAATACTATTTGAACAGTCGAACAGTTTTACTGCCTTATGAAGTTGTACTGTTTTGGGATTATCAATAAGTCTGATATTAAAAAACATATTTTTTTTCTGTTTCTGAGAAGCAATACAAAAATGCACTAACTATAGGGTACTTACTCAATTTATGGAATAGCAAATTCAAAGTATGGAATACCTCATAGGTAAGATTTTACTCAAAGTATGGCATAGTTAATAGGTGAGTTTTTACTTAAAGTAGGGAATGTGAATGCAACTCCCGTTCCAAAGAATAAGCGCTGTGTCGCGTAGAACTTGTTGGTTCATTTCTTGGTTCAAACGGACTATTAGTAATGGTCCCAGCATTCGCTAGCAAGTCTTAGTTACTAAGCAATGCAAGAACTTTGTCTACTACGAAGTGAAAACTAAGCAAATCCTCATAACGGTACTATACTTGCATCCTTTTTGTTAAGTATATTTAAATACGTATTTTTTACTTAAGTCGATTCGTACCATTGCCGCTGCTGCATCACTCTGCTTCTTTGAGAGTCCACCAGTTGACCGTCTTTGTACCAAAGAACTGCTCCCTTCTCCGTGGTCGGCTTCAAGCTGCACGTCAACCGTAGCCTCTCGTTGATCGAAGCCTCGAATTCCATGTGTTCCTTGTCTGCAACAAGTAAAGTTACCGCTTAGTTTTGTATAATTAATAAACAGTTTTTTTAGTTTGAATCTGAATTCACACAAAAATATGAAATTTAAGAACGAAAGGAACTTCATAACTTAGAATCATCTTTTATCATTACGTAATGTAAATAACAGAATTTAAATAATAATGTTGTATTGTTTTTAAATTTGACAGTTTTAAAAAGGAGAATTGATTTGAGTACAAAACTTACAAGGGAAGCTAGAGCCTTGCTTCATGCACATAGTATCATAAAATACAAGTATTAATAGTTATACTAGTAGTAAGATTATGTTTATAACTAAGGTGCGAACGAATAAAAAGCAGACGAGGTACTTAAATGATAACGTTTATGTTTTGTTTTTACTGTCTCAATTTAATGGGGGCTTTAATTCGAGCAAAAAGCTTCTGTGACTTCCTCCATCGATTAGATATTAGAAAACAAGAAGCCTGCTTGAAGGTGCTGCTGCTAAAATAGGCAAAACTAATTATGTATACACAATGATAATCAAACGTCGTACAACGGTGTCCCCGCTAACACATTTGTACATAATGTCCAATGCCAAATACAACGAAATATTGTTTGTATATACATACATACACACATATCACACACTCACGCCTGTTTCCCTGAAGGTTTATGCAGAGGTGTATTAAACATCCACGTTTTGACAACTATAAATTGATTGGAGTTCAGACTATCTAGAGACTCTATACATATACTAGAATTGCTGGTTTTGTAAGACGATTCAAATATCCTGGTGTAAATTCAATACAAACCAACGTCGAGGTATTATATGTATACAATGAACTAAAAATTAAATATTGGTTTATGTATAATGTATATCAAGATTATAAACTATCTACAATTAAATATGGTATGTCCCTTAAGCGTGAATTTCTCGGCTCGTAAATTTAACCCTTCCACTTCTGGCCCTGAATGCGAATGGCTTGTTGCAACTTACAACGCAAGTCACGTGCAAGGCAAGATGAAGATTAAAATAAATGTATTTTACAGTCCACGAAATTTCTATATATTGAATAACATTCACAATCGAGTTATGCGTCTATTTTTAATTTGGATCGGTGTTCTTGATATTGGTTTAAACATAATTTTGTAAAACGTCTGTCTGTTAAGTTTAAGGAAACTTTTTGGTTGTTCATAAGGAATTTAATTTGATAAATAAAAGAGAAAACTGTCGGTATATATTTAAAATATTTGCCTTCTACAAATCAAATTTTACTATATAGAGGCTAGGGCACAACAGATTTCTGCTCTGATTAGAGCTTGGGTTAGCTTTATTTACGGCACCATTCTAGAGAAGACCGCGCCTAAACAACACGGTATTGTATTTATTCTCGCAAGTTCACCTATATTCCATGGCGTAGGACAGTGACATTTTCAGTGTTAATTATGTAACCAATTATCAGGTTGACAGTGTGCCTGTTTATCATCTTAGTTGTATTAAAACGTATTTTTAATCGAATATGTCATCAATCCAAGTAAAAAATATAACGGTCTTTTACATCTATGAGCTTAATATAGGAAGAAAGACTATGGCATGTATATACATATAAATATGTTCTAAGAATAGGAAAACCTGACACTTTTAATTTAGTTTAGGTTAATACTATTCAACACATAAATTACCCAAATCAAATGTTATGTAAGTATACAAAATTAAGTCTCGACCCCAATGACATTTGAGGGCAAGATATAGCCAATGCATTTGCAACAGTGGAGCGTGTTAAAATAATATACCAGTAGATTTATAGTGTTCAGGTGTCCCTTCGCAAACTCGACTCTATTTTTGGCCTGAAACGTGATTTTAATGAACATTGACGGGTTTGGTTTTTATTTTAAGTCTTTGTGCATAACGACTTTCGCTCCGCGTGATAGGGTTATGAGTTAGGGTTGTTACTGAGAGTTAAATGTATTAATACATAGTATTGTAAGGAACTAAAAAATATATTTGCACGAGTTTGACTAGCGAAACTTCTAAATGCACTTCTGAAATCTAGATATTTTGAAGCAAATTTAGTTTATACTATCTTTTAAACCTTCGCGTTTCATGATATAATTATGTATTTAAACGGGAATTAACGCGATCACGGTCAATTGGAAGGCCGCGATCAGGCTGAGTCAGCCTGTGACCACGGCCAATGCAACCTGGTCGAAACGTCAGACAATTCAGAGGTATGTAATACCTTTTCGTGATCGCGTTAATTCCCGTTTAAATACAGATTTAGTTTACAATGCGTCTCGATCGAAGACAAAGAGTTGAAATACAAATTGAAATATTTTTATCTTAGGAACATTAGCACAATCCAATTAAATAATAGACTTCAATACGGTTTGTTTCTTAATTTTTTTAGTATATACATATATATATATATATATATTATTGTGAGTGCCCGCCATTAGTAAATGTTAAAACGCACCGGTGTATGTCGACAATAACCGATTGCGATTGTGTAAGTCCGAAATTGTGTAATTAATTTATTTGAATCGAATAAATTTATTTTAAATTAATCCTCTGAAGGTTAACATACACTAAGAGGATTTCGTGGCGAAGCTAAGAAGGGCAATAGAAATACACATTATGTTTAAATTTAACTGTCCACCTTTCACAGTTCATTAGATACACCCCGCTAATAGATAGGCGGAATACAGAGGATAATAGGCTCAGTAATAGGGTTCCGTAGGCAACCTTTGAGTACGGAACCCTAAAAATACAGCATCAAGAAATACTATTTCAAACGACGCAATGGTTGTTCAAAATTCGTTGTATTGTTTGCAATTCTATGTCGAGCAGTTTGCCTCTTCACATTTGATTACTAAACAATTTATATTTATTTACGAGTATGACTTTATTTATTATAACAATAATTGGTGATTTCATTTTATACCTGCCCATAACTTCTGGTTTTGCAAATTTATTTTTTCGATTCAGCATTACTCATCATATTTTCATATTATTGTCGCGACACCGAGTCGTTGTTGTGTGGTTCACTGTGGTTTGTTCACTGCTGAATGTCCAAAATCATCATGAAAAGCTTCTTGGATGTTAACATAATTAAACCAGTGTACATATCAGTCTATCACTATGTTCAAATATTCACAGTAACACATAAATTTGTCAATAGATATAATATTGAGACATAAAAAATTATAACACAAAAATATAAGTTCAACTTACTTCTAAATACACAAGTGGTATGGTGCATTAACATAACAGTACTCATGTAACAATTTTACAAAGTAACAACGCTTTGTTTTGTTGGCCCGGCTGAAATTTTAACTGCCAGTGAGATTTGTGGCCTGTGAATTATGACTTGGAATAATGATGTGCCAGACACACAAAAGTTGTCGATATCGACAATTTTAATTATCAACATTAAACGTTTAAAAATGAGACAGTATTTTATTAATTGTTACTAAAAATAGATAAGTACAAGGTTTTAAACTTATATGATGGCTTTCAATATGCTAAGACGAGATTAAGCTGTTTTAAATTAGTCCCCAAAGAATCAGTACGGTGAGACTTCGTTTTTGGATATTTTCAAAATTATAATCACAAGTGAATAATGAATACTATACTTTTTTTTTAACTTTTTCTAAGGAAATTCGAGCCCCTTAGCAATTGATTCTCTTATAACGACATACTGTACAGTTTTAATCTGTACAATTGATACTGTGTAGTGTGTAGTTTTAATAGTCATCACTTCATCGTTAGCCCTGGTGAAGTGATTACCCGTGGGGATTTTCACCCAGTAACAAAAACAAAAATTGTAACTGAGATGTCTCAGTGTGATATGTGTAAGTTACAAATAATGTTATTTGTAACTTACGCACACAATAATTTAAAATCGTAAAACAATTCAAAAACATATTACTTATCGACCGCTTTACCATCACTATATTTTTGCGAACTCCTTAACCATCGATTTAGTGGTTGCATGTGTTGAGCAGATGCAAGGCAAGCGGTGCCTGCTTGCCTGCATGGGTCACAAAAACTTGAAAAGCCAAAACCGGACCATAATTTTTTTGGTGTTTTTAAAAACAATAGCCTCTTGGAAGGAATCGTGAGAAACATGGTGACAAATGATGTTTTGAGTTTTAAGGATCGAAAAACATTTTTGTATTTGGTCTACGTTAATCTGCGACTGTAGAAACCGAACGGGACCAGTTGTGTAGATAAGAAAGAAATTTTCAAATTGTTTCATTAATCGCCAGTACGTAATACGTAAATAAATAAGATCACCTTTACTTAAAAAAATAATTAGAAAAGGTGTTAAAGTCTATCTACATAATGACAATTACATCTTTATGATCATTGCATTGTCAACTTTTATGTCATCCATTCTAAGAGTCCCTATATATGGTCACGGACACAAAGACGTCCTCGTTTCAATAATACCAAATCCCACGTACAGACCACCAAGGAATAAGATGTTGAATCCCATTGTTTTATATAATTTGTACCCTAACGCTGTACAATGAAGGGTGTTAACAATTAGAGGTAATTGCATGTTATTGTTTTCGGGATAATTCGGTACTACCTTCGAAATATATCGAATGCGTCTTATTGTCTTAAAATATGAGAATTCTTCTCACATTTAAAAAATACAAATTGGTGATACGACTATTTCGTATTTTTATTAAATTTTTCCCAGCGGCTGCGCTCGGTATAATGTATATTTTTCAATCAATACAGGTATAATTCAGGTATAATATTGTTACTGGATGAAACAAAACTCTATGTCACTTCCGGTACCACTGACAATGTATCATTTCATGATGACTGGTTAAGTATACGGAATTCCATACAGCGGGTTTCAAATAAATTTCAATGATTTAGTTTATGTAGTACAATAAGTATCGGACAAATTCAGACACTTCATCAATTATTACAATACATCAATGCAATTATGTACATTAATACAATAAAATTTTGTGCTTTACGTCATTCACGAAATCCACTAAAGGATCTTAAAATATCTCCATCCATATCTCCATCCTCCATCTTTCAGTAAAACTTTGTATAATCATAAAATATTATATTGCCATCACCTTCAGGTACCCTGTAAATAATACATCCATGATTATTATTGTTATTTTACCGGACACATGTAAATGTAATTTTAGTAAAACGCAACAAAAACGAGACATGAATGTATTGAATACCGTACCGTATGGGTTTTTAATTGCTTGGATTGAGGCCAAAAATAAATTTTTCATTTGTACTCGTAACTGTATATGCAGGTCGTTATTGTTCATCACAAGATTTTTTTCAGTTCAGTTCAGTAGTTATATAAAATGTAGACAGCTCTCGATGCAGACAAAACGTCACATTTTCATTTAAATATATTATAATTTATAATAATAATAACTTCACACATCTCACACACGACCGTCTGGTGCCAAACTAGGCAAAGCCTGTACTATGGTAACCAGACTGCTGATAAACATACTTATATATTTCTAAATACATACATATTATAGATAAATTACACCCAGACACAGAACAAATGATCATGCTCATCACACAATTATATGTCCTGGGTGGGAATCGAACCCACGACCTCTGGCTCAGCAGTCGGGGTCACTAACCACTAGACAAACAAGCCAGTTGATTTAGTACGGATTTTTTTAATCCAGAGAGAAGAGCATAATTTTATACATACTGTGTTCAGTATTTAGTGTAAAATTCTATTAGTATTAAACGATTATCATTACCGACTGTACATTTAAAAGATATTCTTACTTTTAAGGAGCCTATTACATACGTTTTACATTTGATTTTTATTCTTCACTCAATTCAGATATGTTCGATAGAGAACAGGATACTTAGTTGCTTTGAAATAAATACGATTTTTCTCATTTGTATGGCTTGTGCCTTTTCTGCTTTATATTATTAGATACATTTAGAGTGTTCTTTAAATTTAATTACAGTAGCGTGTGTAAGATATTGCAAATTGCAATATGGCTGAAAATTCAACCATTGTTTTTACGTGTCGATTGCATAACGAATCTTTTATATTGGAGTAGAACCCATGCAAAATGTAACGCGATTCTTTTGCATTTAATACAATTTTTATTTGGGTTTTTAATTGCTTGGATTTGGGCCAAAGAATAATTTCATTGTCGTTTTATATGTACATATATATGTAGACAGGGTTGGGTTTATATGTACGCAGCAATTAGAGTAGTCAGCTCTCATTACCTTTTCATTAAGACGATAATAAACAGTACGCTTAACAAACAGTAATCTATAAATAACCAGTACTCCAAAAATGATCTATAAAAATTGCATTTGAAAGATTCTTCTAATCTTCGTACTTTTTTCTCTTGGTTTTTTTATTTATACTGTGTTTTTATTTATATTCTGATCTTGATTTTCGTTAATAAAAGTAAAAGACTGTACAGTATGGGTAAATGCAATGAGGCCGCCAATTGAAGTAATTTTTTTATAGTGTGAAAATCCCCATAACGCCAACTATGTATCGGAAACACTACATATTTAGAGGGACCAATGGTTCCTATGTATAAGGCAACCAGGAAAAGGAAGTTATCATCATCAATGGCCTTCGTCCTTCGACCGTTATGAATGAATCAATGACATGTGTGCGTGGTTGTACTACGCAGTGCGCAGCCATAGTGCACAATCAAGGAGGCCAAAACATATTTGGAATCGGTGTTGTGGTATATCGGAATCAAACCACAGGATGTTCCGTCACAATTTCAAGATGAAGTATTTCAGTATATTTTTCTCCTGTTTGTCAATATTTTTTATGGTTAGTAGTTAAAAGTGAGTTAAAGCTCGTCAATGGATATTTTTTTTATTGATAACTTATCATAAAAATAAACATTTGGCCTAACTTATTTTCAACGACTTAACTTTTCAACGTGGGAGAGCCATGCTTCGGCACGTATGGGCCGGCTCGACTCCGCTCGATACCACGGCCTCACAGAAAACCGGCCGTGAAACAAAACTTGCATTGCTTTTCGCCGCGTGAGTGAGGTTACCGGAGGCCCTAAACCTGCCCTCTCCCCTATTCCCGCCCTTCCCCTCTCCCCCCTCTAGTTCCCTCTAATCCCCCTCTCCCGTCTTCCCGCTCTTATCCTACTCCCACCTTAAAGGGCGGCAACGCACTTGTGACTCTTGAGTTCCAGGTGCCCATGGGCGGCGGTAGTCATTTACCATCAGGTGACCCGTCTGCTCGTTTGCCCCCTAGACCATAAAAAAAAACTTATCATAAAGAGTTCTTTGTTCGAACGAAAAAATAATCAAAATGCGTGAGGTGTCTTTGGGAGACCCGGGTGGAACGAATAAATTATATCAAAATATTGTAAAAACTCGAAATTAAAATAGCATCGTCAAAGTACAGTATTATCAGAATCCATAGATGACGTAAATAAAATAAATCAACTCGCGGTCAGAATTTTTCATTGCGCTAACACTTTTGTCCGTTTAGCCCCATCCGCCGAGCGTCTGAAGTGTAACATGCGAACTTCTTTCCAATACTTTTAAGAAATTTTATTTAATAAGTACCTAGTTATTTATGGTTAATGAATTTCAATCCATTACGATCTCTGAACGAACACTAGTACATATTTATTCATCATGACAGTGAGGACTTGACATATCAATTCTTCACATAATATCATGCCTTATTCGTTCAGTAGGTTACGATTTAAGGGACTGGACGCTTAGTAAATAATAATTAATACAAGAAAAGGACTGAGGTCAACTATTTGTTTTTGTACAAGTCTTTGTTATCGAACAGTTGTTTTTGTGATTGTATAACCATATACATACGTTAGGGATGGAAGTGGATTTAATGTATAAGGTAAGTTCTGAATAAATATATCGGTATTTGTGCACTGTAGTGTATTGTATTGAATTAAGAAGAGGTTAGAGGGTTCGGACTTTCCGGCAACAGCCAGTTCGAGTAACAGGTATTTACTCACCGTATAGGAGGCAAACGAGCACACGGGTCACCTGCTGGTGAATAACTACCGCCGCCCATGGGCAGCTGTAACTCGAGAGTCACAAGTGGGAGTAGGAGAAGAGGGGGAGGGGGAAAGTGTGGGAAGGGGAGAGGGGAAGGACGGGAATAGGGGAGAGGGAAGGGTTAGGGCCTCTGGTAATCTCACGGTGAAATGCAATGCAAGCAGTGCTTCACTGCCGGTTTTCGGTGAGGCCGTGGTATCGAGCGGAGTCGAGCCGGCCCGTACGTGCCGAAGCATGGCTCTCCCATGTAAATTATCAATCTATCACCCGTCCATACAAGCAAAATCCCTTTCCTTCAGTTACTTTCTCTTCTTACCTGTCCTCTTTCAATATACTACCAATTTTCTCATCTTTAAGTTCCCAAAGTGCCCGAGCGGCATCTCTTGTGGGAGAGCCATGCTTCGGCACGTAAAGGCCGGCTTGGCAGCGAGCATTGTTTGTATTGCTTTTCACCAAGTGAGTGAGATTACCGAAGGCCCTAACCCTTCTCTCCCCCCTTTTCCATCTTTCCCCTACTCCTACCTTAAAGGCCGGCAACGCCCTTATGATTCTTGAGTTGCAGGTGCCCATGGGCGGCGCGGTTGTCACTTACCATCAGGTGACCTGTCTGCTCGTTTGCCCCCTATATATATAAAAAAAGTAGGCTTGCTGCCCGCTGTTACGTGACTGTGACCAAATTATAGTTGGAAAAATGTGGGTGTTTATTACGTCTCTGCCTGTCCCTTTACAGACAGAGGCAGGATGTAATGTCCCGAGATAATGTACAACTGGATTGATTGGCAAAATGTCTATTACCGCGAATGAAGCCGCGGGAAAATAAATATAGTTACTAGCCGTCCTCGCAGTTTCACCTGCGTTTATCACTGCTCCGCTCCTGTTGGTCGCAGCGTGATGTTATATAACCTATAGCCTTTCTCAATAAACGAATTTTTTATTCGAACCAGTAGTTCCTGAGATTAGCGCGTTCAACCAACCAAACAAACAAACCCTATACCTCTCTAATACTATTCAACAAACCATCCTACCAATTCAGAATCAATAAATACTTTCTTTTTTATTCACTCGTTGCTCAAGTAACTTCAATAGTAACAAAATTCTTTAGTTCGAATATCAAAGCGCTCAAAATGTACATGGTAGCCACATCAATAGAGATGGAGGTTACGCTTTAAACTTTTATGGTACCTAAGGATACATCGATTAATTATGTGAGCTCAAAATAGAGGGCAAAGAAACTTACCAAATCTCATTACAATAACTTTCAAAAAGTATTCGTACATCTTGATGTTGTATTATTTTCTTTTGTATTTCAATTGATTAAATTATGATTGGGTTATGTATGTTTACGTAGGACGTAACCCCCCTCCCGCTCTCCCCCTTCCCCTGCTCCCACCTTAAAGGCCGGCAACGCACTTGTGACTCTTGAGTTGGTGGTGTCCTTGGTCGGCGGTAGATTGCCCCTATCCCATAAAATAATATTTTTTTTATTATGTACTCATACATAAAAACACCCAGATCAATACAAATAGACATAGATATAGGTATCTGCACTGAGTGACAATCGAACCTATGACCCCCGACGTGAAAATGTGTTTATTTTATCTCTGTTTTAATCATTTTCTAAATTTTAATGCTTCTATTTTTTATTTATTTAATAAATTAACTATATTAAACTCCCTCAGTCATGCTCAATAACCAAACTTGTCAAACATTCAAGTCGAAACAAGCTACCCTCAAAAATACGACTGCGTACAAAATGACTCGAAATAAGGCGTCACGTATCAATGTCAAGTAAAAGCGATACTTGTACTTACAAATACATGTTCCATCAAATGCCAAAGAACTTTGAACCTTTTTCCTATGACTTAAAGAGTGTGTGATAAGTTTATCGCTGGTATTTCTTATTAGTGTGCTATGGAATATCACGTGACAGACGTCATATTGAATTTGTTGGTGTGACGCGTAGAAATAGCTCTGTTTCCTGTGATTTTATGCTTGGTTCATAACAATTTTAGGTGTTCGTGATGAATTATAAAAATAATTTTAAGGGCTGTGAAGAATCAGGTAAAAAAGTTTATGTAAGTTTAAAAATATCTAAATTTTGCTATTTTGAAAGGTTATGACTGCACACACTACTAAAATAAATCCACTCCCTGTATATAACTGTTTAGCAAAGTTTGAGAAAAATAAATAAAAATACAGTGAAGAGCGTTTTACAATCAAAAATTATTTTCTACTTTTTAATTATTTATTTTCTTATTTTTAGTCTTATATTGTCATCGGTTCTTCTTAATACGTGTGCCAAGTTTTCAAGTTAATCGGACTGCTTGAAGTTGGCGAAAATTGCGTTGAAAGATTCCGTTACATAGATAGATACAGATCAAGTTGATATACAGCATAAAAAAAACAATGAAGCTATGCTAAATGATAGTTTGACGTAATATATTTTAATCACAAAATACGAGTAAGAGTATAAGAAGAAGATTGCCAAAAAGTTTTCTTAAGAATTGTAGTGCAAAGCTTATTCGTTCTCCAAAATATCATGTAAATTATATAATATGAATGTTTAAGAGCAAGCATACCTGGTTTTATCACAGTAAGATGGTTACTATAGCCTTAATACGATGTTTATTGCGATCTTCTACAAGGTGAAAATGCTAAGTCAAGCTGCTAGGAGTAACAAAAAAAATGTTTCAAATAAAATGGCTGATCATCATTTTGATAAATTAGCAGTTTCAAGAAGTTCGGATTTCTTCTTATTGAGCAAATACCCGCGACTTTAAATATCCATATTAAGGCGACGCCAAGTGATATTACTTCGAGATTATTCTGATTATTAAAAATGAGCTCATTTTTGGAGTGTCACAAAGACATTCGAATTAAAATCCTACTCATAATAAAGAAAATGCATTTTTTCAATACACCTAATTAAAATAATTGATTACATAATATCTAATTAGACATTACGTCTCCCTTTATGTGACAACTTCAAAGACGAATACGAGATATAAGAAACTATTAACCACACTAAAGATGAAAAGACGGTGTTTTAATACTTTGTCGCGACGGGAATATAAAAATATTAAAAAAAGATACACCGTGCTACATCCGTTTCCTTTTCGGATTTCGAATATTGCGCGTGCGCGGCCTTTTTCTCAATTAAGATGGCGGTTAGAAGGCGGAAGACGAACGTCGTTTCTAGTAATCCGAAACGTCATTTCCGGTAGATTGACAGTTGCGAAATTTAAATTCTACCGTTGCGAAGACACGGTAATTTGACAAGTATGTTAATTTGCTGCTGGACGCCGAGCATGTTGGCAAAGATAGGAATTTAGATTTTAGCCCAAGATGTGTAACAGGCTGGTTAGAATTTAAACGGCTGTTGAATTTGAAAATAAACAAACATACTTAACATCAAAATAACTTTCTACGGAATGTAATAGAGTGTGACTTATCACGTCGATTTATTCTAGTCTAGCGGTATATTCTTCAGATGAGTAACAGTTTACAAGTCAAGTTGTTCCATAGCTGCAAAATCTATATTTTATTTAAATTTTTATGAAATCTTTTGTTTTTTTTACATCACAAATATTCACATCGACAAGAACAAGTAATAGAATTTTCAATATGACTAAAACTTTCTGTAACCATCATCATTTAATAAGTCAATAGTTTACATGGTCTCTTATTCTTTAAATTAAAATATCAACACGCTGTTCGTTTCATAGTAAGCCTTTCCTCATTTCTATGCACGCTTTCGCGTTCAAACTCTATAAAAATAACAATCGCGCTTTGAAAAACTAAGACCTACACTTAAACATCATAATAAGCGGGTTATGGAACTATGGAGTATTCACACATAGTCCTTTTAAGTGTGAAAACTCGATAGTTCCCGTATCATTGTCGTATTAATGTGTTGTATTGCACATACATGTAAAATATTGCAAACGTTTTCCTATTATGAAATATTCATAAATCACTGTAAACGACTATTCAATTGTACATAAATAGTAAGGCTTTCTATAAATATGAAGTCTAATACTGATTAATTTGAGTGTATTATAAAGCATGTTACCGGTATTGAATACCAGTTCGTACGTGCGTCTTTAAGGCCGTATTTATGAGTAATTTTAATTGTAAGTACCCTCTATTGTGTGTACCAATCAAATAATTTACTCAATCAACTGTAAAATATTGAAGACTTGATTAGTTTTAAGTTAACATCGTAGAATTTAGTAAAATACTATTTTTTGCTATCAAAAGTTTGTAGTTCTGGTGGTGCCGAAAGTCTATTTAAAGATGTCTGAACAGTGAGAACAGTCAGAACAATGTGATAACGACATGAAACACATTTATAAATTAACTTTAAATTTCGGCTTCATACCAGATGTTAACAAAAAAGCTCACAGCACACAGTAAGCTGTGTCTGGTGCCTATAACCACTCCCAACTCTTTTGGTGATGCCATCCCTATCCGCCAAGAACCTCTGGCAATGCTACTCCGAAGTAAAGAAACACTCTATTATGAGTAACCGTGGGTTACAGTAGGGTGGAGCTAACCAAATCTGTCAAACATCAGGTGTGCCTGTGTGTGTGTGTTCCTCGAATCTTATAATTAATAACAATTTTTCTTTCCAACATGTAGGTATAATGAGATCTACGAAAGTAATTCCATTCAGCTTATTGAACCGCGGAATATCATCTCCACTTCCTCGACAAGACACCTTTACATTTACAATTAAATATATTTATATATCATTTAAATTGCCTCGTCAGTTTTGACTTCCGTGAAATCAATTTCCCACAAATCGAACTAATTGAACGCAACTGAAAGTAACGCGCACGCGCGGCTATAAATATACAACAAGATGGCGCGCAACCCTCCGGCCTCCTCGTCAAAAGCCGCATTTGGTAAAAAAAATCTTTAACAGAAGCTCCATTAGATCAGATTTAGGGTCTTATAGCAGACATACCCATAAGAGGATTTTGTTTTTGACGGTGAAGAGAATCAGTCGCCCTAGTAGAAGCGGGTCTAGCATGTTCCGAAGGCTAGAAAGACAACATATATCACATTGCCTTCTTTCGTGTGACTTCAATCGGCTAGATTCGTACATAATCACGTTGTCAAAATAGATGATGAATATGGAATAGCTGGTTGATTATACTCACTTTTAAACTTTCGTGTTCTATGATATAAATATGAATATATACGGGAATTGACGGGATCACGAAATAGGTATTACATACCTCTGAATTGTTGTTGAACGTTTCGATCAGATTGCACTGGCCGTGGTTGAAGGCTGACTGATTGGGTTTAAGATATCACCAACAATCAATTCCCCCTGTCGATAGTTTTTAGAGGCTCAGTTTTCAAAAGTTGGCAGATAATAGTAAATTGAAAGCTTAGTTATGAATAACCAGAGATTTTTTTTTTAATCGCTGGGAGATCTTGCAGTCGTAGTACGAAAACTGTACCCCGGACAGCTGCAACTCTCAACAACTTACACAGAAGGAAGGGAGAGCGTGTCCGAGTGTGACGTAAAGCGCTCGTACACTGTATGCAGATTAATGACACTCATACACGGTCACCGATAACTACTAAAAATACTAAAGTTTTTTAACGTTCTCGCACGTAGCTATTGCATACATATTAGGTTGCCCATGCGACCTCTAGGTATATTCATCTAGTAGATGGATGCTGGAGCGTGATAAATATTAACCTTAAACCATTTATACCCAGGACGGTGATTTAATAAAGTGCTCAATCTATTCAACTTTTCAATCCTTTTCTAAATTAAGAGATATTAAAGATTACGGGATGTCAGTGGTCGGCCAGGTGGATTTGAACCCACATCTGAACAGTCATTTATTTTTCAGCAACCCAGTAGTTGACCAGTTTAATGTTAAGCGGTTATCTGAACTTATAAATTTCACATCACCTACGGTGTCATTGATGCGTCGACAACCCTGAAGTTATGGCAATAGAGGAGAAACAGTACTACGCCAGTATTGCTTTCTAATACTTCCATTCCCACTCCCAGAAAACTAGTGAATTCCCTACCTTCTTCCTTAGAACTGAGATGAATATTTCAGGACACAAGTACTAAAACGAAGTTGTAGGCGGTATAGAGGACGGAATGGGATGTGACACCGCAATCTCTTTATTGACATTCACGTTCTGTTTTATAACCTGTTTAAAATCTTTTTTAAATATTTTTTACAGCCGTACTTTATGTATATTCTCATAGAAACCAAAGAAACCGTTTCCATGAATTATTATATGCGAAGCTCGTAAAGACATAAAGATTCATTACAATAACTGCGCGTGGGCACACACTAACAAAGTTATTTGTTGACCTCTTGCCAACCAGAGCTTCTGTGCACAATAATTAATTTGTTTTATTAGAGGTGATAAATTCAGCTTCTGTGCTAAGGCTGGTCACACACAGTCATTTGTAACTGCAACTAGTGGGTGCCTGTAAATTTGTGTGAATGAGTGTGGGGCACGCGCGCGCAACTACCGGCGCGGGCGGTAGCAAGCCGTTTCATACACACACCTAGACAAGAATAGGCAGAAACACACAGTGGGCTGAAAATCAGCTTTCGTACACATAGATTTTTTATGGTGCTTACATAAAAATGAGGCTATAACTGGAATCGCAATGTTGGCCGTTATATCCTTTTTATTAACTTAGTATGGACCGCCAACTGCGTATTTTTTAATAGTCATTTTTTTTTTAATGTCATTTTTAGGATAATCTATTGTTGCAGCTTCATAGGGTACATTTAACTATTCCTGTCAGGAGGTTTATATGCTTGTTTGCTACCTTAGAGAAATAATTAATACAATGATCGATTCACTAACGATCGATCGATCCCTTGTCAGTCAGTTTACTGATAGGGGATCATACCGAAGTTCATTGGTGTGGTGTGATATTTTTCGCAAAAGGTCTCGTAGACTTCTATGTACCATATATTAAAACTAGCGGACCCGACAGACGTTGTCCTGCTGGAACGAAAAAATATTATTATTCCTGTTACCCTATCGCAGCGCCATCTACCGGGTCCAATTGTAAATCTAAACCATTCTCGAATCCAACTGAAGACACAAAAAAATTCATTAAAATCGGGCAGCCGTTTAGGAGGAATTCAGTGACATACACACGTACAGAAGAAATATATATATATATATATATATATATATATATATATGTATTTTCAAGCCACATTTGATAAGTTAGCACGAGAGCGATGAGAGTAAGTATTTAGAGCCTAAACCTCTAAAAAAATAGACGTACAAAACGTTGTTACTGGAAATAGTTTCACAGGTAAGCCCTTTTCGGAGTGGTAAGTAAATTGTGGAAAGAGTCTTGCTATGTCGGTGGCGAAAAATATTAGAAATCCTTTTTAATATTATAAATGCCAAAGTGAGTTTATTTGTTCCGCATTTACACGCTTTAACTTCTCTAATGATTATCATGAAATTTTGCACACAACGTCTGGGTACCTTTCAACCCGAAAAAAAAAACTGTCAGTCGTAGGACTGCACGTCAGAAGTTAAAACATAACTTACACATCTGTCAGCTGAGCCTGACGGTCACGCGAGTTCAGTGGTTTTTTCCCCGCCCCAAAAGTGTCCAACGTGCCTAAGGAAGTTTTCACTTCAAAAAATATTGCTCCCGAGGGATAGTGAATTGATTGGCAAAGTCTACATCAGCGAGCAAAGACGGAAGCAAAAGCTAGTTTATATATAATGTGAATATTTTAAAGTACAAGGCAAGTAAGTCAATCTAAAACCAATTTATATAATTTCAGATTAGATGGATACGCAATAATAATATAATATGAAATACTGTTTCTAACCTTTGACCTAGCATTAAACACAAATTAATTTCGCTCTCACGATTCATGCACAAGAAAGCGGCAAACCACCTACAATCACGAAACGTCTAATTAAGTAAGATTGCCAATTTAGAATTTCTGTGGTAGGTACGTCAATTACCCCGTGACTAGAAAATACCGTCATCTTCATTCCGTCACTATCATTTAAAACTGCAGCTTAACGACATAGCTCCCTGTTGATAAGTTCAGCAACGTCTAAGGGTTACAATTAGTGTTAAATTAAATAGACCATGTACTTGCATAATAATAATAGTGGATTTCCAGACCCAAACGAATCATATCGAGGGGTCATGAATTCGCCTCAGAATTGATTCAAGCGCCACATTGGACGATATTGAGTTATATACCAATGTGGCGCTTGAATCAATTCGTCTCAGACCCCTCAATATACTGTTTTATTTATTTTTTTGAGTTTTGATTCAGTATGGAAATGTCAACCCCATTATACCGTAACCCAAAGATAACGAATAACTTAAAATTACTATTACTATAAAATCGTCGTTGAACTACTGTAATGAGATGATCTAATTCTTCAATTTATTTTAACCTGCCTTATCGGTTTTTTTTCAATGACAACCCTAGATTCTGCGCACGCGTCTCCGTCGCGAGCAATTACGTCACGGCACGACGGAATTACTCTAATAGTGATGTGTTTTATTAGTTCATTGGAGCCCGTCTCGATTTGCGACTAAATGTCTAATGTGGTCACCGTGGTCATATTTATGTGGCAATAATATTTTTTTATTTCAGTCAGTTGTACATTTTCCGTGTCAGTAGTCTGTTTCTTGATCAAATAACTGGTCGTAACTTATCATTTTCCTCTAAAGCAGTGTTTTTTAAGTAATGTTTTATTGATCCTTCTAAAGTTATCCTCCTTAAATGCATTATCATTGTACAGTCTTGTTTTCTCTACTTCTTACATCAGCCTTATGTTTGGTTTTCCTTCCTCTCAGACGTCATTTAGAACATATTGTTTTTCAAACAATTTTTCCTTTGCGCCTTTTCCCAACTAAGTTGGGGTCGGCTTTCAGTCTAACTACGAAACATGGAACTTCGATATTTTACGTAAAGCGACTGCCATCGGACTTCCACAACCCAAGTACTAGGCGATATCGAAGTTCTGTAGTTAGACCAGGTTGTCGGACTTTTTTAGGGCTCCAACTACCCGTAACGAATGCCATAGATGTTCGTATGGCAACCGGGACCGACGGCTTAACGTGCTCTCTGAGGCACGGAGGGGTCTCAATGTGTTAAGAATGGTCACCCATCCTGAGACTTACCTGGCTAGTGTTACTTAATGTTGCAATGTGATAACCAACTCGGCCACGAGCCCCTCCCTCCTTTAGTTAAACTTAACTGAAACTTACTTTACACAATAATTTCATTTTTTCTCGTGTACCAAACATTTGCTGCCTCTGGCAGTAACACTAAGGAATTTACTTAGAAATTTGCTTTCATCTCGTGCCATGACAATCATATCCATACCCTCTCTCTCAGGGTAAATCTTTATGTATGTCTCTCAGGTGAAATAAGTCCTTTGAATAATATACACGCAATATACACGCAGGAATTTTAACCCGTAATCTACCAGTAAAATAATCAGTACACATTCTACATAATAAAGTATTTTGAAAAGGTTTTATCTACTCTAATATTTCAAGCTGAAGAGTTTGTTTGTTTCAATCTCAGGAACTACTGGTTCGATTTAAAAATTCGTTTAGTGTTGGAGGAAGTGTTGATTTATCGAGGAAGACTATGGGCCATATAACATCACGCTACGACTAAACAGAACGGAGCATCAATGAAAAATGTTGCAAAAACGCGGAAATTTTACAAACGCAGACGAAGTTGCGGATTAGAAAAATAAACCATACCCAATATTTTGCCTATTTAAAATATTTTCTGTCATAATATGACTAGTCCGGTTATCGTGATCTGGTCTCCGTGAGCACATCCAATGAACAACAACATACAATTGAACCGATATTCCATTATTACGAGTTCTGTGGTGTGGGAGTGCATTTGAGTGCAACGTCAAAGGTCTCGAGTTTATTATATTTTACATTCATATTTGCAGTGGTCGGTGATCGCAAAAATAAAAATGTATCTCAGTATTTTCATTGTTTATCCGAGTTTCAGAACCCATAGTAAAAACTATGCGTAGTTTACGTCAGTATAATATTACTTATTAATTGTAATCTCTCTCAATTCACATTATATTCGTGTATCTATTAACTTCACACACTTTTCTTACATAAGCTAAATAAACACTCACCCACACTAATGCACCATTCATCAAAGCTATGCGATTTTTTCCACAATTTTGTAACGACAATATTTATAAAGCACACAAAAGCAACATGTCTGCCGCGCATGCGTGGACGCCTATTATTTCCGTTGTCTATTTAAGTGTCATCGGCTGGCAATACCAGTCACTCGGAAGACATTTATCACGGGCAACACCGCGCAAACGATAGTATATCACATGATTATAAGTTTGGGGACGTTGTATTGTCAGAATTTAGTTTACACTATAAGGTGGCAAATGTGGCAATCAAACAGAGAGTCAACTACAACTGCAGTGTTGTCACTTGTGATTTTTTTTTATGATATAGGGGGCCAACGTGCAGACGGGACACCTGATGATAAGTGACTACCGCCGCCCATGAGCACCTGCAACTCAAGAGTCACAAGTGCGTTGCCGGCCTTTAAGGTGGGAGTAGGAGAAGGGGAAAGAGGGGGAGAAGGAGTGAAGGAGGGGGAAGAGAAGGAGAGGGAAGGGTTAGGGCCTCCGGGAACTTCACTCACTCGGCGAAAAGCAATGCAACCATTGCTTCACTACCAGTTTTCTGTGAGGTCGTGGTGTCATTCCGGTCGAGCCAGCCCATACGTGCCGAAGCATGGCTCTCCCACGGGTATATGTGTACCAACTCAACTCTATAACCTGGCTATTTTCAGTTGCTGCAGTAATATGTAGAACTTAAAAAAGAAGGACACAGAGATGAGCAATTTGCGGGTCACAAAAAGTCCATTCACAGATTGCATAAACCCTACAAAGATCTTCTTTAACCTTTTGACACCAAAACCATCCACGCAAAGCAAAACACTGTCAACTGGAAGACATTGCTTTTTGCGATAAGGCCGCCCATTGTGTTTTATCTATTTATACTTACTAGGGTAGAGGGTATAGGACATATTCGGAAAGTTTTAACCCATGAATCAAACTGATATCTTCAAAAATGCTAAACAGTATTGGAATTTAAGCAAAGATCTATACAAACTAGAGATCGCGTGGTGGTCGAATTTCGACCATGGTTTATTTCTTGGCCAATATTACTTGACCTGTCATTGTATAGACTTTTGTACCATGACAGGTCAAAATATATACTGGATACTCATAGCTGTATGTACCCGTTTTTGCATTTTTTTTTAAATTTTGTAGCAAATATTGTTCAAAAACTTTAGCATTCGTCACTTCTTCTCTGTATAAACTATAAGTGTGCGAAATTTTATACTCCTCCGTCCGCCTAATTTTCGTAAAAAGAGATCCAAAGATTTCGCTTCACGTATTAATATATAGAGACTTGTTTTTTACTAATAATATTATAAAGCTGAAGAGTTTGTTTGTTTGATTGAATGCGCTAATCTCAGGAACTAGTAGTCCGATTTGAAAAATTCTTTCAGTGTTGAATATCCCATTTATCGAGAAAGTTTATAAGCTATATATCATCACGCTACGACCAATATCAGCGGAACAGTGACCATTAACGCAGGTGAAACTGCGGGGACGGCTGGTAACATTATGAAGCTGAAGAGTTTGTTGGTTTGGTTGAACGCAATAATCTCAGGAACTACTTACTGGTTCGAATTGAAACAAATCTTTTAGTGTTGGATAGCCCATTAATGTAGGAAGGCTATAGGCCATATAACCAATAGGAGCGGAGCATCAGCAAATTTACAAACATGAAAATTTATTGGAAAAAGGAACATTTCCTTAAATCACCCAAAAGGCATAGTATGCAGTTTTTGAAAAAACTATCCGTTCACAAGTTATGAATTTCCAGGTATTTTTGCCTCCGTTTTTCATAAAAGTAGGTGGAAGGTGTAAATAATAAGTACTTATTCTTTAAAGTAAATATTATGCGTATAAATCGAGACTTAATCGCGGCAATATTCATAAGGTACCACACCTTTGGTTAACCCGAAGTTCCAATCTAATGTGTTCGTGTTCTCTTGTGAACTCATGAGAGCTCAACGACACGTCTAATAACCAAAAATGTACTGTAAATATTACAATTATCAATCTCGATTTTACAATCTATACGTAAACAATGAGCAAGTTTAAAAACAATCTGTGTAGATTATTATGATAAACAAGAAGTTATTGCTTAATTAATTTTATAATTTAAAAAGGGTTTCAAGTTAACAAAGGGAAAAGATATTTAGGTTTGTGTGTGTTCAATGTAACCTAACCAAACCCTAACAGAGAAATGAAGAACGATAACATACTTACATCTAATATTTATTACCTTACTACTAACTATATCTTTCACTATTCGAGTAACCGAATCCACTATAACTGTTTTATGCGTGTTGTATATTTTATGTCCCTGGCTGCATTTATTCATGAATTAACCTATTATTCATGAATCAATCTAGGTAAATTCAAAGTATTCGAAAGTTCTAGAATAATATCTACTCTTGCGCTTTCTAAGACATTATTATCTATTGTTTGCCGAAACAATATAAGTAAAAGTCACCGAAAAGGTAAATAAAGTTTTTAAAGCGCTTATCTCAAAAAACGTATGAAAAGCGTACGTTAAACTGCGGGGAGCAGTTATTAATATTTTTAAGCTGAAAAGTTAGCATGCTTGAAATCTCATATTAAAGTTATTATCAATTCATTTTAGCAACATTTTGCATTTGCCGGTTTATTTAACAAAGTTATGAGTTTTCTCACGCACGGTCCACGTTTTACTTACAAAAAACGGAACAAGTCAGATTTTTAAGAGTGGTCTGAGCTCCGCCAGTGTGGTGTGTACACGATATCATTCATGTTTTAAACTTTTCCTTAGGTCGGGTTGGAATTTCTGCCAGAAAAAGAGGCATTAAGACATAATTCAACCAGCACAAATATTTGAAAACATCGACACACACACAATACAATTTCCTTCATCCGTAAAAAAAGAGATTATAATACTTATAAATTTCCCTTTCGTTCATAAACTTTAAAAATTCAGAGGTACGCCATTGGAGATTAAACCAAAAAGGATCCCTTTTAGCCGCTGGCACATTTCACACCAGCCTTAACGTTTGTGACATCCAGCAAATAGTTTTTTAAGTAAAATTGTTAAAGGTTATTTTGGATCAATAAATATTATTATTATTCTCTTTATTAACTTTTACAAAACATGTAAATTACATTTTTAAATACATTATTATATAAATATATTATTATACATTATTATTATTATTATTAATTTCACTTTTCAGTTTTGTCACTCCAAACTGGATATCTTCTGCTTAGACTCAGTTAAAGTAAACATCACTCGTTCTTAATTTTCTGCTGGACCCCAAGGGTTTAAGTCTCATTAATTCTTAAGGCTCATTTAAATGTTTATGAACAACTGAGTGCTACACAAAACAGGACACCGTGATTGTCAGTTTTGTGGGATCCGGTAAAAAGTTCTTCACGCAGAACTGAAATGCCGTAAGAACGAGCCCTAAGCTATCATAACGGTACGGTACCAGCACATATCTATGCCTAAGTATGATTTGATAAGTACTCATGTTATGCTTGCCTAATCTTATGCTTTATGTATCTATAATCCTATCGACCAAATCACAAATTGTTTCCTCACTACCGGTGCCAGATGCCTGCACGCTACCTCCCAAGAGAGGCCATTGTTAAGTCTGATTCTATCAGTAGTTTAAGCCTAGATTCTATTGCTCAGATATTAGAAGAAGGCTCTATATTTCACACGAAATCCCGTTTTACGCTCAATTTAAGGCTATTGAGAATTTCATTTACGAGTGAGATTATTGGTCTGCCAGTATTAGCTCTGGGGTTTATAATACTTAAGTTTACTGTATGTTTCTGAGCTTATAATAATGTCGTAAAACGGAAAGAAATATATTCCTTTAAAAGCTGATATCTTGTTTGAGGGGTAACCATATCACGGATTCTATTTTATTTTTGCTTGTTGTTTAGCAGTAGTGTAAAGTGTCTATATTTTTTTCTCTAAAGGGTAGGTACTACGTCTTTTTTTAATTAGGGCATAATTCTCAAAACAAATTTTATGTAAATATATGTACTTTGAAGGTAGTACTTAACTTTCATTCACAAACGGGATATTACGTGACTTAAAATCATAAAATATATCACCAATATTCAAGATTTTTGAACGTATTTCATGAAAATCTTAGCGATTGGAGTTCTAATAACTAATTTTGTCGTGTTTATAGTAAATTAATAAAACCATTTATTGTAAACAAGTCCGTTGGGGCGTTTCTGATAAAATATGACACTTTCTTCGCCTTGGCGTGGTTAGCCAAAATTAAGGTTAAAAGCTTTTAGCACTAAATTCAATAAACAGGTAGTTTGTCTAGTGGCATTTATAGAAACGGTTATAATAACACTTACATTACCGTTTATACATCTACCTAGATTTAAATTTATGCTCATAATAATGCTACAACTAAAAATGAATTAATTAATCACATTAATTTTGTAGCGTGATCTTTTGCGTGAGACGCGTTACAGCATCAATATTTTGCAAAAAATAACTATACAACTTATTTCTAACAGTTATCAACCTTCGTATTTGATGCTCCAAGCTTAAAAGGCATCTTAGCAAATCCTGTAAGATATAGGAAAATGAAACTATAAAAAAAAACGTTAAGAAAGTTATCGAACAATTTCAAAATAAATCTCATCCCAATTCCATCACGATAGTTTTATTACCAAAATTCAATTTTCATTATCTCGGCCAAATTATAAACTAAATCTTCAAAAGCCAATTACCTCCAGCCGTGCTCAAACCGTCATAAACATGGATATTACTTTTCATCAAACACTAGTGTATCTTTCAGTTTATTTCAAGATTTGCCGCTGTTTCCGCCTGAGTTTAGTGACACGTTTACTCGTTTTCATAGAAAATTATACCTGCGTCATACACTGAAATACGGATCTAGTGTTTTGGCATGACTGATAGTTTACATGACTATTTTGGCACTGATATATAGAACAAATAAGACCATTAGCTTTTTTGTTCATACATTAGTAGCTATGCTTTTTAGATATGACGTAATGATTTATTGAGTACGGTAGGTGTTGCTTATTCGACAAAAACTGTGTGGCAATCGATATTATCTTCGATCATGCATTTAATAAAGAAAAAAAAAAAAAATTTATTCTATAACACTTACAATATATAAGAATATAATTTTTATGAAAACTTAATTATTTTTAGTTTTCAAAGCCAACATTTGTACAGGAAGGAATGGATCATCATGTACAATAATAATAATTATGTTGCTTCTATGATTTAGCGGAATATTTCAAAATATTTTTAAAAATATATTCCTTATTTTTTATTTTTTGATTCATTAATATCGTAATTGTTGTCGTTGATGTCATAATGGGCACTTAAATTTTTATATTTTGCCTAAAATATAACATTTGAATTATCGTCAGGTCACTCACAGGTCTGTTAGCATCTGTTTAATTTTGAAATAAACAAAGGAGAAATACATTTTTATCGTGTTGTTAATCAAATAATCATAAATTTAAAACACCCCCAAGTCGAAAATTTAACTTAAAATCGGTACATTTATTTGGGGACTACGATGCCACTTACAGACACACAGACACACAGACACGTCAAACTTATAACACCCCTCTTTTTGGGGGTTAATAAGAAATAACAATAATGATAATCTACCGAAAAGAGTCATGTGGTATATTGATGGTTGGATTTCTCGTGACTATAAGTACAACATTTGACTTAGATATATCTTACTCAAGTAGACGTTGAAGAAATGGAGTGTGGAAAGAGGAAATCAGCTTGCTGTACAGATCATAGCACACAGTCGATCAGTCATCGTTAACGAGAATCATGCGTACGCGCACCGAGCACAGCACGCATGCGTCAACGATTACCGCGAGATTTGGTCAAGAGTATCGTATTGTTTGTTCAATTGTATATTATTATGATAATTATGAGTATTTAGATGGTAATCGTTACGTGACCTTGACATTTACTGGTATACTGGACACCTGAGACCAGTACCAGGATGTGTTAGTGAGATAGATGGTAGGAAGAGAAACAAGACTGAAATCTCAAGAACAAGGTTGAGTTTCACAAGACCAGAGTACAAAGCCAAGTCGGAACCCTGATCGGCAACAGACGGGGTATAGTATAGCTCTATGGGACCGTGAAGAAATAATTGGTCATGTGCGCTGCAGTGGAGCAAGCATTGCTCCATGCACGTATAAATGTTGGCCAGGGCCTGTTTATTTATTTCTGTGCTAAATTCTCTTCTCTCTGCTTTAAGCCTGTCTTTGGAGAAGCTGTACAACCCTTGGATGCTACAGGCGATTGAAATCTGTTCAGAAACACTACTTTTCAAGCACACTTTGGCCACCAATCAGAAGTTTCCATTCTGGGAACATCTATTTTGTTTGACGATATTCGAAATACAAAAAAAAAAGAAAGAAAGAAATAGCAACAACCGATCTAAATTTAAATATTTAATTTAATATGTCAAATATATTCAGTCGTACTGTTAAGTCCCTCTAAGCCGATATGTTGCGTCCTCAACCCAGCATGCCCATACTCGTAACAATCAAAGTTACGTTATAACTGTACCGTGACGAGTCTGTTCGTGTGTTTGTATGCATGCCACGGCACCTACACTGGCGATATATACGGGTGTCATAACTAAAGTACACTCGTTGATTTATTAGAGGCAATGCATATGTGATATGAATTTGTGGTTGATTGGTACGAAAAATAACTGAAACTTAACGTTTAGATGTCACGTTGCTAAGTTGCTTAATAGAGTAGAAGAGATAAAGAATGAATGAATAAGCGAAATGATGAATGAATGAAAAGAGTAAAAGGCCGAAATGATCCATTTTCAAATCGAATTCGACTCAGGAAGGTAAAGTGTTATACTGTAATTTTTATACGACCGATATTACAAAGAAGCAGACGCAGAGAAGGTTAAACGAACAGACGGATCAATATTTAGAAATAAAGAATTTGATTTGGATTTGATTTGATTTGAATTTGAATGACTACCGCCGCCCATAGGGACCAGCAACTCAAGGGTTACAAGTGCGTTGCCGACCTTCAAGGTGGGAGTAGGGGAAGGGGGAAGAAAATGGAGAGCACAAACAGAAACTAAAAATTCTGAGTTGTAGGTTGTACGGAACAGATGTTATTGGAGATGTACTAACGACTAGTAAGAATGCCAGTGATGTTTTGTTTTCACACAATTAAACCTTACCTTCTTTATGAGATGACTTTCTTTTCATTTATATGAAAGAAAGAAAAATATTAACAACGAAGTACTGAAGTCATTGCACGAATAGGAAAATAATTAAAATTATACCTATTAAGGCAAATGTAAACAAGTTTTATTATTTAACAAACTGCTGAAAGTCTTTGATATTATGGTGAAATCAACAAACGAGAATACACGAGAGAGTCAGCTCATAGACTTAGAACTAAAAGCAAGTCTTGCTATTTTGTGTTTAGGATATCCGGTGGGACATATCGACACATGGCACATATGAATATAACATCCGTATTGCTAATGTGAAATGTGTAAGTTTTCTCATAAAACAACATAAAACAAACAAGTTGGCAACAAAGCACACAGCAAGCTTCGTTGTACGCTATGTATGTACGCTGAGTTATGACGTCACTCACGCGGACACAGCGGTGTGCATCCCATTTTTTCTGAAGGGGTAGACAGACATTATAACATACCTACACTTCACTAGCTATATTTTCGTTCCACGTAACAATTGGTAAACCTTTTACTGTATTCGAATAAAATCTTTCGTGACTGGTATTCATATTAGTTAAGATATACGATTTTACTCACGTGTATATTTGAGTCTGGCACCTGCAACCGACGGGGCAGGACGTTTCACCCCTTGATAAAGGACCCCCGTCAGGTCTGAAACTGGTCGGCCATCTCCGAAATATATACATAAGTAAAACCGTTTATCTTAACTTTTACTGTATATCTTGTCCCGTTACAATCTTAGTGTTGATATTAAAGATTTCCCAACTAATAAAAAACTCTAAAACAATACACAACCCGGGATAAAACCCAAGTCGGTCGCATACAATCATTAGCGACAATTTATGCCACGGGACAACGCCGTTTTCCAATATCGTACCTTCAACAACATTTCAAATTCCTTAGCCAATAAGTCACTCAAATTATAATTTGATACAATTTCTCGTAGTAAATGACAAAATTGCTAGTAAATCAGCAGCCTAGATTTTAACGGCCACTCAAACTGAGGGCTCAGTAAATCAAATGACTAAACGTGTCCTTCTATACACTGACTTAAACTAGATCTTGACAAGTTTATGTCTAGCTTAGGTCGTCGAGCATTATCGTCAGTCAATATTGATTACTAAATATATCCATGTATCGCGATGGCGCAGCGGTCGTAAATTCGACTGTAACATTACGATCATGGGTTCAATTTCCTTATTGAATTGCACTTTTTGGACTGGGCAGCTACTTCCACCCTGTAGAAATTTGCGGTTAATTAGCGTTACTAGCGTGGTGATGTTTTTCTTTTAGTATTTACCAGACCCCATGAGAGGGTGAGGGTATAATGGTGCCACTTTTGGGTGTTAAAATAATAATAATAATAATAATATATTTTTTATCTGAATGTATTCAAAAATGTAATGTATATTTAATATTGTGAATAAAGAGAATAATAATAATATGATTGTCGATATGAGGAATGTTGATTCGGCGATCATTGTTCGGATTATCATATCTGCTCATGGATAGCCAAGAGTCTCGATCAACACCTTAGGAGCGGCTGGATCAAAGGACTGATGCAGAAGGCAGTTCTCCTCGATACGGCCCGTATACTGCGGCGGTTCCTGTCTTTGGAGCCCTAACCACCGGTGCCTTGGTCCCTGGACCCGATGTCGGTGGTCTGTTTTTATATATATATATTGTTATATATATAAAACATATTTAACAAATACATATTTAAAAATGTAATTCGTAATGTAAAAAGAGGAATAATAATAACTTGACACACCTCACACAACGACCGTCTGGTCCTGAACTAGGCAGAGCATGTACTATGGTAACCAGACTGCTCATAAATATACTTATATAATTAAATACACACATATTTTAGATAAATTACACCCACAGAACAAATGATAATGCTAATCACACAATTATTTGTCGTGGGGAGTAATCAAACCCACGACCCCTGGCTCAGTAGTCAGGGTCACTAACCACTAGACCAGCAGGCCAGTCAATCAATATACTTTTAACCATGAAAATAAGGCCAGAGTGCTTGTTTGAAAGAAAGAGAAGCTTTAAAGCAGCATTTCATTATGAACTAAATTAGTCAGTGGAAATAATTTAGTTCGACTAAGTCAGACAATTTCATAATCTGAAAATTCATGTTTATATTTTAATTAATTTTTATTTTATTTTACAATTATCAAACATTAATAGAAATGAAAGATTTCACAATAACTAGATGTGACTTCATATATTTTTATTTCATTCAAGATTGTATCGAACATACCTTTTGTACGATTGGTAAAAATACACTCATTTGACTTGATAGATCACATGAAACATAATAATTCAATTTAATATATGTCGAAATCAGTGTATATTCTTATGTCGCGTTCTTATAATAAGGAAACGATTCGTTTTGCTTACCGACGGTAATATTTCGTTGAATTTTCAAAGAAAATTTTACCGTCCATCATTCTAAGGTTTACGTATCCCTATCAGTAAAAGATGCTGATAATTCAATTTCTTAAATATAGTTCATACCACAAATGGAACATCTTCATCAAACAAGGGCCGGAACTAGATTATTTTCAAAAAGCATTCCTTATACATTTGCGGTAACCCACACGTGGTGGCTATGGCAAGTGCAAACTCGCGATAGACTAATGCAAAGATTAGGTATTTCCGTTAGCACCACTCCTGCGCATCTGGCGTTCTTAATCTGTGACTCATTGAGATATTTCACTACTGAAGATACTACTATTTTTTTTAATACTCAAGATGTAACTGTAAATATTATGTGGTGACTGTTTAGCTCGTGAGTTTTCTTTTCCCTATTGGTCCTTGAAAGTTTATCGATCGGATTCCTTAGATTGAATATCTGATTAGGTATTAGCTATATCATATCATGGATGTAAGAGACAGTCTCACAACCAATGATATAAACTATGAAAATCACAAACCAACAGGAACTGCCAAGTTGTTCGTACCTCTCTCCACACTCAAGTGATAGTTTTTTACTTATAATACATTCTTAAGCGTTTATAACCCCACTATTCATTAATATTTATCAATCGACCAATAGCATTTACCGGTATAACCAGTCAAAATAATATCTATTAACTTATTACACGCTTTATATTAGCTTCACTTGTATGTATGTTTGTAACCGACTTCTTTGCGAGCGATTTTTACCCACTTTAAACGGCCAGATTTCATTCAAATTTTGCACACCTGTCAAAGACCGATGACAATGCAATAATTCGATTAAATTTTTAAATTTTTTAAATTAAATTTTCTATAAAAGCGTGTTTTTTAGTTTTTTAAACTGTAATTATTTATTTTTATTAAATAGTGAACTGTGTTATCATCTATTATAGTTTGCTCCTATTTTTAATAAATAAATAAGAGTTTTTGAGGTCGCGACCACATGGACTTAATAAGAAGTTTAAATGATAGCCGACAGAGTTTTTAAGAGCATTCATTTCACTCAAGTGACATTCTGTGTTTTCTATAATCCGATATTTATCGATCCGATCCTATAAACCAGAAAAGTTGGATTTATCAATTAATTTTCCTCCTTCGCAAAACTTAGGAGACAAAACAGACATAAACGTTAAGGTCAATCTTAAGGGATTGATCACATACATTGGTATTTGATACGCATGGTCGTAAAACGCACAGAGATATTATTCATTTTTAATTTTTCCAAAGTGAACAAAGAATTTAATAATAGCTAGAAGGCGTATGCCCAGTCAATATAGACCAGTAACAAAAAACTTCAACTAAGTAACTTTAAAAAATTATAAGTGATAAAGAAATGAAAATCATCAATGACACCCCGTGGTTTTTAATAAAATTGAATCCGGAATTATGTGGTCCGTCTAAACACCTTTTAAGAAACCTCCTTCCTTTGTCTCTAAATAAGTAGACCGTCACAAACATGACGTTACAACATCAACTGGAAAACCAACGATATTGTCACAAAAAAAATAACATGAGTTGATTAAAGAAACTATCTGTTGAAAGTGCTGATTATTCAAGAGTACCACAAACTTAGATTAAAATTTATTTCAAGTAGTATCCTAATAAAATGATTAGTTCCAGAACATTTCATCTATAGTGAACGCTTCAAACAATATTAGAACTACCAACACAACGACAAATACACGTCATATTCATATCTAAATCGGAAGACTCTTACTTTACAAAACAACAACCTCGTTCATCTCGGTGACACACGCGACACAAGAAAACACAGTGTTCAGACTTCTGTATAGATGAACGTAACTGTTGATTTTGTCGACTTCGCACGATGAGTCATCTGACCTTGATGGAAACGAAATAGACGACGGCCAGACGGTGGCACCAAACGTCTGGTTACTCATTCTCATGTCCCGTGAAGGGATCTTTAGGGCTGTGTAGTTCAAGTATTAGAGTTTATCTCTAACAACGTTGAAGTCAATTTATAGATCAGAATACGGATGAACTCGTCTTCTTCAACTGTGAGAATAATATAATTATTGCGTAGTAATCGAAGTAGCCCAGGTGTATTTTATACTACTCTTGTAAGCACTAATTGCTTGGCACGTTTTAGTAATTATATAAATAAACGGCAACAGTTATTCGGATAATAACGATGAACATTTAATATTAATATCTTTATTTTAGTTTATTCGCTTCAAAAATGTTCAGAAGATACATATGAAGAAATGCCAGATAGATCCCTCTCGTTGGGAGATTCATGCTGCCAATCGGCCAGAATAGCAACGTTTTGTGCAAAATAATGTAGGTACACGTATTCGAAGAAGAAAGGAGGCGTGAGCTAGATACTAAACGAGACCAACTGAAAACACGACCACCTTCTAATATTACATTTAATTACGTGAATGGTGCCCTTACGTGTCCGCAGTGTTCACGTGTATTTACTGCTTAAAATGGGTACATTAGCCATCTTAGAGCAAAACATCCATGTTCCTAAAAATATCCCACAGTAGCCGAAATCAGCTAGGAATCTTATCTTATATTAATACATTTTTATAGAACTTAGAAAGTAAGCGTGTCTTGGTTAGCAGTTTCAATAATCCTAGCGCTTTACTAACCGTTTTCTGCCGCCCTGGGGGCCCTTACTAACTGATAGGAAAACTTCACTGCTAAAGGTGCTATGTAACAAAGGTTCTGTATAAAATGGTGTACGCTTTAATTTTTTTATTAAAAATAATATGCTGTACTTTTTTTTTTCTTGTGGAAACCCCCACGGGTCATCACCTAACCGGAGCTAACGGTGATGTGGTATGTCGGAATCGAACCAACTAAAACCACACGGTATTCCGTCACAAGTGGGTCTAATAATAATATGATGTACCTAATAATACTATGCTGATCTACTTAATCAGGAAATATCACTTACTTTTTTACTACCCTTTTAAGTTCTTAAGTATAAGTTCGCTTATTATCTCGCTTGTTATAGGACACGGAAAAAGTTTATCTAAAACACACACGTGATTAGGTAGAACTGTATATCTTTAAAAAAATATATCTAAAAGTCTATTTTCCTTAAGTCACTATTCCACACAGTTACAAGAGCGTTTTACCAAACGTACTTAGCATAATGATGATATAGTCAAAACAGTGTTCTAATTGTTCTTAAAGTTAAATCCAGTAAATATCCAAAACTAAAGGTTATGGCAGACAATGAGCGGGGCGGGACGGCGTCGTCGTGCCGTGAGCAAATTGTAATGCACTAGTTAATATAGAAGATGTCTGACAACGCCGTCGCGCTCTCGGTGCTCGTTGCTAGTACATTTCAACAAGTCAGGCCGCGTCGGCGCGGCTGCGTCCCGTCCTGCCTTACCCTTGTCTGCCCCAACCTTTAGAGCTGCGAAACTTCACTGAACCACACTTGATCTAAAGAAAATTCAAACATAAAATACACACATCAGTCATGCCTTTTGACTAAAGCCAATTGTCATGCAACTGCACCTGTTATTTACATTACAATTAAGTATATTGGTTGGGAGACTTCGAAGCGTTCAGGCAAACTTGTAGTGAAAACACTTCTGGTGTGAAGTGCTCGGTCAATAACGTTGAGAAGCCATGGTATGTTCGCAGTGTCACCTTGTACGCAAAGGTCGTCTGAGAGATGGACGTTGTACAGTTGAATGTCAGAAGGTTTATAAGTGTGAGAATTGATTACAGGGTTTATTTTTGTAGATGATTGAACATTGATGTGTGTGTGTGGGTTATATTCTATCTGGTAGTGCTCAAATGGTAGCTTAGGACTGTTAATCGTACTAGTGTTGTACTACATGATCGTTAGCAAAAAATCCTATGCAAATGCATACAACGTACGTATACTTGAAGGAATGTAGTATTATATAGTATACAATATTGAGTAAAATTAATGGTAAATTTAAATCCCAAAATCCCTCAATTCCCAAAATTGTTATCCTTCAGCATTCTAACACAAACACAAAAATAGTTAACATTATATTATAACTTTTTAAATGTAGATTGTTGATAAGGATCATTTCAGACGTATTACTTAATGGCAATTTCAGATTTCAGACATTCTACTAGAAGGTCATTTTACTTTCATGACGTTAATACCTCAATGGCATTTTGCTAACATGTCCTTCCGATACGGAGGGGTTATTATAGGTTTTTGTAAGGAGTTGGACTTCGTAGCATTATTTGACTGTATTCGCACGTAACATTGCAGCTGCATAAAATAACAATACATCTCAGTAACCCACCATTTTAATATTAATTACAATGGTATAAACATTGTTACTTAAATCGTGTTTGAACTTTTAATTGAAAATTATATTACTAAAGATGTTATATTACCTAATAAATTTAATATTAGTATTATTTTTCATTTAAGTAGGTATCAATAAATTTGTTGTTTTCACTGCTTACATTACGACTATCTAACTTTATTATAAGTATTGACTAAATAAAAGGAATAGGGTTTACATATATGGGCAGATTTGCATTAGACAAAAAGTCCGTAGCGAAGTATAGTTCTGCTAGCCTTAGTATATCTTCTAATATAATATTTACAGTCGACTTCTAGTCTCATTAGTTTCATCTTGATTTTTTGCTGAGCACCGTAATAAAAAAAAATCTATAGTCTATGATAAAAACAATTGCTATATTGACTTCTAAATGGAGTTTCTAAAGGCTTGGACTGAGTACTATATCGCAAATTGGGAGAGTTGCTGCCGCAAATTGGACTGTGAAAGGCCAGGCCAGGCCAGTCTTCGGACCCGTTTAAAGCTTTTCGTTTATACTGACCCACAGGAGTGCCTTTTTAAGAAGAAAATAAAACATTCTAAATGTATTAAAACTTGAAAAAAAAACCAAATAGAAGCGATACTGGGATGGAAAACATTATCGCGGTGCATCCTGGACAACGCCTCTTTTGGAATTGTTGACATGGTCTGGGATAAATATCCGCTTGGCTCAAACCATGCTTGACCTGCAACCAACGCCTCTTTGGAGATGCGAGAAAGAAAACCTTTGCAAAAAAAGTAAGAAAGAAAGAAAATAAAGAAAGAAAAAAGTTTATTTTGGCAACACAAAAAACACAAGTACGTGACATAAACAATGTTGCAGCTTAATTGCCAAATAGTACTATAAAATAACATTTTTATTGTGCATCCAAATACACATGGTTAACCTTACTGATAGTTTTATGCCTCATACATATATTTTTATCTACTGCCAAATCTCGGAAACCGCATAGATATTACGGTTACAATTACAGTCCATTATTAAAAAAAATGTCTGTTGGTGTAGACTGCAGATGATCAACGACCTCGAAGACATGCAGACTAACAAAAACGCCAGACGTATAAAAAGAACTTTTGAACAATTATTTTGCTTGCAATATTAGAATTCGGTGAGGTTTTTTTGCAATGCAGTCACTGTTGCGACTAAGCCGAAACATTTAATTGGATATGCTGTGCAGTTTTATTATTTTTGGCCGTGAGAATGATTATATTACTTAGAAAATCTATGTTCTTTGTCATATGTATTGGAGATGCATTATATACATCCATGTGTGTGTGTAATTGGCGCGAGAAGACAACGGATGGCGCAGTGGTTTGGCAACTGCTACCTTTCTGAGTGCTGTAGGTTCAATCCCAACTTTGGACATTAATTTATGTTATTAGCAGATGATTGTTCTAAGTCATGGCCGATGCTAATGTTAGAAATACGTTGGTATAGTCCACTGCGACAGTAAAGATTCATATTTTTTAAACGAACAAGAAGAGAATGTGACAACACATATATAAGTGGGAAAACGAAAGTGAAATAAACAATAAAAGTTTTTAAACAGTAAACGTTTGACTTAAATCCGTTTGAGGAGGGATCATGAAAATCCTCTGACTCTATTAACTCAAAATAACTATTTAAACATATTGAATAATTAAAGTTACTGAAGCAGATACTGTTTAGGCAAGTCACGCTCTTTTTTGTTGGAGCAGCGTAGCGTAAAATTTTGCGATAAAATTAATGTTGAAATATGCATATATATGTACACATAAATACAATAAGGCTAAGGCGTCAGACTTGCGATCAAGTGGATGCGGGTTCGAACCCCACCCAGTGCACTACCGACGTGAACCCACTCCTAACACAAGCACTTTGCTTAGCTGGAGGGGTTAACAAGAATACTAGCAATGTGCGACCCACGGTGCTAGTATTCCTTAAAAAAAAAAGAAAGTGTATGTACTCGTATGTATGTATGAATATCGCGTACAGGCAGATAAACAATTGAGCTTTATCTTAATGTAGATGAATGTATATTCATTCCGTTTTTACTTATAACATGATAAAAAAAGCTAGCAGCAATTAAGTGAAATCAAACTTGTTTAATTAGGTGTGTTATTTATTCGTTATTTGTTTTTTTTTTTTATGATATAGGGGGCAAACGAGCAGACGGGTCACCTGACGGTAAATGACTACCGCCGCCCATGGGCACCTGCAACTCGAGAGTCACATGTGCGTTGCCGCCCTCTAAGGTGGGAGTAGGAGAAGAGGTGGAGGGGGGGGAAGAGTGGGAAGAGGGGGTAGAGGGGAAGGACGGGAATAAGGGAGAGGGAAGGGTTAGGGCCTCCGGTAACCTCACGCGGCGAAACGCAATGCAAACATTGCTTCACGGCCGGTTTTCTGTGAGGCCGTGGTAACGAGCGTAGTCGAGCCGGCCCATACGTGCCGAAGCATGGCTCTTCCACATAAAATTTTGGCTGAATGTCTATCCAATTGTGTTTTCGTTTTAAGATAATTTGAAACAAAAGGCATATCTGTATAAAGAGAGATGAATTAAAATACTAACAGACATAAGTATAAAATTTATAAACAGGAAATATTAAATAATAATATAAATTGTGCCAATCAAGTTTAAAGCACTTCTAATGCTAGAAGACTATTATTTGATGTGATGATGCCGCCATTATGTCCATTACAGTTAAACCTAGTTTCACAATAAAATGTACAGGAAATGAAGAGAATGCATTTCGGAATAATTTGTAACAATATAACTTATAACTGTCATCTTTGAAATGAAAAAAAGGACAACGACCTTTAACTTTAAATTCGATTTTTAAAATTATGGCTCCGTCGTTTGGATATCAACGATTCTGGGAATATTACGGTACATAGGTATAAGATTTTGTTTGTTAAGAAGCACAGCATGCAGCAAGAAGCAGCGTATTCTAAGATTGTAATGGATAGAATAATGTTTTGTTTGCAATAGAATAATGTTTAGCCTGGCATTGTGCAGCACTGGCAAATATACGCCGGATTTAAGAACTACATTGATACTGCATCGTATTTCAAATTCTTATCAGATAATCATAAATATAACATTTAAACCCCGAGTCGAAAATCCCTTCAACGATTAGAAAAGAGCTGATGATCTTCGAACGATTCGATTTTCTTGAATTATATCTAAGAACACTCTCCATCAAGTCACCTTGCAAACAAAAATAAAACGCACTTAAATCGGTCTATTCGTTTGGAACCTACGATGCCATAGACAGACACACAGACACGTCAAACTTATAACACCCCTCTTTTTACGTCGAGGATTAAAAATATATTCACCCGAATACATTTATTCTTAATCGCAATATTGCACTGACCTTAACACACCACATATCCAACAACGAACAATATAGCTGTCATCCTCCAAAAAGACTAGTATTCAGTTAAAATGATTAACTCAGTACAAAGTTTACCTTTTGTCGAAGTATAAATAAACCAGCGCGCCTATTTTGGTTGCGCTTGCGCTCCTGCTTACCCCCTGTCCCAGCGGTTCAAGGGCAGACGATTCAGCACAAATATTTGTTTAGTAGCTGCCTCAGACTCAGAACTATACTATATTCTGTGTATGGAAAGTAAAACTTTTGTTTTGAATGTGCTGATATTCTACTACAACTTACGCATTTGTTTTTCGTTTCTGGCAACAAAATTGGAACTTTGTTTTTTTGGGTTTTGAGTTTTCTTTCAAAGGTAACGTAACGTAAGATAACTCTGATTTAACTAATATTCCTCTAGCGTCTGACATCTAGTTAGTTTGTACCTAGATAGGATATAGCTGGCAAAATGTAGATTTTGCAAACACGATATATCTGGTACATATTCTACACTGATATTTTTTTTTTATATTATAGGGGGCAAACGAGCAGACGGGTCACCTGATGATAAGTGACTACTTTCGCCAATGGACACCTGCAACTCAAGAGTCACACTCTTTTCTTGAAGATTTGAAGGTCGTATCGGTCCGGAAATACCGCAGGCGACAATTTGTTCCAGAGATTGGTTGTGCGAGGCAAAAAAAATCTGGAGAACCGCACAGTTGTGGATTGCCAATTATCCAGGTGATGGGGATGAAAGTTTGATGATATCAACAAAAACTTTATGAAAGACTTATTCGAAAAGAGAAGGTAACACAGATTCATTACACTTTAAAGAAAATAAACAACAGGGTAGTTTGCTATCATTAAAGTTGATTATTTAAGAGCCCTCATCATACTAAGCTAAGTCCAGAACACATGATGGTAACATAAGACCGAAATATTGAAGCCGTTACTATATTCAAGTATGTTATTATGTTTTAATTGTGAAACCAAACATTAAAAGGAAATAATCTGACAATGGCAAAGTATGTCGTCATCGTCACAGGTTGTTATTTAAGTTTCTATCTATAAAACCTACTTTTGAAGTTATACTTCTTTTGGCGCGTTAGGGAAAAATTATGAGAGTAAATTTTTACGATACGCGCACACCGTCACGAAAAACCGACACCCTGAAGTTAGCTAGTCACCATTTTAGTTTTTCAAAAAAAGCTACCAACTTCACTATATTTATTCAAATGTTTCTGAACCTACAACATGTGTTTTGTATCAGTCTGAACAAAATATATATAATATACATAAATATATATTTTTTCAAATAAATATCGTATTGACTGATATTTATTACCAATTAATTGATTTAAAGATAATTTACTGTGATTATAAGTGATAAAAATGGTTTTTACATATTACTTTGAGTACGTTTGTAGCATTTGAGGTTAGTTGACGGTATATATTATTTCTTAGATATGATATTTAAATAAATTTTATTTAACTAGATAATGCATTATAATAAAACTTTCAATGTATTAAATACCTTTTTTTCTATTATTGGTGTCGTTTTTTCTACAAACGTAGGATAACGCAAAGGATAAAATTTTTAGAAAGATTTTTATCTTGTTACGCCAAAGAAGTATAACTTCATAACGTGCGTACATAAGTACACACCCACTTTTGTTAACGTTCAATAAATAGAAACTAATTTGACTTTACAATTCTATATTCAAAAATTCAAATAACAATTTGGAACACAATTCAAAATACCACTAATTCGACAACTATGTTGTAACAATGTTAGTTGTTCGTGTTGTGGTTGTAAGTCAAAACGCCTAGTAACGTGATACCAACATGTTTATTAGGAAAACAACCAACATTCCCAGTAATGTTGTTCGCGGAACGAATGTTACTCGATTCACTGTGACTAGTTAAATTAAGAGAAATGGTATTTGTACAAATTTTGCAATAAAATATTTCTTTGTCGGTCCTGTGCAAAAATGTTTATGGAAGGATATGTTTCTGGTTATTCACACTCAGTTAAAATATGTTTGTTTAAAGAAGAAAAAGAACTTGAAACCTGAAAGGAGAATGTAAATATATATATTCAGTTTTATTTTTAAATATAAACCGTGAACCCACTCCTAACACAAGCGTTAAGCTTAGCTGGAGGGGTTAACAAGATTACGAGTAATGTGTGACCCACGTTACTAGCAACCTTTTTTTTTTAAAAAAAAAATAAAATTATAGTTATAAATATGCATCTTTATCGTCAATAATAAGAGCAGGGCTATTATGCCAGTAACGTAAGTTTGGCGAAATATATCTTGTTGCTATTGATTCATATCTTTAGATTTTTTGACAAAAAAGCAATTTCTTTAATTCTCTTTGTTTCTAAATTCTTTTTTTTAATAAAATGTGTTTTGTTTGTGTTTTTTTAACCGACGAAAAAACGAAGGAGGTTCTCAAGTCAACCCATATTTTGCTTTGTTTACTTATTTATATTATAAACCAAGGGGCAACAAAATAAGTTAGCATATTTCTTTTCTACAACACTTCACTTCTGTTTCTTCTTTGTTGTAAGAGTTACTACAATGATCATCTTATAAAATTATTGTAAATGAGTGTCGAACAAAATCAAAAGAAAATGCAATAACACTTAAAAAGCTATTAATTTATTGTCATGATAAACAATTGACTGATGTGTGTGATAAAGTTTTTAACACACATACTAAGTAGTCACACATCCTACTAATATTATAAATGTAGTCACACATCCTACTAATATTATAAATGTAGTCACACATCCTACTAATATTATAAACGAGAAAGTTTGTGAGGATGTATGGATGTTTGTTACTCTTTCACGCCAAAACTACTAAACCGATTGCGATGAAATTTGGTATGTAGATAGCTGGAGACCTGGATTAACAAATAGGCTACTTATATATACATACATACATACTTTTTATCCCGATATTCCCACGGGATAGGAGCTTACGCGGGGGAACCCGCGGGGCGCTGCTAGTAGTATATAAAGTATACTTATAATAATATATTTAAACTAGAGTACAATATTGGTAATAACCAATATTGTACCAAATCTCTAGTTTAGAAAGTTACAAACAGTTTGGAACGAAATTGATTGAGGGCTAGAATTAATAAGTGTAGCCCTCAATCAATTTCGCTCGAAACTGTTAAACAACTGACTAACTTGCCATACAGTTTTTGCGCAACTTGACACGATGCGCCTTTTTTTACAAAAAACAACATACTACAAAAAAGGGATGGTAATAAATCTGCAGCTCGCTATGAGACTACAGAAAACTGTAGAGTCATACAACTATAAAAAAATACTGTACTGTGTAGTTAATTACAAATATATTTCCGAGTAACGAATTAGACAGATGCTGCAGATAAGCTTATTATATTAAAGAATTATTTGTTTAAATTTTCCAGAATCTACAAATCTCACCGCCATAAAAAGCAATCATTAATACAAGACTCACAACCGATAGAATCCACTATTAAACCAAAGAGACCGCACCATGCATTAATCACCATAGCAAGATGAACGTCATGTAGAAAGTCCAAGGCTTCAACATAAATTACTACAAACTGACAAACTTCAAATGCTGTATTAACAAGTAATACATTACTTGTTATCACACCTTCAGGTAGCTTTTCATTCTAAATGACAGGTAGTGTAAAGCTTGCTCAAGAATTCTACATTATCGTTTAGATTATCATATTTGCTTAGTAGATTTTCTTATAGTACAGCAGTAATATTTTCTAGTAAATCTTGGATTTGTACCAACAACTAAAATGTGTAAATATTTTAGTTGTTGGTACAAATTACTCTCGATTATTGATCGCGGTAGGAAGTTTATAAATGCTCATCATCATCCAAATTGAATACCAAAATTAAAAACTACTTGAAGTATTTTAAAACTTAACACAAAGAAAAGCCTCAACACCACCGAATGACGTCAGTAACCTAAATACGATCACAAACATTGCATCCTTACCTAATGAAATTTCCTTAGCCAAATGTACTAAATTAAACTTTCGCCAATGCAACTGCTACTGCATGCCCTCAGAGCCTCTGCCATGTGTTCGTGAGAAAAATTTTAATGATAAACACTGCGATCTTTGATGACCCGCTGCGCTAGCAGAATTTGCTAGTCAACTTTTTTTAAGTCACAGTGCAAATGTTGGGACCGCCTGTGATTTACGAGGTACGTTTTAAAACGTTAAGTAAGATTTTTACAGAGTTTGAGTACGAAAAAAGTTTCAACGTGTAAATTGATAAAAATTCTATGGGAACTTTTTTTTTAACTATAGAAGGGTATAGAAAAAAATAAAGCATATTCAAGGAATGTGTAAATAAATAAAGGTATTGCGTGAATTTTAATATACTACCTAACTATATCTTAAAATATCATTTTGTGTCTTAGGACATTTTATGTCATTATAATCACAACATTAAGTAAAAAACAAAGCTTTAATTTTATATACGATTAATCAACCAAATATAAACGTTTCTTTCTAATAATTAAATAAAAAACATGACGGATTAAAATAAATAAATTGATAAACATCTATTCCAGTAAAATATCTGCAAGATGATACAAAAATCTGAGCAAGAGTACATTAAAAGTTCATATCTATATATCTATAATTTCTTAGATACCGCAAACGAAGCTTAGAGATAAACTTTACACATTTAAGAGATACAAAGATAAACAATTTGTTATCCGCGATAATGTAGATTGCGAAATTATCAAAATGGCATAATATATCTGAGTCCATTCTCTGATAAGGTTAGCCTTTGATTCCGTGTCCAATTGAATAAGGCGGCCTATATGTATTATCAGATTTATGGCTCTCAGATTGCATCGACTATTAATTTTGTTATCTAGTACTTGCTTAGAGGCAAAGGAAACAACTGAACTTTCTAAACAGGCCCCGTGAACAAATGAATATGAGGTTTTGTTTAACTATAAAACATATTTATTTTGAAGAAGGTCTTTCTAATAACGCCCATTTTTAAAAAAACCCTTAGGCATTTTAAAATATAGACATTATGGATGTCTGCGCTGGTACAAATTTTCAATTTTTTTTAAATTTACGCCTGGTCTATCAGTGGATCAAATACTTTTTAGTTCTACTGAAGCCGAGGTGGCCACTTAATAGGCTCAGGAGAAAGAGATTCACAACAGACGTAATAAGCATAGCAAGGGAAAAAATAGTAGCAATATGCCATATTAATGATATTATTAAACTCTACATTATTGAAAAATATAATGAAAAAAAAAAAAAGAATAAATCAATTAGGCAGCCCCTCTCAAAGCAATTAGACATTTTCCAAAGATAGAAATCATACCTCGACGTGTCATGCTAACATACTGACACAAAGAATCAAAATTAAGTTAATCAGCAATTAGTCAGAACACAGTAATTGGGATTAAGTTCAGTAACTTGAACAGATTGAAAGTAAAAAACGGAAGCTAATAAATCCAGATGCAGACGAATAAGAAGACAAATGGCCTGGCACATAACTCCCCTACCGAAACTTTGGTAAAAGGAAAAGCATGGTGCTCGCATCTGGGCACCTGTACCAAAATAAGCGAATATATGGAGGAATATTATTCCTAGAATAGCAACAGACTGTAAAATGAATATGGAGACACCATGTGCATTCAAAAACTTGTACCAATAAACTTGTGCTGCGGTTATCAATATGTTTGCCAATGAAACTTAAACTTTAAATACACAAACATAAAGAGCCTTAATTTTAAGTTCAAGAGGGTCTTAAAGTATAATTTATTATGCTTGGTATGGAATAATTTGTCATTCGCAGTGGACAGCGTTGACGTGACGTTTCGCCCCTTGCTAATGCTCATTTTGGTAGGTGCAGCTCCATTGCAGGTCTTGGAAAAAGTGAAATCAATTTTGAGTTCTTTGATGTTTTAAAATAAACTGTTCCTAAACATTTATCAAGTAATAAATAAATATATTTAAACGAAGCATGTACTTAAGCTCGATATTAGTTGGTACTTGTTATTAGTGAATTCTGGTAGTGTAGTTGACCTTTCAGTTAATTTAGAAAACATTGACGAGAAAAAAAAAATATTAAAAAAGTAGGAGTTTAAAATTTCCTTGGCTTACAAAAAGACAACCATAATTGCCTAGGCTACCAGAACAGTTTCTGAGATTACAAATAGACTCAAAGCTCAATGAACTGAAGCACATATCATAGCGTAGCACAACAAATATTTACAGTGCGCGGGCGCAACATGCGCGAATACATCAATGACAAACATTCAGGGACGGACACGGATGAAAATTAACTAGACGAGAGTTCTCTAGAATCTTTTAGTATTTTAACACATTATAAAACTTATACTGTTTCCTGAAACATGGTGGGTTTCTTCTTATTAAAATAATAGAACAGTTATACATAGAATCAGTAAGAAACCGATTAGTCTAAGTATATTGTAAAAATATTCGAATAAAATTTCATAAACAAAACTGACATAAAATTTATACACTCTGTAGATTTTTTTTCGTATTAACTACTGTCGTCGCCACATCAAAAACTCTTATTTTATTTTATTAAAATTAGGGACAAACTATAATAGATGATAATGATAACACAGTTCACTATTTAAAAAGAATAAGTTAATAGACATTATTTTGACTGGTTATACCAGTAACGCAATGGTATTGGTCGATTGATAAATATGAATGAATAGTGGGGTTATAAAAAGGGTAGGATTACGTTCAGAACATTGTCTTGAGTGCGAAGAGTGGTACGAACAACTTGGCAGTTACTGTTAGTTAATGATTTTCATTTTATATCAGTGCTTGTGAGACTTTTTCTAACACTACGCTGAAAACTTAAACTGTAAATTCATAAAACATTTTTGATAACCGAAAATATTTTAAGTGATTTTTTTTTTAGTTTTATTTTAGAGAAGACGCAGATGGTACACGCCCGTCCAAAAGAAACCTATACACTCTACTCTTGAAGGTTCCAAGAACATAACTGACTGGAAAAATAGACGCAAGCAGTTCATTCCAGAATTTGGCGACTCGAACGAAAAAGGAGCTGTACAGTCTAATTTTACCATTATCTATTGGAATTTATAACAAAATATAATTATGATGATATGTCTACTCTTTGAATATCATATAAATAGCTAATATAAATATCAGAATCAAATGAACTGAAATGGAGGCCGCGATACGGATCAAGCAAGGCACTACGTCAAATATTCAAGATTTATTAGGTGTTGCTCGGGTAGCCGTATTTAATGAAGGAATATCAAACGTGCTGACAAGGGAATAAGAAATAAATGTAGACAAAGAATTATGGGTACAATGGAGTTTTTGTTCTATTTTTGCAAATACAGTATAAATAATGATGCTTTAGAAAATTTACTCTGTGTAAAAATTTTGATGTGGTGGTGCAAGAATTTACAGTAAAACAAAATGATAACCGCATAAGCCGTATAATGTTGTATTTAAGGTTGAGGCGACATCTACGTATAGCAATTTTTTTATTTTTCACTGCCATCTATTAAAAATAAGCCGAACTACGTAGTAACTACTGATTTTGTATCGCGCAATGGAAGTTCTCGCGCTGATTAGTACACATTATATGTATATACAACCCACATACAACATCCCGACATCGATTGTTTGGACTGTTGAGGATTCGTTAAAGATAAATCTTATATTTTTCCTCTAAAAGCGTTCTTAGTTTTCGTTACTATAACATGAATAGTCACTTAAATACATAAACAGATGTGGTCAAATTTGTTGCAAAAAATAGATTTTGAAAAATTTCATATGCCTAATTCTAAACAACATATTAAAAACTAGCAACCCGCCCCGGCTTCGCACGGGTACAAATTATACATCTAAACCTTCCTCATAAGTGAAATGTCTATGAGTGAAAACCGCATGTAAATCCGTTCAGTAGTTTTTCAGTTTATCGCGAACAGACAGACAGACAGACAGACGCGGCGGGAGACTTTTTTTATAATATGTAGTGATAGTGATAGTGATATCACATATAGATAGTATAGTGAATCAGTCAATTGCAACGATTTTAATATTTTTACTTTTTCATGCATTTTCCGAAAACCTTTACCATCCAATCAACACCCGTAGTATTAAATACAAATAGTTTCATTATTGTCAGCCTAAGAAAAAAATAGTTCAATTTATCATTTTCAAAATAAGACTTTTGTATGAAAAATCATGAATTTCCATAAAATGTTTAGTAGTTTACGTTATCACAAGATCTACTAAACGACCCTAAACGATGACCTTTCTGTAAGATTCTGTATTTACTTCAATTGGTTTCACAGGTAGTTCATTTATAAAGGTTTTTATCAATAGAAACTAAGTACCTGTTTTATGTTTTGAATTATAAACATGTTACTATTATTCTTATTGAACGCTTATGTCCGTACCAACAGCTCAAAGAGCAGGTGCATTGAAAAAGCTATTATTGATGGCATTTGTAACCTTTATATATGATAAATGAAGCTTTAAAAAGGTTAGTACTTATGTCTCGTTAAGTTACGATGTATAATTTATTTGATTGCCGGTGAAATTTAGTTTTAACTAGAGAAGTGGAATGAAATTAAATTACAGCCGAACCATGACAAATAGCTGAATAAATTCAAAAAGAGTAGAATATATTACCTAAAATAATTTATACATACAATTACGACCTTTAAAGCATGTATCAAACGTGCTATTATTGAGTAAAATATCAATTAATTTAATCTCATTTTGAGTTGTCAGTCCTGACAATTTTCCTGCAGATTTCGCAAGCTACTCACTTCGTGCAGGTATCTATGTAAGGTTGAATAATTGCTGTTATTTATGGAATCACGTTTACAGTCCTGCTTGCATATAGTTTTAAAAATGTTTTGTTTTGTAATGGATATCAGAAATTTAATACGAGACGTTACAAAGGATATAAACAAATTTAAAATTTAAGACGTGTTTAGTGATTCAGTATGGAACTAAACAAGTGGCAAGGTTGAATTCATCAACATCATCTAGACTAGATTGTAAGGAGCAGAGATTGAATGAGGAACTATTATTATTTTTGTTTTAGGTGCTTAGTGCTACCTCGACCATTTCTGGTCTTCTTTACAGTTCACTGCTCAGACTTATGGCTTCGAGACACCTCAAGATCCTATCAGCAGTGATTGTTTGTATTTCCTGCGGTTGCATGATGTGCAACCCTAGGTTAATACTACGGTGCCGCATTAGTGGGCGATAAGAGCATAAAATATGCAGTGCAATCTCTTCTGTCTCTGGCACTACACGGCACACATGAGGCACTATTCAAGATACGAATATAATGGTTCCTAGAAAAGTTTTTTAAAAACAATACGGATTTTTTATTACGAAATATGTTCCAGAAGTCCATTTTCTAGCGTTGTAAACATTTTATAGAGAACCATTTAAATGGAACACCGTGAAAAACTATTTATTTTCATTTGAACTATAAAATTTTTACGACATTTTAAGCATCCTTTCCATTTCAGAACTACATTTCGTGAGTATCTGGCTTTAGAGTTTATTTGTTTTTCGGCTTAGTTAAGATTTTTAGTACATGTCAAACGTATTATGTCTCACTTAATTACCTGTTGCTTGGAGCGGTTAAATGTCGTAGAGATATTGGCTGTGAAATGAAAAGAAATGTAAACCCGAGACATTTACCTACTTTTGAATCTGTTAATTGACATTCATGTTGCTTTAATTTATTAGAATAGCTGTTCCCTCGTGGCTATTTTGCGCAGAACCCTAATTCTTTTTCAAAATAAAAGTAGCCTAAGTTACTCCTTATAACACCAGCTATCTGCCAGTAAAAGTACCGTGGACTTGGTGTACCCGTTCCGGAGATTAGCCGGGACAAACAGACAGACAGACAAAAATTTTAAAAACTGATTTTTAGGCATAGTACGTGCAAATAACTGTATGAGCTTAAAAAACTATTATGTTGAAATTACAAACAGACACTTCAATTTTATTTATTTGTGTTGATACATCATAAAAAAATTACATACACAATGGGTTTTTTTTATGGTATAGGGGGCAAACGAGCAGACGTGTCACCTGATGGTAAGTGACTGCCGCCGCCCATGAGCACATGCAACTCGAGTCACAAGTGCGTGGTGGGAGTACGGTAAGGGAGGGAAGGGGTGAAAAGTGGGCAAAGAACTGCCAAACTTGTTGTAAGTGCGGTGCGCACGTTAATATATACCAATTAGATCTAGTTATTGTACTAAAAATGAACTTGTTAATTATTATTTGCATATTTCAAGCATCGAGATATAGGCTAATAATTATAACTCAGTGATTTCAAGACATATATTTGTATTACAATTCATAATATTATTTGTGAAGATGTTTAACGCTCTCGCTATCACCGCTGAACGGATTTGAATGAAATTTTCACACACTGGTAGATTTTATTTTGGAGTAGGTAACATACAATATAGGGAAGCTAGTACTTGAACACGAAAAGTTATTATTTGACAAATATAAACATTACAAGTGACATTGATCACTCAAAACGAAATATAGTTTCGATATTACAAATTGCAATGACCCTTAAAATAACACGCTCATGGCTGCCAAGATGAATACATTAAATTAATAAGAAACGTTGAAATGTAGAGATATAAAAAGCTTTTTCTTGGTTGTCATAATAACATAAGTGGAATACTAAATGCTGTGTGTGATGTGCCCAAGGTTGGATAAGGACGTCACGAGTGAAGCTGTCACGATTTCTCAACGCAATAGAAATGCATAGAACGTTCGTGTTTGCACGAAAGGACTTGTAAAAGAAAAAAAAAAAACTGTCAGTCGTTGGACTGCACCTCAGAAGTGAAAACATAACTTCACAATGTACTTGCATATACATACATACACACGTCTATATATATATAATTAGGTTAAAAATAAAAAGTAGGTAATAACATATGTAAATAAATATATACATGGGGTACACTGGAAGTTCTGCGCTCCTGGCCGCTCATAAATGTTTGAATTTCGAATGTTATATTTTTTTAAATATAAGAAACCCGGCTCGGTCTTACAAATTTTCGATCAGGTCACGTGTCCTGACGCGAGTTTAAAATTTTTTACCCATCCCAAAAAGTGCACAACGCCGCTAAAGAAGTTTTCACTTCAAAAAGTGAAATGTACATTTTTTTTTATTTCAACCTAATAGTAATTATATAAGGAGTTTATTATGTTTAAATTTATCTTCAGCTATATTAAAGGTGTCAATATATTATATTTCCTATTTGTATCAATTATGAGATAAATTTGTCCTCGCTTCAAAGTATTTCGGTAAATCAAAGAATTTCAGATAATCATATTTATTCTCGTACAGTATTATGTATATTTTTAATTGCCTACTTTAGACATTACGAGGTAATATTTTTCTGATTGCATCTTGCACATAAAAATATATATATTTAGGTTTTAATATCTAATATATTTTAATGTTTAATATACTGCAAGTGATAATACAATTAACCCTGATAGTATTAATAATGTATTTAGAACGACAACTTCTGTTAAATCCTACTAATATTATAAACGTGAAAGTTTGTGAGGATGTATGGATGTATGAATGTATGGATGTTTGTTACTCTTTCACGCAAAAACCACTGAACCGATTGCGATGAAACTTAGTATGCAGATAGCTAGAGACCTGGGTTAATACATAGGCTACTTTTTATCTTGATATTCCCAGGGCACCGGGACTTACGCGGGTGAAACCGCGGGGCGCAGCTAGTCTTTTATATATTTATACATGAAGAGATATCTTTGTAAGCATTTTTAAGTAAATTTATCGCACTTAGAAATCTGAAATTTTGAATATTTAAAGTTTATATGTAGAAGAAATGCAGAAAGCTAAAATTCTTAATCAATATTACTTTATATTAATACGTGAAGCGAAAAGTTTGGATCCCTTTTTACGAAAATTGGGCGGACGGAGGAGTATGAAATTTCGCACACTTATAGTTTATACAGAGACGAAGTGACGAATGCTAAAATTTTTGAACAATATTTGCTACAAAATTAAAAAAAATGCAAAAACGGGTACATACAGCTATGAGTGTCCAGTATATATTTTGACCTGTCATGGTACAAAAGTCTATACAGGTCAAGTAATATTGGCCAATGAAATAAACCATGGTCGAAATTCGACCACCACGCGATCTCTAGTAATAATAACTTGACACACCTCACACACGGCCGTCTGATCCCAAACTAGGCAAAGCCTGTACTATGGTAATCAGGCTGCTGCTAAACATACTTATATATTTCTACATACATACATATTATAGATAAGTTACACCCAAATACAGAACAAATGATCATGTTCATCACACCATTATTTGTCCTGGGCGGGAATCGAACCTACGACTTTTGGCTCAGCAGTCAGGATCACTAACCACTAGACCAACAGGCCAATCATATGTTTTAAGTTTAAAAAACATGTGTAAACGGCTACAAGAAACTACATGCGTCCAGAAGTTGACCTGTCGTGGTAAGAAAAGTCTAAACAATGACAGCTCAAGTTATACTGGCCATAGATATAAAATTTATAAAACGGTTAAATCTTAATGAATTTCGGTTGAGATTAGACTACCAGGCGATCTCAAGTTTTAAATACTAATTGAAAGTTTTTTGCACTCGCTTTGTGAGTGTACATATTTATTTTATTGAAGTGAAAACTTCTTTAAGCACGTTGTGCACTTTTGCTATCAGGAGAAAGCACTGAACTCATGACACGCTACAACACAATAATACATATATAGATCCACTAGAGGGCGCTAATCCAAACATGAGTTCTGTCAGATCCTTATAAATTAATCTTTACAAATGTAATTAGTTAATAAAGTATCTACTTATTGTGTGCGTAATTCATATAGTAAAATGAACAAAAACATAATTGTAATTAAGGTGAAAATTTATAACGCCTATAGTGCTCAATAGCGAAAACCTTTATTCAAAATTTTACGTATGTTGTAGGGCTTTCACAGCCAATGCATATACCTATTCCTATATCTAAAATTCGGCTGTAGGGCTGTCGTCATCCGTATTGTAGCAAGTATAAGTGGCAACTGCGCATTGCCGTGCCAAATCTCTGAGTTTTATGATTCTATAAATCTCACAGAAAATTCATGTACAAGTAATGACAAATGACCAACTCATATTTCAACAAAGTGAGCGTTGTGTTCATTCAACTCCTATCAATGGCGATACGTGGTACAGAAAATAGAGAAAAATGTGTCTTAATTACCAATGCTGAAGTCGTAGCTAGCAACCCTGCGATTCCCAGAGGATGTTGCGGCGTTACCCACGCTCGTCCGCCTCTGCCCATGTGCTGTGTGGTTTCATAGTAGTTCTAGCAAAAGCCGCCGACATCCGTCGCATGCGCACGCATTTGTATTCAACGCATAATCTATGATTTGCGATGGTGATTTTTACGTAGGATCAAAGGTTTTTTTCTATTATATGGAGACTTGGTGTCGGGTGTCTTGTTGAGTTTTATAATATTTTGATCGGTTCTTTCATTGATTTTGTTTTTTTGGATATATATCGCATGTTTTAAATCATGGGTAATTGTTTAATCACCTCCTTCATCATATTTGTTTATACCGTGTAAAGTATCATTAATTAATCGTCCAAAATCGTTTTTTCCGCGGTTATGCAAGACCAATTTTGTCATTTCTATGTAATTTCCCAATTTAAAAAAAAAAAATGCTCTGTCTATTATTATTAGTATTAAATTGAAGTCAATGAACAATCTATACTAAGTATATCTTTGTTCGTTTGTTTGGTTGAACGCGCTAATCTCAGGAAATACTGGTTCGAATTGAAAAATTATTTTAGTGTTGGATAGCCCATTTATCGAAGAAGGCTATAGGCTATAAAACATCACGTTACAATCTATAGGAGCAAAGACCATAAACGCAGGTGAAACTGCGGGGACGGCTAGTCTCATTATAAAATACTTTTAGTGACGACAGCTAAAGTTTATCTTACTACTAGGAAGACAATAATGCAGCATTGATGATAAATAATAATACGTCAATAATAATAATCTAATATTAATATGGAGAGGTCCTTATCACTTTCATGCAATAGAAAATATTTGTTTAGGTTCAAATATGAAAAAAATATTCGCAGAATGTCATCATTGTACACAATCTTATTTAGTTTTAGATAATGTAGGATATGTTTACTTTCCTCCCTATAAGTAAGATACCTGTGCGGTTTATAGATATGGAAAATAAATAAAAGTTGTTGATCTAAAAGGGACTTGGAAGAAGCATTTTATTTTTTATACAAGTTACAAAACTAACACACGATAACTTTCATAGTCAGCAGTTTTAGCACAGTGCCTAGAAATAGTTGCGGTATTGGATGTGTTATCTTTGCCAACCCTAATTAAGCTCTAGTAAACTTCTTTAACAGCTTTTACTACAGTCTCTTCTTTAGTTTTCGCAGAGACCCCTCCGAATAGGGTTGGCAACGCCTAAATGACACCTCTGTCTGACTGTCATTTCGAACGTTAATACGCATCGATAACCTTATACCTTCATCTACGCCATACGATTGTTTATCTTTGAAAGTTTCGTAAGTATTCTGTTCACAGTCCATGAAATTCTTTCACCCTGAAATCCGTACAAAAGAATTACCAACCGAATACGAATTGATTCAGTCAAATCGATGCACGCAGACAACATTAATGCACAGGACGTTAGATTAAATAGAACATAACGACTAACGCAACAAGACCTCCCGATACCGCTTACCCTTCCGAACAATATATAGAATCAAAGAATTAAAATGAAAGCAAAGAGATCTTAATTGACTGGCCATTAAGTAATTAGGCATCCGGTGGTTTAATGAGAACCAAATGACAGGGTTGGGAGGGAACAATCGATTTGTGCGCGTGAAGTAATAATGTTTTCCGCTGTTATATTTTTTTTTTGTGTTAATTTTTTGATTAAGTTATTAAGTTTTCTTGTAGTATTAATATGTAGGTAATTATATATATATATATATATATATATATATATATATATATATATATATATATATATATATATATATATTTTTTTTTTAATAATTGACATAAAAAAATTATATGTATTTAGATTTTATATTTATAATGGAACATTATTATCATATCGCTTATTTTATTAATAATATATTTATTTATAATTTAATTATATGTAGAAAGAGGTGTCGCACCGGCTTTGCTAACTTAGACTTCACACTCAATTCATTGAAATCTCTTTAGGGGTTTACTCATGATTAAGTAACAAACATTTTGACATTTGAAATATATCTAGCAGTGAATTACAAATATCCCATTCAATAAAACTCTTTCCGGAAAACCTTGGGACGAATGGAACCATTGCTCTTTGATTACTTAGTTAATAAATCAAAGCCACTGGCTATTGTTATTTTTGTTGGATTACTTTCGTCAGGACATTTTTTTTATATGGTCCAGAATTCCAGTGTCTTTACCGCTGTGTGCTCTGTTAGGTACGTAGAACAATGAGTTATGTAACTGATCATCCACCTATGGATAACTTCACCCCACTGATTTTTTAAAAACGTAATTACCAGCTTGCAAATGTTGTAGTAATTAAAACGGGACAGGACGCAGCAAATTCTTGTTCCAGCCAACAACTCCAGAAAATCGCCGTAAGCCAGCAATACTAGTGTGCCAGCACTAGTACCTTTAATAGTCCTAATAGCATTATATAGCAGTATACACTACATGGTACTATGTAGTATTAGCTCTATAATATCAATGGTTAATAATAAACAGTGTTCATATAGGTGTGGTCATATTTTGGGCACTTCGTCGATTCACACCACAAGCTGTTCGGACCACGGTGTGAATCGCACAATGCCCCTCTTTGAATGCGTCGTGTCGAAGCAGTGGTGTGAATCGACGAATGTCTATATTGTACTTCGTCGTTTCGCACCACTGCACATTCCTATCTCTTTTGACTTTTATGACCTGACGACTCAGATGATAACGCGCATACTATAGTTCTCAGGTAAAAACAACCCTTTTAATACCTTTACTGACATGTTGTCAATTAAAAAGTATCAGCAGTCAGAAGGTTAAGTTATACAATTTGTTAACGTTTTGTGTAAATTGGTTGAAATATGATGACGATTGTTGCAGATGTCTCTGCTACCCACCCGTGCGACGCCGGGGCGGGTTGCTAGTATCCTTATAAAAACTGATACCAAAAGTTGAATGGATATCAGTTCTTTATTTAAATTGCGTTGGCACAGCACTAACAATTGTAAGTTTCAGAACGGGCCCTGCGTATTGAGTTTGACAATATAATTCTGAACATGGCGCCTAAAACTCGCAATGAATATTTGAATAATAAACAAATGAAAGAAATCATTTCCGATTGCCAAAAACAACGTCCACAGGCCCTACAATTAATTTGGCTTACAATTTGTATTCCTCATACGAACCGATTACAATTTTAAATTCTTGGTATCCCATCCCAGATTTTTGTTAATATACGGATGAATTTTGAATACATAATCCAAAGCTTTAAAATAGGACCTATGGATATTCCAAGCGCGTAGGTATATGTCGCCCATTCGAAATACTTGATTTTTGATACAAGTGATTGTTGTTTCGCAAAATCTTAATAAAATGGCGAGGTAGTTGTAAAACATCTTTTATATTAGTATATACTTGATATGCATAGTAAATTAGTTTTAAGACTAAATAGTTACAGTGAATTTCAATGAGAATGTTATATATGTTTGCTTTAACAGTCATATCTATATTTACAGATAGCGCGAATAAAGAAACCTTTTTTATATTTAAATAAAACTTACCAAGAACGATGTCTTTGGCTGTTGCGACGCATGCCGTTGCCAAAAGCAGGGACAACGTGACAGCGATTGGCATTTCGCGCCAAAACGCAATGGCGACTGGCTTCATGTTTCACCGACGATCTCAACTTCTCTTATTTGGATCCATTAGAGTCTGAAACAAAGACATTTGAATGTTAATTTAGTTTAAATTTAAACTGGATTAAGATGTTTCCTTTTCAACGGCACGGCGGCATTAGATTTGTTATTTCTCACACAAGTACTTCGCATTGGAGCGATTAGCTAGTAAATTAATTAAAATACTAGAAGGAAAAGTCAATTTCCACATGAGTTTGGAAAGCCGATATAAAAATACGATACAGTGTTGTTACCGATGTTTTCATCATCAAAAAAAAACAACATAAAGAATACGAGATAACTCCAAACACATTGTATGATCTGGTATTCTTATATTAACTATACAATTAAATTTATAAATTTCTCAGGCCATTGCCATACTCTCAAACATTCCAAAATTATAAGTCTTGAAACGTCTAAACAAAAATTGAAGTCTATTTTAGCTTGAGCATAGATAATTTAGATAACTTAACATTTTGATTCCTGCTACACCATATAGGTACGAAAAGATTAAATCTAAAATTAAAAGATGAATATTTTGGTCCAGTGTTATGGAGAACGTTAATGTATTCACAACATGCGCACGCGCAACTTGATAAACTGTTGATGCACTGTTTATTTGATATACCTACTAACGAAGATTGTTTAATTTCGGCTGGTACAAATTATCACGGTGATTAACTAAGTATGTGTAAGTATAGTATAGTAATAAGACGATAACTGAACACCTTCCAATTCATAACACAAATTAATCACTGAATGGGTCTCATAAAATAAAAATATTGGTGTGAGCGGGATTTCTTTTAAATTACTGGTCTTGATGAACAATAGACTGGAAGACACAGAATTAGAAGTTGATGCATACCTAGTCTATCCAGAGGAACCAGTGGAAAAAATGCATTTTGCATGAATATCAAAGCATATGACGCTAATAACACTAAGGGCGTAAAAATTTAACACATCTCCGATCCAAAAATCCCGTCAACGTTTAGAAAAATCCTGATGTTTTTCGAACGGCTGAACAGATTTTTTTGAATTGAATTATAGCTAAGAACACTCTCGATCAAGTGAACTTTCAGACAAAAAACCAAATCAAAATCAGTCCATCCGATTACAAGTTATCATGTCGAAGACAGACAAGCACACGTTAGACATATAACACTCCTACTCTTTGCGTCGGACGTTAAAAAGGATTAAAGAAGATTTAAAAGCAGTTCCAAACTATTATAATACATCCTTATGTTATTGTGTTTCAGAAAAAAAAGAAACAAAAATAATTACCTCGATAACAGTACTGATCCTATTTAAATTCGTAAAAATATTTTGTTGACTGCACGAACACAAATTAAGGTATTTTAACTGCAATAAGCTAGCTTGCTAGCTTGTTAATATTATACTTGATGATGATCACCTTTAAAATTTAATTTTGTTTTTAAAAAAATAAAAATTCTTAAGCTTTCGTTTTCAAGAGCTTTCAGTTTTTAGGTTTTAGTCATTATTCCTAGTATCAGTCTGACTAATATAATAGGCGGAATTCTAATGACTTAATGATACATGCATTTACTTTATTAACGACCGTAGTCTATAAAATTAGATTGTGATCGTGCACAATACAGATTTTGCCATATTTGTCAGCAAAATACTCCTCGTGTGGAACATCTGTATCACTAAAAATAGCTTTTCTAACATACAACGGCTATAAAATGCGATATAGGCAAACGCACATTGGTTGCGAAGCACTAACCTCTGAAATACAGGGTGCGTGAAAGTAATAAATGTCAAAATGAATGCAGGTTCTGAGCCGAATCGTTTTAGTGGTATGGAAATACTTTACGTTTATGTAACTTATGATATATGGGACTTAAGTGGAAACTTATTGGTCGAAATGTAGCTATTTATTCAGTTATAACACCATAGAGCCCAGTATTCAGTATGTTAAACAACAAAATAAATTATTCGTTCAGTAACCAACTGTCAAATTTATGACCACTTTAGGAAGTGACTTAAGTAATGAATATCTCAAAATGACAAAATTAGCGCAGTAAGGTTAAGGAGAAAGAAAAAAAATTAGTTGAACAACAGTTTAACGTCGTAAATTATTCAATTTTAAGTTGTTGGCAATATGATATACCTGATTGATGATGATGATTTGATCTAGCGAAATAAGTAATAATAATCTTTATTAACACCAAATAAAGTACATAGTTTTACACTCTTGAAATAATCACACTAATATAGTACCAAGGGTACCAGAGGCTTGGTAAGATTAAACTAGTGTTATGGGTAACAACAGCTATAGATTTTCTTAATTTCTTGAACTTCTTGTATAACTTTCAAGGGATACTTCACTGATTAACTACTTTTATGAAACATGACAAGACAAGACTGTTGGTAACCACTAGGGTTAGTGATTATGGCTGCTGATCCAGAGGTCATGGGAACGATTCCCACCAAGGACAAATAATTGTGTGATGAGCTCGATCATTTGTCCTGTCTGGGTGTGCTTTATCTATAATATGTATATATGTATTTAGTAATAAATAAGTATGTTTATCAGCAGTCTGGTTTAGTACAGGCTCTGCCCAGTTTGGTCGTGTGTGGGTGTATCAGGTAAAAGAAAAAATTGAGTACCCAATTAATAAAAATATCTAACGAATAAGTTTAATTTGATTTCACTTTTCATACTATATTTTTCCATTCAAAAGCTCACGAAAACAGGAAGCGCAATGTCATAATACCTTAGTTAATAATTTCTTAGGTTTACAGAACTAAATTAAAAGAATATTGACATGATAATCTCAGTCTATAAATATTTGTCTCAGTTTAAATATTTGTAGTTTGTTATCTATACTTGTCCACCAACATTTTTAACTAACAACAACAAATGTTATTTTTATAATTATACCAACTAAATTGGCACCGATTTCTGGGGTAATTAATTTACATTATTTTGATGACTCAAGTATAACATGGAAAGAGGTTACATTCAGCCAATTAAGAATGCAAGTTATGTGTTTGTTGTCAAAGACTTTCAGTGATCGAGGACACGCAAACATCTGGAATATTTCTGGAATTAACTTCTGGATTTAGGGATGCTGAGAAGTGATGACAAAAATTTTAACCCTTTCGACCGTGTTAAAACAGCTAAGCTATTGTGTCATCATCCATTTTACTACCATCAACTGAGGAGTAAAGAAGAGTCGTGTCTATTATGAAACTGAAAATCCATCATTTTTTTGACATTTAAGATCTCATATTTATTATAGACGATATTTACATTGAAAATGTCATCATATGATTTGACGCACGTTCATTCCTATCGTGCCATAGATTCAAGCAATGTAACAAATAACTTAGTAAAAAAAAAAAACATGTTGGAAAAGAGTGTCCTTGGAGTTTCTTGCCTGTTCTTCTCCATAGGATCTACGTTTTGGAACAGGCAACTAGCTTCACGACCTACTTATACTGACTGACTCCTCCTGACAATTCAAAAATACCTACAATGGGTTTACTTGAAATAAATAATTTTGATTTTGATTCGAGAACATTTATAACGAACTCTCTTATAACTCCGAATCTTATAAAGTTTTCAAGTACGGAACCCAGCCGACATACATATTAACGTTTTTATACATATAATTATAACTTTCCTGTACCGCCGGGTCGTTGGCACGGTATAAATATAAACATTTAAACAAACACCCATATAAAATAACTCAGGTTTGATTCACTGCTTACGTTGAAAGGGGTACACTTTTTTATTTCGTATTAATATGTTTATATATTTAAAAATAAACTTGAAATTGAATTATGTTTAATTTCGTACAGGAACGATTTCATTATTACTCTCAGTAATTTAAAAAAGAAAGAGACTTGGTCAGTATACTAAGATTTTAATCACATAGGTACATAAGTAAATGAGGTGTGTTAAAGTATTTCAGCTTTATTTTTGAAATTTGAAAAGAATTGTACTTCATAAACATGATAAGGAATGTATGTTTGAAATGGTTCAAATGTTTCTGAAATGTCAGCTAACCATTCCAAACTAAAAGTTATTATCTGTCCAAACTATTATTAGGTTTATTTACTTATTATTATTATTGTTTAAGTGCTTAGTGCCACCTCGACCATTTCTGGTCTTTTGTAGCGCACTTTTTACTTTACAGTTCACTACTCAGACTTATGGGTTTGAGAAACCTCCAGATCCTTTCAGCAGTGATTGTTTGTATTTCCTGCGGTTGCATGATGTGCAACCCTAGATTAATACTTCGGTGCCGCATTAGTGGGCCACAAGATAATATAATATGCATTGCAGTTTCCTCTGCCTCTTGACAGAATCTGCATGTTGTGTTCTCGCCCAATTTTAAGGTGAACATATGTTTGTTCAGTTTGCAGTACTGTACTAGGTTATTTACTTATGTAAATAAACCTAATAACGCTACTTAATACTATATGTTTGAAGCAATGTGTCATGTAATTTATCTTCTTCTTCTTCAGCCTTTTTCGACTATGCTGGTGTAGCCCTCCTTCAACACTTTCTATTTATATTGGCATTGAGCTCTCTGTATCCAATTCGAGCTGACTACCGTCTTCACGTCATCTATCCAGCCCATTTGTACTCTAAATAATATAGTCTATACGACATAATAACTGCTAAAGTACTAAATTAACATATTCAAATTCATTCAGTGCATTTTTATATTACTGTGCATTGCAGTAGCAGTAGTATCATTTGGGGTCGATTTTTTAAATAATATGACCGTCGCGGTAACTTTTTTTTATTTGTAGGGAAGTCCCTATACCCCTCTCCCCCTTTACTTCGTTGAAATTTAAATAATATACTTACATAATAGTATAAATATCAATGAAAAAATCAAGAACAAAAGTACAGGTTTTTTAAATATGAATGTGAAAAAGATGTTACATAAAAATAGCTCCGGATTCGGACCGCGGTCTGAATCCGGACTGATCGGGATCCGGATCCGAAGTTTGATGGCCTCTGGCCTATACAAAGTACCGTATGCAAACAGTTATTATACAAAAAGTCATAGGTTTTAATATGAGATTGTCATACCATATTCCCATCAAAATCTACAAGATAAAGTCTTGCAGATTTCATATAATGTGTAGTAAATAGAGTTAATATTTAGGAAAGATTAAGCAAACTTTTGCCGATAATTTATGAACATACTAAATTATCTTTATTTTTCTTTCCTTTTTCACTTGTTCTGTTTTATATCAGCGTCTATATGACAGTCGAGCAACACGTGCCTCCAAGCCATACATATATCATAGACAAGCGAGGGGTTATCCGATATTTAAATATGGATACATCAGCTTTTTAGGGTTAGTTCACTTTTTATTGTCTACCCTTGTTCTAAAACGGTTTTCAACAGTCTTTGTGAGTGATTTATTTCTTACCAAGGGTTAGGATTAAATGTTTAATTGTTTTCGTCTATTTATAGAAATATGCTATTTTAAGATTGTTTTTGTGGACCTTTATAGTTTAGAAGATTGAATGTTTGATATATTATTCTTGCTCTCTTTCTTTCTCTTTCTCTCTCTCTCTCTCTCTCTCTCTCTTTCTCTCTCTTTCTCTCTCTCTCTCTCTCTCTCTCTTTCTCTCTCTTTCTCTCTTTCTCTCTGTCTTTCTTTCACTCTCGCTCTCACTCTCTACTAAAGTTGCGGCACAGAATAAATAATAGTACCAGTACAGAAGGCCAACCCCGCAAATCATTTAAATAAATAGTGATTCAATCTTAGATCAAGTAAATGAAACCGCATAGTTTTTTCCAAGTATAATTTACTACTCTTTTTTTTTTCAATAAAAAACAATAGTGCACAAAAAGTCAATAAACTGACTTAAAAAGCAAAACTTTTAAATCTGAATGTGTTCATAAAACAAATAATTACATAATGCAGCGCCAGATGTCGCGTGCGGCGGGTTTTTCTTATTCATGTTAGTAAACACTGCTTTATGGATATATGGATTTATAGGATGCTGCAATAAATTTAATTTTTTAGTCAACTTTAAAATACTTTCGTTAACTATTGCAATCATTTCACTATTTACTTTTTATTTAAAAAAAGCTTTGTTTTTTGCTTAATGTTTTGTACTAATGACTAAACATAAGCCTTGTAAAGTATTTTGTAAATAAGCCTTCATCCTGTGGCTCCCATGTACTTTAACTTTGAGGCATCCCAATTCCTGATACCATAATTAACTAAATTCTAACTAAACCAAATTGTACCACACTAATAGAATAATCAAAATAAATCAAAACGCAGAAGCTTTATTAACCCTTTCACACAAACAAACACACGTTCACGTAAATGAAATCGACCACAACACATTAACAGGGCAATAAACAAACGACTAATCACACAATTAGACTGGGCGAGACCGCAATTTACTTGACGGGACCGCAAATGGGCGCAAACCGCACATGTGATAATTGATAGAATAAACAATCAATTTTAACCGCAAGACATGAATATCGGCACCTATGCATTGGTATGTTATTTTTTGCTGCTTTTATAGAGAATTGTTCTCGCAAAAAATATTTTGCAACAGAAGCAATCCACGCTACCGTTGCACTAAAACCGCAATTAACACAGTCATTGTTAATTCTAATTCGTATTTTAAAACATCCTGTGTGTTGAGCACGTGCGTGTAAACTTCCTGCGCACCTAGCTGCGCCCGCGCTCGCGGCGACACAAAGCGTGCCTCGATCAATGATCGCACTTTAAAGTTTTACTTCAGTTGTTCAAATGTTAATTATTAATGACTTTATTTGCGCAGTGAACATTTATATTATTCATATGTGTATTTAGTCGTAATTAGTGGTTCTTGTCTTCTTATAAGTAGAAAGTACTGCAAAGGAAATAACTTTACGGACACTAGCTAATAAGGACACCAAGTTTTACTACGGTCTTCTGATAATAATAATAAGTAATAACATGACACACGGCCGTCTGATCCCAAACTAAGCAGAGACTGTACTATGGTAACCAGACTGCTGATAAACATACTTATATATTACTTAATACGTACTTATTATAGATAAATTACACCCAGACACAGCAAATTATCATGCTCATCACACAATTATTTGTCCTGGGTGGGAATCAAGTCAGGCTCACTAACCACTAGACCAACAGGCCAGTCAATTGTTCTGTAAGGTAAAAGCATTTCTTTCCTAGAAACTGTTGAATTCATTTACTCTATTTTCCATAAAATGTTTTCTTCAATCAATCAATCAGCCAATTGCAGTCCACTGGTGGGCCTAGGCCTCTCCCAATGTGCGCCATAGGAACCTCCGCCTTAAATGTTTTTTTTACCAAGTCTATTGTATCCGAGTGATCCAATCACTGCACCACCAAAAGGTTGACTGGTAAATAATGCCACTTGGCATGTTGTCTACACCAGGTGTTAGATGAAAGCTTTTGGCCGCACAGTGTGGTATGCCGTCGCTTCCACGGACAAGTAGCAACAGACTGCACAAAGACTTAGTGCAAGTGAAGTGATTATTATTATTATTAAGTCCGCCTCGTGCAATGTCAAATGTAGGAAGTATTAAATAAAATAATGAATCTAACCCTAAATCTTTAGATTTTAGATAGGTTTATTAGATGCAAAGTATTTCAGCCATTAAGTTGATTCCAAATAAGTCTGTTGAACAATGTTCAGCAGTGGACGTCTTCTTAAACATATATGGAGACACAGAAAGAGAGAGATTAAAATATTTTGACTGGCCTGTTGTTCTAGTGGTTAGTGACCCTGACTGCTAAGCCAGAGGTCGTGGGTTCGATTCCCACCCAGGACAAATAATTGTGTGATGAGCATGATCATTTGTGTGGGTGTAACTTATTTATAATATGTATGTATTTAGAAATATATAAGTATGTTTATCAGCAGTCCGGTTACCATAGTACAGGCTCTGCCCAGTTTGGGATCAGACGGCCATGTGTGAGATGTGTGAAGTTATTATTATTATTATTTATTAAATCAATCACAGCTTGTGGTTGATACATCCCATTTTTAGAAAAATGTATTAGAAACTACTCTAAAAAAACAATATTTTTTCGAATTATAAAAAGACTTCGTTTATAATATTATTTACGTGTTTACGGGAATTAACACGATCATTAAAAGGTATTACATACCTCTGAATTGCCTGACGTTTCGACCAGGTTGCACTGGCCGTGGTCACAGGATGACTGACCCGTAAACACGTAAATAATATTATATCATGGAACGCGAAAGTTTAAAAGTTAGACTTCATTTAATGCCCCCAGTTTGTCTTGTTAGTATTAATGAGTATCCTATCCTTAGCTTATCCACGACAACGCACATACGTGACTTCCAAACTGGAAGTCACACATGCATATCATTTTGTATAGACAAGTCAAAATATATTCTATTACGCGTTGTGTCCCTTTCAAAACTGTCTACTTAAGTTACTCAATGTAAGACAAGATAAGTCAAGCACTCAAAAAAACTTCCATTCCAAGTTAAAAGTGCGCCATAAAGCTCGGTGGTCGGCTGTTAATACCGGGGTACATTAACCATGAGGCATGGGGTGCATTCGCGCTATTTATAGACTACCAGGTAACGCAGTAACGTACGGTGGATATGAATTTTGTATTATAGATGCATATCGTAATGAGAATTTGTTGATAAGTTTCTACGCATGTATGTTAAGCAAACTGCTACTTATAATAACTTGACACACCTCATACAATGCCGTCTGATCATCATCATTACGCGAGTGGGACCAAACCATAGGTTTTTGATACGCTTCTGCCTACCTCTGAAACAGGCGTGAGTATATGTATATATAAGAGATCGTGGGTGAGCCATGCTTCGAACGGAGCGATACCACGGCTTCACAGAAAACCGGCAGTGAAGCAAAATTTCATTGCTTTTCGCCGAGTGAGTGAGGTTACGAGAGGCCCTAACCCGTCCCTGTCCCCTCTTCCTGCTCTTTCCCCTTCTACCCCCTCTTCCCCTACTCAAACCTTAAAGGCCAGCAACGCACTTGTGACTCTTGAGTTGCAGGTGCCCATGGGCGGTTGTAGTCATTTACCATCAAGTGACCCGTCTGCTCGTTTGCCCTCTATACCATAACAAAAAAAAACTTAGTTCTCGCAAAGAATACGAAATAAAATTTAACACTTTTAATCTAAAAACTTCGTCGCAAAGCTGTATGTAAAGCCAGTAAAGAATAAAACCACACCAACATTCTATTTATTTTGCTATCTTAACCTTTTAACCTTGAAACGGTTCTAAAAATATATCGAAAAGGATTACACTTGAAGTTAGAATGTGAAGTGGTACCTATTTCGACTACTACTACTAGTTTAGATAAGTATCTATGGGTTTTTAATAAGTATATCGACTACCATATTTAATTGAGTAGCACTTCAGTACTTCAACTATAACCATAATGTGGCTTCCTCAAAAAATAGTGAGCTAAGTTATTTTATAATTTTTTTTTTTTTTTTAACTAGCAACCCGCCCCGGCTTCGCACGGGTAGCAGAGACATCTTTAACAATCATCATCATATTTCAATCAATTTACACAAAACCTTAACAAATTATATACCTAAATCATCCTCATGAATCGCTCGAAAACCGCATAAAAATCCGTTCAGTAGTTTTTATGTTTTTGAACAGACAGGCAGACAGATGCGGCGGGGCACTTTGTTTTATAATATGTAGTGATTACTTGATAATATGTTGATAATTGAATCTGAATTTCATAGTTATATTTATATCATTTAATTACTTTATGTATTAAGTTTTGTTCACTTTATTATAAAGAACATAAGTAATTATTCCAAAAGGATTATGTTATTGTATGCAAAAAATATACTGTCCAAGACTTAAACAAAATGGAATTGTTTAAATCTTAGACGTTAATTCGTCAAAGTAAAAGGTCGAATCAGAAGGTTGCGTGTTCAGATCACGTCGGGGTCACCGATGTAGTGAAACTACTGTGGCGTGTACAGATACTATTTTATGACTCTCCTTGTTAGTAAATTGTGTTAGTATTTATAGTCTAATAATAATCGTGTGGGAGCTAAACATCTAAACACACATTCAAACAGAGATTTAGCTGACTAATAAAAAGATTATAAGTAAATAATTAGTAAGGAAATTTTTGAGGTCGCTGTTATTGAGGTGATATACATATGTGTGTACTGAAAACTAATAATAATATGCTAACAACATCTTCTGATAATCCTATTTTTCTGAAAAATAAATACTACTTACTGCTATAAATTAAAAATAGTCCCGACTCAAAATTCCCTTCAAAGGTTAGAAAAGAGCTGATGATCTTTAAAGGCTGAACAGATTGTTCTTGAATTATAGCTAAGAACACTATCGGTCAAGTCATGAAAGGTGAGACAGCAAAACTAAATCATAATCGGTCTTTTGCTAAGACTTTTGCCCTGATTTTTGCGACGCGACGGGGGTTAAAAACAGGCCAATACTACGTTGGTAGTACAACTACTACAGTGAATCAATTATTTTACTGAATTTAATGATACTATTAATTTCTACTTATTTCACAGTATAGAGAATCCATAGATTTATTAATATAGTAGTAAAAGTTAAATACAATTTTTATAACTTTTGTGCTCTGGTTTTTAGTGACTCACAGAATGTATGAAAAGTACAACATTCTCCACAAGTGTAAACTTGTCTTTCTTTGTCTTGGGCAAACTTGAATCCTTGAATGCATTTCTCAGTCTCAGTGACTTAGATACGTAGCTTTATATGTACAAAATGTAGTCTAAACACACTCTAGCATAAAATTAATACATCTAAATGTAATTTGTGTTTACTTTGTGACGCCTTCCTTGTAATGCTGGTACTAGCAAGGCTGTATTTACTTAATCTGAAAAGCCCACGTGAGACGTGGCTGCAACAGGTCGATAATATAATCAACCAGTACGTTCACACGGTAGGTCAAATTCGTACCATCACCTTTATTTTGGGATTTGTATACTCTATGTGGCGTTGTAGTGTCAAGCGAGTTTGTAAGCCAGTAGAGAGCAACGGACAAGTTGTAAAGGTTTGAAAATGTTTTTATGCCTTTAAGCCTATAATTTAGAACAAAGAATAATGCATCTTATGAAAGTAGAAAACCATGAAGATGCACACATGCCCAAGAAGTGCAGTGTTCATTTATTATTATTGTTTTAAGTGCCTAGTGCTACCTCAAACATTTCGGGTCTTTTGTAGCGCCCTCTTGATTTTAAGTTCACTGCTCAAACTTATGGCTTCGAGAAACCTCCCGATCCTATCAGCAGTGATTGTTTGTATTTCCTGCGGTTGCATGATGTGGAACCTAAGGTAAATACTTCGGTGCCGCATTAGTGGGCCACAAAAACATTGAATATGCATTGCAGTTTCTTCTGCCTCTCGACAGAATCGGCATATTATGTTATTGTCCAGTGCTGATTTAAGGTAAATTGCTTAATTACGTTTTCTCATTGCATGCCACATACATATGTCACATACAAGTGGTAAAATTTATTGAAAAAGTTTTAAAATTACTAAAGGACATATCTGTCAAGTCCCCATATGTTCAAGAATGTTCTACTTATGGTATCTCTAGCACCGTACCTGCGCATATTCTCTTAAATGTAAACCAATAGGCTGTAGCCTATTCAGACTCCAGACCACTAACAAATTTCCCCGTAGTTTAAACAATTTACTTTCAAACACTAATATCTGTTTCCGCACAGTTCATCACATCTTGCCCCACTTTCTAAGCATTAATCATAACAACAAATTCTGGTGCAAAATCTACTTGCCCAATTAACTCGACCGATAATCTAAACAGGTCACAGGAGTCATCGAGTGCTGGTTTCTGTCTGTCCGTGTGTTCTGCAAAATTGTGGCGAGGTGCTGCTGTTGAAGAAAATTATGAGCCGACAATAATGAGTTTTGCATGAAGGTAAAGGGCTGTTGGCTTTTGTAATAAACATATAATAAAATAAAGTAGGTTACCTTCAGCTGTGTTTACTGGACTTACAAGAACGTTAACATTCGCCTGTCCTTATGTTGACAGCTTGTTTATATATTTCTTAAAACTAAAGAAAATTAAAATTGGAATACTTGTTTTCTTTTTAAACGACGAAAGAACAGGGTTATGAATTCGATGCATTTAGTTTTAATGTGTTTTTGTTCGATTTGATGATATTATTGTTAGCAATAATCTCATCACTATTGCCATAAAATAACTACTAAAATGCACTAAATGACAGTAACTGTACAGTACAGTAACTCGATCAGCCCTCAAGTGAAGTTATCTAACTTATAATACACACCAAACCTTTTTGTCACGCCACTATTGTCCACCATTTTTCAGGCAATACCAATGGTGTAACGCTACCGGTATAACTAGTCATTTATGTTTTATCATTTAATATAGTGTCCTATACAGTATAATAGAGTATAAAACTCAGATTGCTGACGTTGGCCATAAGGCTGCAAGCCTAAAATGGAACTGGGCCGGTCACATCTGCCGCATGCCGGACGAACTGTAACCGAACTTAAACGACGTCGTGGCAGGCCCACAAAGAGATGGCGGGATGAACTGGCTTATTGGGAAGATTGGCGGCAGAAAGCTTTAAACCGTGAGCAGTGGAAGGACGGTAGGGAGGCCTTTGCCCTGCAGTGGGACGACCATGGCTGATAATAATAATATTAGTGTCCCCTTATTTTTTAATAAAATGAAAACAAGTTTTTGACGTAGCGATTTTAAGTAAATTTCAAGAAAATTAGCAACCCTAAGTAATTTTCTCATAACGTTCTATTCTTACTTCATTCTCGAATATTTATATTGTACTATATAATTATTGTTTCATTCTGTAACCAATTTTAAGGTAGTCAAATATAACTAAAGTCATATTCATTTATCCCACAACTTCAATAGTAACTTAGTAACAATAAAAACTACATAAATGTTAACTTAATACTACTTGATCTCTTACTAATAATATAAAATATAAAAAAAAAACTATTAAAAGATTTTTATCCCTCGCCCACATAAATATGTCAAACAAAGCATTACACACGCCCTTATACAATGATTAAAGTACACATATTCCCACATTTTGTATAACATTTACTTGTGCGGTACAACACTGTAACTAATTGTATTGAATTTATAAAAAAAAACTTCCGCATTATAAGTATCTGTGTATCGCGAGCCCGGGGTCGGCCTTGGAACTCCTCCCCTATAGCTATTGTCTGTCTCAACAATTTGTAAATCGTCGATAAGGAGCCTGAGATTTTAAAGAGAGGGGATAATGTCGATATTTTATTTCTTCTTATAATCATAAAAATTAATGCTTTTATATTGTACTAGCAGCGCCCCGCGGTTTCAGCCGAGTAAGTCCCGATCCCGTGGGAATATCGGAATAAAAAGCCTTTGACACTTGTAGACTTTGACACCAAAGCTTCCCACGTAAGTACGCACTTACGTGGGAAGCTTAATTTTTACAGCTCTAAGACAAGTATACCTACCTGAGAAAAACTCTTGGCGACCACGATAAGGGTACCTTTTCCGGTTTCTTTTTTAAGTGGGAACCCTAAAATATAAATTCTTGCACAATACAGAATTTAAAATATTCGGAGTTTAGTTAGTCCCAATAGACTTAACTCTGTTCCTGTTCTCATTCTTCAGTTAAATAGTGATAATGACAGTGTATGTCAAACACTGTCAAATATAAAATAACTGTGTATTACCTTGTATACACCGAGTGAAATAAAATCACGGCTATCAAATACTGACCCTAATACCTAAATAAAAAGATATTGTCAATTATCCCCGTTAAAAGTTTAATCACGTACAATAAATAAAATCTCAATTCACTATCGATAACAATCGGGACTAGCACATCACTACGGTTGCGCTCGCGCAGAAAATCGTTATTCAATTGCGCCTGCCCCTACTACGGACCATAACTGCTACTATCGAATACGTGTCTTGAATTATATCTATCATGCATACTTCAGTATAGTTGATGAAGACTTGTGTATTTTCTATGTTGCCAATAGTAAGAATGGTCATAAAACATGCTAGTAGTAAGTCGTACAAATAACTGTCGGCTTATTTTAGAAGCATTTATTTGCAGTTACTGTTGCGTATTTTGATGTATTCTAATGTATTGTAAATGGCTTTTTATTGTTTAGTATTAGAATAAAATTGATACTATTGCTAACTAACAAAAGGTTAAGTAATAAGCCTTCGGTTATTACTTGCGTCAATTTTAAAAACTTTAATGGTACTAACGGTTTTCTTTTTTTAACTTTCAAACTTACATGTTCCATGATAAATCGTTGAGTTCATTAGGAAGAACTGTCTTCCACCCAAAACTTAAATATCACGGACTCGGCGACTCAGAGGGATATAGCTGTACCAACTGAGCCAGTGAGCGCGGCCAGCGTCACCTGGTCAAGTGAGTTGGAAGACAAACGCCTATTCTAATACCCAATAAATTATAAATAAGTAGATTTTTTGTGTGCGTGGAAACTGGAAACCCGTTTGGCCATTCACAACCGGGGTTTTCTGTAGGGCGGTGTGTCGGAATCGGACCGACTAAAGCCGGTGTGCTATTGCTCCTCCTAAAATAGGAGGAGGTCCGGGAACGACAGTTGTATCAGCATATCAACAACCCCCTCCTAACGCCTGGCTGCAAAGGCGCGGACACCACCTTCACGTAACGTCCTAATTAGGCGACGTTGAAGCACACGCGGACGTCGCCTAATTGTGGTCGCCTAAAAGTGAAATGGAAAACCAATCCCGTTAACACGCGGCCGCTCTCAGGGCGAAATGAGGCCCTGGAAGGCGTGCCTCCGCCACCCTGAGTGTGGCCGCTAGTGAACGGGACGTATACCGAATAAGGTCGGTATGTAGATCATCCTTCAAGTCCCATGCCTTTGTCATTCGCGCAGCGACTTCGAACAACACCACTGGGTACACCTTTAAGACAGCCTGTTACATTATATTAAGAATCAATCACTCTATATTTATTGTGTAGTAACTCTAGCGAGTTTTGTTAGTTATGATAGTTTATTACACGAACAGCATCAGTTCTTTACCTATTTTACGCACTAAAACATGATACTAACAATACCTAAGCTTAATAGACCATTAGATTAATATAATGTTAATCGTTAAGATTGTTAGCATTAAATAAGTGCTTTGATAATTGATACATTACAAGTATAAAATTAGTTTTTAGACGCTTTATATTACACGCTTTTTACACGCTTCATATATATATATATATATATTTATATATATTTTTTTAGCTTCACTTGTATGTTTGTTTGTATGTTTGTTTATATGTTTGTTTGTTTGTAACCGACTCCTTTGGGCGCGATTTTAATCCACTTAAAACGGCCAGATTTCATTCAAATTTTGCACACCTGTCAAAGACCGATGACAATGCAATAATTATATTAATTTTTTTATTTTTTACTTGAATTTTCTATAAAAGCGTGTTTTTTAGTTTTTTAAACTATAATTATTATTAATCGCTAGTTGTTGACACTACATTACAGTAAACATCATTGATACTTATTAAAGTTATAAAGTTGCACTTACGAGTGTGTATTTGGTCTACTCCAGGCAGAAAATTTTCAATCAATTTCATAACTACATACTTAAACAGGAATATGTTATCTAAATGATAATATGTATACACTGTATCTATATTTAGCGACTACGGATTTCCTGACCTTGCCAACTACGTAGAATGATGTAGTATCAGAAACCACACTCATTAGGTCTGAGAAACACTTTGATTTTATTTACGTTCGTCGGGAATATACTATGGTAGTTTTAATTGAAACCATTAAACAGTAAGCATATTTTTTTGACACACTTTATTGAGTAAATTTTGCGACTTTTCTTAAAATAGAACGCATTCATCATCCTGTATTTTTATTAATTTTCTGTACTAGCAGCGCCCTGCGGTTTCACCCGCGTAAGCCCCGATCCTATGGGAATATCGGGATAAAAAGTAGCCTATGCGTTATTCCAGGTCTCCACCTATCTACATACCAAGTTTCATCGCAATCGGTTCAGCGGTTTTTGCGTAAAGGAGTAACAAACATCCATCCATCCAAACTTTCACATTTATAATATTAGTGGGATTAGTGGGATTGACTATTCTATATTTTACATTTATTTTCATCTTTAGACATTTCGAGCACAGTAATTAATGTTAAGTTATTATTTATTACTAGGTGTTCCCCGCGCGGCTGCAGCTGAGTGAAAGTCCCGCGGAAATCGATAAACCGGTTTCGGAGATTAGCCGGAACAAACAGACAGATAGATTTTAAAATTAGATTTTTCAGTACTTATGTACCGTGTAAACATTCGGATGCATTTAGAAAAAAGCTGTTATTATTTATTTATTTTATTTATTTATTTGTGAAAGGTACGCTTACAGATTACTGCCATTACATGACAGAAAATATTAGGATTTTATTAGGAAAACATTATGACATTACAAACAGATTTTTTAATTTGATTTATTTGTATAGATCGGTGTTTTGTTCTGTTTTAAGTCAAAAACATCTCAAGTCCATCAAGCAGCTACTCTTACGTTCATGTTGAATCAATAAGATTCAACATGAACGGCTTTCTGGATCTTATTTTGACTTACGATCTTTGGTTACTATTATCAAAACTCCCGATATCTTTGATTTTTTTTAAATATATGTACCAAATGTTTAGCATTTTTTAAAATAGAATTGTAACATCGTCTTGTGTTCGACACGTAGCAAACGTGGGTGTTGCCGATCGTAAGAAAATGTCGCGTCGCGTCGTTGTCATAATATTTCGATACTAAAAAGCCCCATAGACAAATCGCCTGATATTTATTACACATTTGAAACGTCAAATAAATATATTTAATACGGAATAAAAATGTTGACGGCCATGATTCCCAGTCCCTGTTGCTACAGGTACGGAATACCAATTTACATTAATACACTATTAGCAACTCATTTGTTAAAAGACAAGCTATTACAAGCTCTATATCTATGGCTTTGCAAGCTAGGCATTAAGGTCTTGACTTTAATACGTAGCTTGCAGTGATGAAATCGACGCATCTGAAAGTGAGAATTACACGTGTAATTCTCACTTTCAGATGCGTCAATTTCATCATTCCATGCGTGATCATATGATTTCATTTGAACGAGACTAGACACTTTTTATTAAATTTCGCTTTGTAGATTTTAAGGAATCATAACAATTCTAAATGTTTACGTTTATCCACCTTGACTTTTAAAACACGGCGCCGATTGATGTATTTTAGACAGATCGGCTAAACATAGCGATTAAACTCTTTCAATATTGGAAGAAATGATTTGTTACGTTTACAGAGATGTATTGCTTTCTATAACTTTAGTAACAGATGTATGGGCCGGCCCAACCGGAGTGATACTACAGCCTCACAGAAAACCGGCGGTGAAGCAATGCTTGCATTGCTTTTCGCCGAGTGAGTGAAGTTACCGGAAGCCCTAACCCTTCCCTCCTCCCTCCCCTCCCCCTCTTCAACCCTTCCCCTACTCTCACCTTAAAGTACCGTGCGAGAGCCATGCTTCAGCACGTATGAACCGGCTCGACCAGAGCGATACCATGGCCTTACAGAAAACCGGCAGTGAAGCAATGTTTGCATTGTTTTTCGCCGAGTGAGTGAGGTTACCGGAGGCCCTAACCCTTCCCTCCCCCCTCACCTCCCCCTCTTCCAACCTTCCCCTATTCCCATTTGTGACTGTTGAGCTGCAGGTGCCCATGAGCGTCTGTAGTTATTTACCATCAGGTAACCCATATTAAAATGTTCATGCATTTGTAAAAGTAACATATCCTACAATATCCGATTATCCAATTCGTCTTTCAGGAAAACAGAAGTGCTATCTACTGTTCTACTACTTTGGTTAGAGGGCTCGGACATTCCAGCAGCAGCCACTTCAAGTTACAAGTATGCGACCCTGACTTGCTGGAGCTATAGCTTATACTCCCCAATCTATCCGTATAAGCAATTCCCCTTTCCTTACTTCCCCTCCCCTTCTTGAGAAGGTAACAGGTAGATCCTTTAATTACCAAAGTGATCGGTTGACAGCAATAGGCTTGCCCCCTATGACGTAAATTGGACTGAATAATAGTCGGTAAAATATGTACGTTTTGCCTCTGCCCACCCCTTTGGAAAAACAGGCGTGAGTAGATGTATGTAATTACTGTTCTGTACTGTGGTTCAGTAACAGTATCTCTATAAATACGAAAAAGTCTAGAATTGATATTTTAGATAACAATCGCTGAAAGCGTCAATGTCTGAAGCATCTGACTTTGCCACCATATGGTTGTGGGCCAGAATCCTACCCTGTAAAACCGACGCTAACCCAATTTTAACACAAGCAATGTAGCTAAATTTGATGCATGTTACACTAAATAGCCGCTCAACCAATGGACCCTACAGGTCAGCTTACAACAAAGCATCTATACTGTCAGCGATGGCAAAATGTACGTTTTGCCGTGCGTTTGTAGAAACTTCTATATTTTTAGATTTTATTTGGTTAATAGTCTGGCTGCAGAAGCATTCACAGACCACGATAAACCCTAATAATTTATTTAGTAAGGTTATACACTATAAGTTAATAGTTTATAAAGCTAAGAAGAACCCAGAGCCAAAATCCCGTAGTAAACTGGCCTCTAATGCAATGTCTCGCGTAAGCTTTAAATATAGAAATCTGGCGAAATATGCTTTGTTTGTGTTACGTTAAGTATTAGTTTCTGTTCGTCTGGGTAATCCCTGGCCAGCTTATGTTGTGGATAGTGGCAAATTAATTTATTTTTAGATGCGTTTCGGAAGGTGAGATAAAGCCAAGATGGCCGATGATTTGGTTTTAAGCGCGATAAATAACAAGATAAATGTGAAATTACCAGATACGATTGGTACGTAATCGAATAAAAGCCGAACTCTTTGTACATACCTAGATATATTTGATGCTTAAGCTTTGGAACCAGCTCATTTCATTTTCATGGGGTTCTTCATGAAAAGAGTGTACCTATAGGTTTTTAAAAGGGTCGGCAATGCGCATGCGGGTCATCCGAAATTGCATGCGTCCCTATGGCTATGGTAACCGCTAACTACGTGAAAGTTGTAGTTCTAGCACTGATTACGCCACTGAATAACAACAAAAAACGTTTAAACCTGGAACGGAATACTTATTGATTAAAAATATACACCAGACGAATTTAAAACCGTAGTACGATGCACTTTAGTCGAAGAGGAATATTTGAGATGACCGCAGCATTACACCGCCCGTTAACTATCCGCGAAGAGCTGTGACTATGTTTAATGAATCGTTCTTTGTATAGGAATGAAGGAAATGTACGCCTATCGCCACCCACATTGAAGACAAATCATTCATTTAAGTTGATTTAGGAATAATAAGCTCCATTTATATTTATTTGTTTAAACTTCATGCTCTTGATAGATAGGCAGATTTAATGTTGTTGTCAGTTAAACATTTTCGTCATTAAAAATACATGGTATTTTAGATAAAAGTGTATACTCAATGACACCAAAACTTTATAACGAAATATAAAATTACCTGAAAAAAAATAAAGTTAGCACTAATATAGATGACTTTAAAGCTAAACTTTTTGACCTATTACATGATAAATCAAATTATAGTGTTAAGGAATATTTAGAAGACATAAATTACCTAAATTGTTTTTAATTTCATTTTCTTGTTAATAATAATAATAACTTCACACACGGCTAATCACACCGCCAAATAATAAATAATAATAATAATAATAATCCAACCACTGGTTTATATTAGGCGCTTTAATTACGTCATAGAAACATTTTCATAAGATATCCAACGCGGACGTGATACTTGTGGATTTGCAAACATTTGCGGCAGCATTAGCATATTTTATTTTGACCTTTCCCTCTGAATTGAAAGTTACATTTGCTGGTTCGTAAGTTTAAGCATGAAATATAATTTACACATGTATTTTTCAATTACCAATGAATTACCATCATTGACATTTAATAATTCGTCGATAGAAATACTATTTTTAACCGACTGTTGCGCAAGTGGTATGCCACCTGCGCAACATTATTAAGTTTTTTTTATTGATTTATTCTATACCTTTAACTAATGAGCTAAAGAAAAAAAAATTAATAAATAAATTATAGTTTAATAAAACAAAAAAAAACATATTTTTTAAAAGGAAAAAAGAGTTCCACTATCTACCTCCTGGCTCCATAATTAGACCATGGTTTATTAAGCCACATCTGTTGGACTCGTCAAAACGAATCATTTGACTTGATTTGACAAACTTGAGGGGTTTACTAGTAGCAATAGCACAGATAAGATAATAGTTACTTCGTAAGCCATAGTCTCTAAAGAGTTCTACTATGAAGAGAGCCAAGATGCCAAATTACGTATAGTATTAGCATCCAAAATACATCCATATATATACACAAAGTTTCAGTTGGAAACGACAATTAGAAGTATGTTAAAAGTGATTTTTAAGCTTTGTTTACATATTGACAAAGGAAACTAAATTATGTTTATGAAACAAGTTGCTGTTAGAATTTGCATTTTTTTAAGACATTGTGTTGTGTTTGTTTGCGGCCAGTGCGTGCGTAGTGTACATTGTAGTAACTTCATCTACTTTTCAAATTTTGCAGAGATATCAATTCCGCTAAGATGTGTTCACAATGGTTTATTATCAAGTCGGGTGGACGTATACAATGGAATAAAAATATCAATAATGCAATTGACGCCCTATGTCGCACCGCGGTAGTGCGTTCAACTTCAAAGTCAGGTCTCGCGGGTTTCATTTCAGAGAGTGCAATTATTTGTATGCATAAATTCATTTGAGTCTAGAAATCGTTATGTAACATGTCCTAGAAAATTATTAATATCTTTTAATATGTGTTCCCTCCGTCAATCGTCCGTTTTTTATGATGTTAAAAGCTCCTATACATACATGTTTATATTATCAAGAACAGACTGAACTGTTTCTTTCAAACATTTCAAAATTCATATTTTTTAGCTCGGTCAACGTCTCGACACCACTCAATAATAAAAGAAGTAGTTTTTACAGAGTATTTAAGTGGGTCACGTATCTGAAACTAATCATCTAAACAATAGAGCTCTGTCCAATGAGCTGTATTGGATAACGAGCCAGCTATGAGCACGAAGGGGAGCTGAGTAGTCTTGTGTTTTGGGCTCATGGTTGCGGAGATTTAGATCGTATTTATGTGCGGGCTCTTCAACCTATTTGTTTACTGGTCGCTGGATGTTGTTCAGGGTTTAGTTTTGCATGTTCAACTATGACATGAGGTATAGTTTCCATACATAGCTAGTGTATAGCTTTGGTTTGGTTTGGTTGTCAGTGGGGTTTGTACTTTTAAAGTTGCCAAAGTCCAATTTTATTGTACACTTTTGGCGGGACCGACGTGAAAAAAGGAATAAGTTGGTTCTCAATGCATGGGAATATTACTTGTAACAAGATTTTTTTTTTTAGTAAGAGATTAACTGAACTACCTTTTTAAAAATTATACACCCAATGCACTTCAGTAGTATTTTATAAAAATGATTTGTTTAAAAGTACAGAGGTCTTGGCCACTGGCCATTTTAATAGAAATGTATGCGGTGGTGTAATAAATCAGGAATATACATATAACCACAATATAATTTAAATAAGTATTGTTACTTTCAGTATTTTGCAGATCTAACCCAAATACTATATTTCTACGAGTATATACAAATATAATTAAAGAAACGTTAAAAGAATAAACCCGCACAATAGGGCACTGAACTTTTAAGCTCTTTAAAAGACACAGAGCAGGAAATCCCAGAACCCTAAAACGAGCAAATACACCCAACAGAACAATACAATAAACATTACTACAACTCTCATCACACAAAACAAACTCTCATCACAGATTCAGTCCGCACACACAAACGACAGAATACTTTACGCGTATCGACACATTTTTCAAACGAAAATTCTCAGAATCGAGTGCCCTATTCTGGATTCGTCTCACTACTCGATCGTTCGTAGCGAATGTCAAACGGGAGATACAAATCTTAGGGACACAATAGGTGTTGTTAACACCTCGTTGTGTTTAAGATAGATAACAATACAATGGGTGGTGATAGAACGGCTTTACAATGAAAATAAGTATTATGCTAATTTGTGTGGTGTGAATTATGGCAATTGGAAATATTGGCACATGTATTCAAATATAAAACTCAGCAACAGTTTGTGACAATATCAGCGGCTGACGCATTTTCTTTTAGAAAGTTAACTAATAAAAAAAGCAGAGTATTTCGTTGTAGTAGTAGCAGAGAAAATTGTAGAGATGTACAATTAATAGAATTAATAGTTCTATCTACGGATATAAATATGTTATGAATATAAGTTTCTAAGAAAATGTCGCATTCGACGTTGCAGTTGCAGTAAAATGTTACCTCACTCTCTGTATTTTATTTGACTGCATCTGTAATATATATCCTTTTACTCACATTCCCTCACTCGTAATCACGAACTCGCTAACTGTAAAGTACTTTATCACTGAGACGCACTTACTCACTGAGTCCCACACACACACAATCATAAAACGACACACTGTAAAAGGAATAAATACCCACCGTATTGTCTCAATTAGTCAAAAAATTTAAATAATGTAATCAAACAAAACATTAGTTAATCACGTACGAAATGAATTCAAACGGGACGTCCTAATTCTTATAAATGTAACGTGAGCCGGCGCGGTACAAATTATGTGTTTTGATTAGGGATGTCACAAAGCAGGACATCAAAGGTTAGTGGGATTTAAAGCCAAATTGAGGGCTTTAAATATAAAGATATACATTTTTATTGTAATAGATTTAAGTCCATGGTTTTAATAAAGTTTAATTCGTTTTTTTCGTATGATCTACCTGCTAGCTGCAACAGGGATAATATTAATCCCAAGAAGTAAGAACCCAAATAGGCATGAAAATGTAGAGAGATGGAGAGTCACCGACTATTTTAAAGGGAACCTTTCTTAAAGAATATATTGGCTAGCTAAACTAGACATAAAATATGTTAAAAAGCTGAAGAAAACCCATATTTCGTTATGTTAATATACCCGTCACAAAAACGAAATGACACGCAGCTTCATATAATGCAATGACAATGAAATAAACTGCACTGCGACTATTGCAACCATAGTTTTAAATGTCAGACAAGCCGTTACATTTTCATTTAACTACACCATAATTCTCGAATGACTGCATTCCTGTCAACCCTAATTGAAACAGCGATGTCTACCATTAGCATTCTCCGCATACAAATTCTTGTAGATTGTCCACGGTAGTGTTTCTTGTAAACACACTGATTTACAGAATACGCCTTCAAGTACACCAATAGTAAGTGACTAGGCTCTGTGGTATTTACGCTAGTACTACTCGCATTGTCTGGCAGTAAACCAATAGAAATAGTGTTCTAATATTTCTAGTTTGGTGACGAAACTTTTTTTTCTGTCGATTTCGGTCGGCATCCGCAACAATTTTTTGTAACTCGTGTCCGTAGTCTTAAGATTCTATTCCTTTTGGACATATGACATGAATTTCAAAATATCCTTGATTTTTGGTTGCTCAATGTAATTATGTATTTCTATTTAAAGGAAATAGTCCAAAAAAAAATGATTATGAAAAATTTATTTGTATAATATTTATATTCGTGTATAAATTATTAAAATAGTTTATTTATTCATGACACGAACAATATTTACCTCAGTGCTGGTATATATTTAATATAATTATTTTGCTAACATACATAATTATCATTCATATTATATGTATATAATCTCTTACGTATTTTTTAAACCAATGTTCATGAATGGAAATTAGTATAATGTACATAAATATATCTTATAGCATATTTAATACACGAAGGTGGGTACTTAGCTCGTTAGGCATTAAAATCGTGCTGGATGACACGTTAGTTATTTAGAAGACTACAACAAATACATTGTCATTGTCATTTCATGTTCTATTTATGTGTAAACCCATAGCAAATCAAGTGCTATCTATGCATATAATCTCGCAGAAACAGCATCTTTAATACAATGAGTGATTCAATTACGTCTAGCAGGACGTGTTGCAATTATTAAATCTTATCGTAAAGGCACTTGTCGCTAACTCTTTGCATGCGACATTTTACGTTTGTAGAATACAATATTGTAAAATAGAATAGAATAATCTTTATTGTACACCAATGCCATATTGCTTAAAAATAATACACAAAGTGGATATATTATGTACAATAGGCGGCCTTATCGCTAAGAGCGATCTCTTACAGGCAATCTTTGGATGGACAAAATCGATAATAGAGAAAAGAATAACGTATTATTGTCATTATTACAGGTTATCGAGAAAAACAAACTTGAATTTTATAAGTTTAGGAGTCAATTGAGTTTTAGTTACTCAATTGAGAAGAAGAAGAACAACAATGACTGCAAGAATTGAGTAAAACCGCCGCAGTGATTAGGGAAGTGTCTTTATTTGATTAAAGGTTGTCAAGTTCTATTTTAGTCAGCCGGTATTAAAAAACTAAACTTTAACACATTCTCTAAGTCAGAGAAAGAATGCTTTAATCTACATACTAATAAAATAAATAAATAAAATAGCCTTTTATTTCAAATTTGCTAGTATGTATTTCATTATTCTTGCTACATTACATTGGGTTTACTTAATTCTATAATATATGTTGATACGGGTTAGTCTTATTAGATACGGACTCTTCCTCGGGTGAAAGCCTCCATCTTCTTCCATGCGTCTCGATCTTTACCGATAGTCTGCCAGTTGTTCCTTGCTATATTGTTCCAGTGTGCCCAGTTGTTCATTGACATCATCAGCCTACCTTCTTTTTTGTAATCAAACGCAATCATTTTTTGCCTACTTTTCTCGCTTGCTTCAATTTTGTTGGTTTTCTGTCACCTTCGAACACCCATACAGAAGACTGTTGCTTTCTTTCCGGCATGTAACAATATATCCATGTTTCATCTCCTGTCACAATGTCATACACAACATTTAAACGTCTGTGATCGTACTGTAACAACATATTTTTACACCAATCAACACGAGTCCGTTTTTGTTATGGGGTGAGTTCGTGAGGAATCCAGCAGCAATAAAGTTTTCTAACTTTTAAATGTTGATGTAAGATTTTTTTTAATTTGGTTCATACCAATCTCCAAATGTCCTCGAATCTCCTCATAGGTGATACGCCGGTTTTCTTCAATTAGTTGCCTGACGTTGCCTTCACGATTACGGTGCTCAAATGAGGTGTTTCCCTCCCAAAAGCATTTTGAAGATGAGCAGTGCATTCTTGCGGAGTCAGTGAACTTTTAAAATCATAAAAAATCATCGCCCTAAAATCTTTTCGCGTTAATTCCATTTTTGCTACGGACGACGAACTTCAACTTGTGATAAAAAAAAAACAATTGACACGCGATTTCCCGCCAATTCTTTTTAATCAGTGATTGAGTTTCCTATGTTTAAAAAACTGTAACATTCGAAATTCAAACATTTATGAGTGGCCAGGAGCGCAGAACTTTCAGTGTGCCCTATATATACGCTGCTGGCCTGGGTGTTTCTAGGTATAATATGAATGTTTTAGGGAAAAAGTGTATTCTAGATACATTAGTACCTACATGCTATGCGAAATTTGGGTCCAGATAGCGATGTCTCAGAATATTTTATTTTATTATAAAAATTCAACAGGCAAAGAGACGAACAGCGTTTTATATTATGTAGGAATCTAACTTCGTGACTGTCTGTTGAAGTCACTTTACAATTTAAATATTCATGACTTCAAGTTAATACTATAAAGAAAGGACATGCATCGTACAGAGAGTATAAGTGTAACGTTATGTGTAAGTGACACTTGTCTGGACTCTTTGATTAGGGGGAGTCTACTGGTCGTCTTGAATTTGTCATAGGATTGCATGGAGAGGTTATTGAATGGTTTTTTTTTGTCACTTGTACGGTATCGGAATGAACATATCGCGGCTACATGTTTTAAAAACCAAGTAACACACAATATTGCTTGGTTTCATACTATTAAATAATGTTGATTAATGATCATGCATTTTTTGTTTTCTACAAATAAATGATAGATAATTGTTATTATGGATGACTTTCTATCGTAAAATTGTAGAAATTGGAGAAATAAACAATAAATTATAATTTTAATGAAACATGTATTAAATAGTATTTAGAAATGAAGGCTATTTGTATTTGTAATATTTATTAAACTGCCAGTAAAGTAAGTAAGTAGTGAAATACAAGTACATAATGTATAAATTTAGGAGAATAAGGATGAATTTAATAGGTAATGTATGGAATCGTTGTTACAAAGTAATATAATATACTAGCTGTACCCTGCCACGCTTCGCTGTGATTGAATGATTGGTACACAGCTGATCGTTAAAAAAACTGTTTTTTCGCGGTCGCGGATATGTGACTGATGCAAAAAATTAGATAAAAACAATCCTTGATGCGGATTATATTTCATGCTAAAATTTCAGCTCAATCGGTGCAGAACTTTTTGAGTTTTTGAAACGTACACAAACCAACATAACATTTTTATATATTGATTTAACGTCTTTTCAAGTTACCACCATTCTGAAATGTCAAAGTGGTATATTATTTCATATTAATTTAAATAACTTCAAAGCTCCAGTTTTTTTTACTTTCAAAGCCCTTTAGAGTCCGGTATATTAAAACGTTAAGATAATACGAAGGAGCGGCCCCATTGTACAATGTAAACTAATGTACAAAACCCACTTGTCGTTAAGTGCTCACTGTTTTTTTTTTATAAGTATTCTGTGTCTCTGTGTCTAGACATAGAAGAAATGAAGAAAGTTAAAAATACCTTCTGTGTTACAATTTAAAGAACAATAGTAAAAATTAGCTGCGATAGGAAAGAGCTCTGACTGATCTTCTGTCCAAATGTTATTCCTTAAAAAAAAAGGGTTGGCGTCTCATGACACGAGATGAGATCCCTTATTTTCAGTTGCTCTTTATTTACTGAGTGCTTTTTTTCATCAGTTTTCTTTCATTTCTACATGTGCCTTCAATAAACAACAATCTGATTAACATTGTATCAGAGCCCTTCTATAAAGCAATAATTACGTGGGATTATCCCACTAATATATAAAAAAAACATCATTATGTTCGCTGTCTAATTAAGATCTCTAATGTAATTTCATATATTTCACAAATAAGTTGTGCATGATGTGCTTACCTGTAAGAAATTGTTTCACTAGTTATAAGTCTAATGGTTGTATCTCATATCATTGTATCAGTGTATTCAATTGTTGGTGAGCCAAATAAATAAATAAAATAAATAAAAATAAAATAATTTTATAAATGTGAAAGTTTGGAAGAATGGATGTTTGTTACTCTTTCATGCAAAAACCACTGAACCAATTGCGATGAAACTTGGTATGCAAATAAATCTATACACAAAATATATCCGTATGTTTGTTTGTCATTCAGCATTTATTCATTTCATCAGATAATTTGCCATTACAGCAGAAAAGTTAAATTTAAAAAACTACAAATAGGAATAACAAAAATAAAAATTACTTCTGTGTCACGAAACGGGACAAACATTGTAAATTACACACGTGTTTTTACACAGTTCGTGGAACCTCCATGTAATTCGACTGAACAATTTCCTGTACACTTCCAGACGAGTAATATTTGGCACTATAAAATAAATAACTTTGTTTAACTCGCAAACACGTCTTTGGGATAATCGCAAAGAGCCACACTGTAACGTTAAAAATGTTTAAAATTCCGAAATTGTACGTTAAAAAAATGAAAAAGTTAATATAACATTGTACATAGTCGGAGTGAGCTTAAGATTGACTCGTATAGTGAATATCATCCCACTATATCCCACTAATCCCGCTAATATTATAAATGTGAAAGTTTGGATGGATAGATGGATGGATGGATTTTTGTTAAGTACTCTTTCACGCAAAAACCACAGAACCGATTGTGATGAAATTTGGGATGTAGATAGCTGGAGATCTGGATTAACGCATAGGCTACTTTTTGTCCCGATATTCCCACGAGATCGGAATTTACGCGGGTGAAACCGCGGGGCGCTGCTAGTAATATTATAAATGTTAAAGTTTGGATGGATGGATGGATAGGTGGATGGATGACTGGATGGATGGATGTTTGTTACTCTTTCACGCCAAAACTACTGAACCGATTGCGATGAAACTTGGTATGTAGATAGCTGGAGACCTGGATTAACATGTAGGCTACTTTTTATCCCGATATTCCCACGGGATCGGGACTTACGCGTATAAAACCGCAGGGCGCTGCTAGTACTCAATATAGACTCCAGATAGGGTACATTTCATTTAAAGTTACTGCTACTAACTCTGCTACTACTTTCTCTAAATTAGAGGGGACAGGACCCTCCTAGCACATCATAGTGGGGTCGCTTTGCTCAACAGATGACCAAGTCTGCCGGGGTTCACCAAAGGTCCCGGCCATAAGACCTGGTGAACGTACACTGTGTGGTTTTAGTTATTTCTAGTCCGACATAAAACCTTACTGTTTGGCCCGGGTGAGGTAATGAACTGTGGGTGTGTCCACATACAAAAAAAGGATTTCTTTTTGTTTTTTGTTTTTTTTTTTATAAAGAATACTAATAACGTGGGTCACACATTACTAGTATTCTTGTTAACCCCTCCAGCTAAGGTAAGTGCTTGTGTTAGGAGTGGGTTCACGTCGGTACTGCACTGGGTGGGGTTCGAACCCGCAACCACTTGATCGTAAGTCCGACGCCTTAGCCATTACGCTACCGCCGCTTATATCGCCGACTTTTAATTTTTTTTTTAATGATGAAATTTTTATGATTAAATGAGATGTCTGTAGGTACTATTTGATAACAAGCCATACTTACTTACATAAAAAAAATGAAAGTGCCTTACTTCTTTACTCAGTTATTAAATACTTTGATTACAAGTAAGTACATGTTCTCATTCAACAATCTCATCTTGACTGGCCTGTTGGTCTAGTGGTTAGTGATCCTGACTCCTAAGCCAGAGGTCGTGGGTTCGATTCCCACCCAAGAAAAATAATCGTGTGATGAGCATGATGATTTGTTCTGTGTCTGGGTGTAATTTTTTTATAACTAGCTGTGCCCGCGACTTCGTCCGCGTGGAATAGTGTATTTATATCGAATCAACAGCCTAAAAAAGTAGTTTCAAGCTTCTAGCTCTAAATATGACGATACTTCCATACAGCTTTTCATCCCCACCTTTCAACCCCTTTTTTCGCATTAAAAAGTAGCCTATGTCCTTTTTCTAGACTATCTGTGTACCAAATTTCATTTAAATCAGTTCAGTAGTTTTGGCGTGAAACGGTGACAGACAGACAGACAGAGTTACTTTCGCATTTATAATATTAGTAAGGATATGTACGTATTTAGAAATATATAAGTACTAGCTGACCCGCGCAACTTCATCCGCGTTTGTAAATTTTAAATGAAGAACCGCTCGACCGATTTTGTGCAAACTTCACATAAACCATACCAACATACTAAATAGTCCGAACAAAGCCTAAACATTTGGTTTGGATAGGTGAGCCCGTTTTAGAGTTATAAAATTACAACGAAAAGTGGCATTGATTTTTATAAATAATGATGTTTATCAGCAGTCTGATTACCATAGTACAGACTCGGCCGAGTTTGAGATCAGACGGCCCTGTGTGAGATGTGTGAAGTTATTATTATTATATTGAAATCAAATCAAGAATACAGATCTCTAAGTATTGTATCAACAACATTATAACTAGTCAAATCATCAAGGTACCTTCCACAAGTCAACGACTCAAGAGACCGGAAGTTACGATAATATTCCACAAGCTACCACGAATATAGATGATTGACTGCAATAAGACGTTGCCCGCACCATCCCACGTCCCGTTCCCACCTCCAGAACTACCCATAAAACGAATAGAGACGGAAGATATCGAATAAATGCATTTCACGTACAAGGAAGTGGGAATGATTCCTGATGCTTTAGAAATATTAATCGGGTGCCCATTGAATATGAATGTAAATTTTTACACTGTTATGTAATTTAATAAATTATGGACTGGTGTGAAAATTGTTTGGGATGGTCGATTGTGTTAACTAGGTGACTTACTTGGAGCTCTGACAGAGACCTTAATCGATTGATATGTCTTTTAGTCAGTAAATTATGTTAGTCTTAGCGGCTTGTCCATTGTGAATACCTACCTCCCTTTTTAATCCTTGTTTGTACTGTATGCTATTTTTCATAAGTTTCCTGTGTGTTTAACTCAAATGTATCATGAGATAGAACCTTCTACGTGGGAGAGCCATGCTTTGGCAAGTATGGGCCGGCTCGACTCCGCTCGATACCACGGCCTCACAGAAAACTGGCAGTGAAGTAATGTTTGCATTGCTTTTCGCCGCGTGAGTGACGTTACCAGAGGCCCTAACCCTTCCCTCTCCTCTATCCCGTCCTTCCCCTCTCCCCCTCTCTTCTCTTCCTACTCTTCCCCCCTCCCCGTCTTCTCCTACTCCCACCTTAAAGGGCGCAACGCACTTGTGACTCTCGAGTTACAAGTGCCCATGAGCGGCGGTAGTCAGCGGAGGTTTACCATCAGGTGACCCGTCTGCTCGTTTGCCCCGTAAACCATGAAAAAAATGTAGAATTTTCAAAACTCTGAGGCGACTTGTCGTAACAAATTAACGTCAAAAGCTATATTTACATTGACTGGCTATCAGCACTGTCACTAGTAGAGCCAGAAAAGAATCAGGCAGTAAAATCTCACGGCAACCCTTTTTCATTCACCATTCATACTGTCTGTTTGTAATATTTTACTAAATGTATCTGAATGTTTATACGATACTTACACCAAAAAAACAATATTTAGAATAGTTGTCTGTCTGTCTGTTTGTTCCGGTTAATCTCCAGAACGGGTGGACTAATTTCTACAGGGCTTTCACTGGCAGATAACTGGTGTTACAAGGAGTAACTTAGGCTACCTACTTTTATTTTGAAAAAAGGATTAGGGTTCTGCGCAAAAAAATATAAATATGTACACGCGAGCGAAGCGGCGCGGGTATAGCTAGTAACATCTAAAAGCCAAAAGAGACATCCGAAACTCCATGTGCTCGAGGAAGTTTACAATAAGGAAAAAATTTCATCTTCGACTATTAATGGCGTGATGAGAACCATCACTTACTTTCTATAAAAGTGCCAGGTGCAGTACGTAATCAAACGTCGGTGAAAGTGAAGACCAAACAGTGCATTATATGATTAAACTCTATGACTTCAAGGTCGTTAATAAAATGTAAAAAATACTGATATATAATCTTTTATATTTTAATACGTAAAGAAAAATCTTTTTACGCCTTTTTTTAGAAAATTTACTTGCTAACCCAAAAACACTAGTTGCATTTTTCATTATCGTTATAATAATGATTAACTGTGTACACAGATAACCATTATGCAAATGGGGTATATAGAGCTCATGGCTAAGTGGTAACCGAGCAGATTAGCACATTACAAGGTTAAGTAATACTAGCCAGATCAGTCTTAGGATGGGTGACCCTTCTTAACAGATTGAGACCCCTCCGTGCCTCGGAGAGCACGTTAAGCCGTCGGTTCCGGTTGCAAGATGACATGAACATCTGTGGCATTCGTTACGGGTAGTTGGAAGCCTAAAAAGTCCGACAACCTGGTCTAACTACAGAACTTCGATATCGCCTAATACTTGGGTTGTGGAGGTCTGATGGCAGTCGCTTCACGTAGAATATCGAAGTTCGGCCGCATCGTAGTTGGACTGAAAGCCGACCCCAACTCAGTTGGGAAAAGGTGCAGAGGATGATGAGCCATAATTCAAATGGTAATTCTTGACCGGATAAGATGATTTTTTACAGGAAACTCGAATTTATAAAAGGTTTAATTTTTGTATTATGTAACAAGCTTACATTTAAGAAAAATGCACTCTGCGTCCTGCGTAACGGCGTCAGTTGTTACTCGACAATGTCAAAAGTAATGTCAAATGCAAATAAAACGCTTTGAGTCAAGGACAGAGCATTCTACCCGGTTTCCGCAAAGATAGGAGATCTTATTCGCCACAATTTTGGTATTCACTCTATTTAATACACTCATAAATTTTGTGAAATATCGTAAAAAAACTATATTTAAAGACAATTATTAAGCATGTCCAGCACGGCAGAAGAGGAGTCTTCTGCAACAAAGGTATAGTAGCTAGCTATAACAGTAGCTATGTAAAGAAACGACAAAAGGGTGAGACTGGTCAACGCCTGTCGGGGGTTGCAGAAGAATGCAATAGCGATTCCGCTCCCCTGATCATAGGCAAGTAGTGGAACACCAGGGTGGTTTTTAGTCGGTAAGAGTCCGACAGACCCCTTCGCCTCCCCAAGGCGGAGGACATCCATGTAGGATCTTCCACCTCGTCAACAAAAAAAAAAAAACCAACAAACAGATTTCGCATTTATAATACGTACGTAAACTAATCAACACATTTTAGACACATAAAAACTATCATATGCATAATTTTAATGTACCTACTTAATAATTTGGCACCAGCTATTAAAAAAAAACTAAAGTAAGGAAGAAATAAAGTCATCAGACGATAAAATAAATTCTGACAAATTCATGTAAGTTCTCGTGAATAAATATTTATTCATGAATAAAATAACTTAAAATTTATAAATTTATTAAAAATGAATTCGTACCCGGTACCAAGAGATAATAAACATCTTCAACAAACAATAGTACATAATATAAAGATTTGCGCACGCGCATCGTGATATATTACACAATATTTATGCAAAAGAGTATTATTTCCATAAAAATCGGTTAAAAAGTGACAAACGTCCGTCTTTTGTTAACATTATAAGGCTTTATAGTTGAATAATAAGATATTTATTACATACCACAAGTACGAAATGTCAAAATAAATACATTTTGTATAATGCCATTTAGTTTTATATATGTTTTCATTGTTTAATAAAAAAAAAATCTTAAAAATATGCACAGCATCCGCATTCATTAACATTGTCATGAGGTCGGGGAAAGTTGTTGCAGAGGTACCTAAATTATTGGGACTAAACCCACCACATTCAGACAAGTTGAAAACCTCAATCGTGACAGTTGACAAGTCCCAGGAAAATTTAAATTGGCTATTTGTTTAACCAAATTATGAGTTGGGTGTCACTCTCACTAGCCACAGACGCGTATAGTTGCCAATTATTAATTTTCCCTTTAAATCAAGGAAAATTAAATGATAGCTGAAAACTCTCTTAATCGACTGTTAATACATTAGTTAAGATATTTATACGGCTTTACTCACGTCACAGAATACATAATAGTACCAGAACTCACGTGTATATTTCGGGGATGCCCGACTAGTTTCGGACCCGACGGGGGCCCTTTATCAAGGGGTGAGGCGTCCTGCCGCGCCGGTTGCAGGTGCCAGACTGGATTGTTAATACATTTTTTTAACCGACTACAGAGAAGGAGGTTCTTTATTCGATCCGATCCTATGTATGTTTGTATGTCCACGATATTCCTAAAAAATACTGGACTAAATTTCATGATTGTTTCAGCAACGTATTCTACATATTTTCAAGAAGATTTTAGTAAATGCTACCAATTAGTTATTTTTTTCATTCACAATAAACTTGATTGAAGTCGGTTTATTTTTTGTTAACAATGTTTAAATACTACACTAGGTAGGTACCTAATCCGTGCATTTTGAACGATATTTCTTATTTTTTATAGCTTGAAGTAGGATATTTTTTAGATTTTCCTTAAAAAAATATAATTTATGTGGTTTTAACTTTTTTTACATAAGCACGAGCTCCCAACACTTTCGGTAAACATCTGTATTTCTCAACGTTCACGTTAGTGTACCTTGAAAACCACTGAATACTCCGACGTAGACAACTCGAATTGTTAGTAAACTCAGAAAAAATAAATAGTTTAAATAACATAAAATAGGTAACCTCAACATTTTACACGTTTTTTTTTTCTTGGTTGATTTTTTCCAACATAGCAACAGCAATCGGCCTAACCGTCTAGCTAAATCTCAACCGTAAGACAATGTCATATACATTGTTGACAACACTAATTGAAATTTATTACGCCTCACTTACGATTCGGGACAATAAATGACAGTTAGTACACACAACGATTCGTTTAAATTTGAACTTTAACATTGAAGTAGTAAAGTTTAATTTGTTTTCTTGCAATCTTACAGAACTGTTCCGTTTCGTAGTTAGGAGCCTCAATATTTTATTGTAGACGTTCAATCGAAGATAATGCTTGCACTCATGTGATTTGAGACAATCGCCGACCGTTTTTGTTTTATTAAATTATGTAGATTTATGCTCTAGATTATGCTATAAATCCATCTTTGTTCTTGAGACAACAGCTGCATAAATTACGTTTAATTTTAATACCACTAGGAACTTATGCACTGACTCACTGAGTACCTAATGACTTAAATTAAAAAAAAAAGTGATTTGGTAATAAGGTGTGTGAATATTTACTTTTGTTTTGGTTTTAATTTAATATGAAGGATATCGCGCCCATACGTGCCGAAGCATGGCTCTCTCACTTTCGATGTTTTAAATGTAAAGTGCTAACCTCCTGCCGCACGCGCATGCAACAGGTGCTATAAAACAAAAATACAAAGACAGTCATGGGGCCTACAAAAGTGAAAACTTTGGAAAAATATCTGTGTTTTTTTGCGCATATTAGCATGTCGGTGACGCGTACCCATAAGTTTTGCCCCTACCAAAAATCGCTTAACGCGGCTAAAGAGGTTTTCACTTTAAAAATATTTATGCAAAATTTTAAGCAAGTTTGGGCCTTATCTCTATCTACTATCAGAAGGGCTTTTACTGTCTTAATTCTTTAAAAACATAGGCGTTCGTCTAACTACATGATTAAAAAGATTTTTACTATTTAAAAATTAGGCAAAGAACAGAACTTTTTGCCAATATTAGTCGAAATATAATTGACGAAAACGAACGTTGGAAGGAAGTTTTGAATTTGGATGTTGACGTCAATAATTAGTAATTATTGACGTCAACTTCCAAATTCAAAACTTCCTCCCAACGTTCGTTTTCTTATAATCGGGTCGTCATAATATTTTCTCATAAAGTCGAAAGTGTATGAGTTGTATGAATCATGTTGATTGAACTACAGGATATTAGTACATTATTATGATTAATGTTTCCACACTCATCTGGGAACGGAACGTAAATAGTCTAGAAGTTGTGTTTATGTAAAAGACTGGTTGAAAGAAATATGCATGTGAGCGAAATAAACTCGTTTAAATACTACACATAAATCTTGAAATAATTATGTACTACACTTACATTTTCAAATTGAAAAATACAGTACCGCAGGTATTAAGAATTAAGGGACTGAAATTATTCCTTGGTTTTTTTTTTTTATTTAGTGTTCTCCTTGTGACGGAGGTCCTTCCTGAGTTGGTAGGCTCCAATCCAAGTAAAAATCTGAGTATTAATAATATTCGGTACGTGACAGGAAACCGGCAGTGAAGCAATGCTTGCATTGCTTTTCGCCACGTGAGTGAGATTACCGGATACCCTAACCCTTCGCTCTCCCCCCTCTTCCCCTACTCCCACCTTAAATGGCGGCAACGCACTAGTGACTCTTGAGTTACAGGTGCCCATGGGCGGCGGTAGTCATTTACCATCAGGTCACCCGTCTACTCGTTTGCCCCCTATACAATAAAAAAAAGCGAACAAACTCAATGAACATGGAAAATTTACTAACTTTTAAACTTTTGCGGTCCATGATATAATTATGTATATATTCGGGAATTAACGCGATCACGAAATAGCAAGCAGAAACATCAGGCAATTCAGAAGAAGTATGTAACACCTTTTCCGTAATCGCGTCACCCTGTATACATAATGGAAAATTTTAGCGTCATATCACGGTAGAAAGCCACAAGGATCAGTTAGTTCAACCATTCAAAGCACCTATAAAAAATTTAAATAAACTTTTAAATGTTTAAGACCACTTAAATATGTACCGTTACATCAAGCATTACATATCTTGTAACAGGACTGTGGACACCCGTAATAACACAAAATGACATAAAAATGAACACAAAGCTGTAAGGGCATTAATAGTTCTTTTATGAGGTCGTGATGTCTGCTCATGACCCTCGGTCTATGGGTTTAGGTTTTCCATTTTATCGTCATGGTTGTTTTTTTTTTTCAAGTTGGTGAACAGGCACACGGGCTACCTGGTAGAAAACGTTTACCGGTGCCTATTGTGTTGCCAACCTGAGCTCTGGTATATCTATTCACCAACAAAAACAAAGGAGTGGGCTTGTGTCTGTAGAGTTGAAGTACCGGAGCTTTGGAGGTTCTCTGATTCTATATAAGTATGTTTATCAGCAGTCTGGTTACCATTGTACAGGCTCTGCCTAGTTTGGGATCAGACGGCCGTGTGTGAGATGTGTAAAGTTATTATTATTATTATATTATGGGTTTAAAAATATATTTTAAACCGTTACGTCTAGTTTCCTGATCGATTTCAAATTAATAATGTTTTTAATTTGGTAACTTTTTTAAGGCTGTAACGCAATTTTTTGTTTTTTTAATTTATTATTGAAGTGAAAACTTCATTAGGCACGTTTGTGCACTTTTGCTATGGGGAAAAAGCACTGAACTCGTGACCGTCACGCTAATAATACATATATAGATCCACTAGAGGGCGCTAATCTAAACATTGAGTTCTAATGTTACCAACCTGCTAATTTGACGTTTCAAGCTTGTCGTTTCGTTTAAGTTGTCACTTCTGTCGGCAGTCCCGCGACTGCCTATTTTTTTTTATTATTTATTTGTTTTTATTAAGAATTTCAATAGCTCAATTCGTACAAAAAATACACTTAATTTGTAGGTGTCTCTGGTAAATGATAGCACCGCCTGTCCTTACTTAAAAAAAAAACAGAACAATTCAAATAAATACTTTTTGATTACTTGTTCTTAATTTGAATTATAAAAACATAAGGTTCATTATCTCAGACATGGTCCGTCGGTAATATATACTACATATGGATTGAAAGTACAAACGTATGATGATAGAATATTGATCGTATCATATATTGTATATACTATCTAGTGAAGTATGAATAAGTCCTCAACAGTTACTTGGCTGGTACCTACTTATGCATATCTTATGAGTTGATACGTCAATCATAAGCTCGACGGTCAATATCAGGCGTGAATTTCATAAGCGAGAGCGTTTGAATTTCGATTTTTAAATTTTGGGTATTTACACGCTTTCATTAAGTATTACACGACCTCCTTATATATAGCAGTGATCGGTGCCAAGAACGCTATCTATACCAATTATGTTACATGTACATTGTATATTGTGCGCAGATTATGAGCAGAAAAAAATTATCACCATGTCTACGATCTTTCCAACATGAACATACATATTTAGAAATAACAAAATAATAAGACCCACGTGTTTCGTTTTTTTTTAAAATGGCCCCGATCATTATTAAATAAATCTATTATAATAAATCTTAATATATAAATTATTTTGTCCATTATAATTGTTTTTAAAAGCACAACTATTTTTCGGAGCTTACAGATATAATGGGCATATAGTATTTTTATTTTATTAGATAGAAACATAACCGTCAATCCATTGAACTTGGATCGGAGATCAAAAGATTCGAAATAAAAAAAAAAAAATACAATCCATGGTAATATTACGTTTCATTACCCGCTTCCGCTTATACCATAGTCACACACAAAGACCTTATGTCATAAAACAGTGACACGTCCAATAAATGTTATCATTCGCCCATCGTATCCACGAGGAAGCGACGATATATCGGCGGAAATGGCGATACGCGACTGACCTATTACAGTCTGCAAGTTATCTAGACGTGAGGCTCAGATTATGTACATTTGGACGAAGCTTCTTGACACTACTTAGAGCTTACTAGACAAGTTAAATCGTAACTGAATTTTACGTTTAATATTATAAACGCGAAAGTTACTGAGGATGGATGGATGGATGTTTGTAACTCTATCACGTAAAAACGGCTGGACAGATCTCGATGAAATTTTGGCACAAAGATAGATTATAGTCTGCCTAAATCCCGGTGCCCGTGGATTGATTATACTAAAATGTCCACCCCTTCCCCTCTCTCCCCACTCTTCCCCTACTCCCACCTTAAAGGGCGGCAACGGACTTCTGACTCTTGAGTTGCAGGTGCCTATGGGCGGCGGTAGTCATTTACCATCAGGTGACCCGTCTGCTCGTTTGCCCCTATGCCATATAAAAAAACACACTTGGGAAAAGGCGCGGAGGATGATGGTTGACAGTTAGTTTCTTTACACTAACAAACGAAATCTGTGTACCTCTCTACGAAATCTGTGTACCTCTGTACGAAATCTGTATACCTCTGTACGAAATCTGTATACCTCTGTACGAAATCTGTGTACCTCTGTACGAAATCTGTGTACCTCTGTACGAAATCTGTGTACCTCTGTACGAAATCTGTGTACCTCTGTACGAAATCTGTGTACCTCTGTACGAAATCTGTGTACCTCTGTACGAAATCTGTGTACCTCTGTACGAAATCTGTGTACTGTTCCGATTTTCAGGCAACAAGAGAAACATTTCATGAATCTTTATGAATAGGTACATTATGGCATCATTTTGTTCAATCACATTTCAAGGACTCAATAATTCACATCATTATTTAAACTGTAACTGTTTTCGTAAATAATCTAACAAGCTAAACCCAGTATTCAAATCGAAATAGATTTATATATTTATAAAATTCCTTGACTGTATTTCAAACACTCAATAGTCTCTAACTCTTACTTGTATAGAGAATTCATACTTACTATACCAAGTATCTAGTACAAAGTCGAAAGGCGATAGTTCACTGAATTGTAATAAATGTTTTGAACTTTTGAGTCTCATTTCGCTCTATCTAGCTCTCTCTGTCGCTTAAAATTATTTCGGGGATATTTTTTAGGTCATATTCATCGAATTAAACATCTATTTTCTAAATTCTCGTCGCCTTTTTTATAAATGTGAATAAACAAAATGTCGCGAATCCGAAGGTCGTATAATATTTTAGTTGACTTCTTATGCTGTCGGTAGTTTCGTTTATTTATTTTGCTTTTATTTTGTTTACATATGCTTGAGTTTTGTTTAAGTTGGGTAGAGAATCGATAGTGAACAACCACACAAGCAAAAATGTATCGATAAAATAAAATGAATATTAAAAATATTTTAAAAACTTAAAGTTTGTTTAAAAACTACTACATATATACCCAGAAATAAAACATAACCCTTCCTTGCAGTCGCGATATCTAGGAGCAATATTTTTCGACGGCTAGAACATTAATCTATATCTAAAGAACTCCAGATGATCACATTATTAATCTAATAATACATATTATAAGTTATTCAGTAAACACATTACATCACAACAGTTAAATATAGAAGTTACGTTAATAAACATAATCGAACAGTGTTCTGCCAGCACTTGCAATAAATACAAATTGTATATTTTGTTGCAATTGATATGAGCTTCGGATATGGAAATACTTGATACTGACTTACGTCAATAGTCAGGTGTAGAATGTTTTCTAAAAAAAAATTTTAAGAATATTTAATATTCACTCCTTAGAGGGGCGATTCTTCCCCTATACCATTAATACACGTGTACAGTATATGATACTATTGTATAAACATACTTGACGTGTATCGTATTAATTGTGTACCACATTTTACGTAAATAATTATTCGAGGTTGCACCCGCGTCTATGGTCACTGCTCATATGGGTCGAAGCGAGGGCGCCTCTAAAGTTTTTTTTAATACATAATAATACAATCAGTGTCTATAAACACTGGCAACATCAGTAGTGTCCCTTGCGTGTTGCCAACTCTACCCAGTAGTAATCTACTATTCCCTACCAATTCAAGAATTTATGTTTGTTCGTTACTTTATTACGCAGTACGATTTTGAACAGGCAGGATTCTTCTAGGATGTCTAGGTTCAATGAATTCCCTTGACTCTTAATTGAATATAAAATGTACATTTTCTCATTTGTATGTATGATGTTTTACCATTAGTTTTTATTCTGTCAATAGACACACGCTACGCATAAGGATGGGCTTTTTGAATATTATGTATGTATATGTCATACTTGTTCGCTTCCTTGTTAGTGGCGGGAAAGACGACTGTCTGACTCCTAGTGCTGTTCATTTGCATATGAAACAACGGAAATAACTATTAATTTTTTTTGGAATCTTGTAATTGCTATTTCTAACAATATATTTTAAGAATTTATCAACAGTTTATAAACTTGCTTAAGCTTAACGCCCCACCAACATTTATCTCAAGTACGCTATGTCGCTATTATTCATACCATATGTTAAACTAGCATACACAATATGTGTGTACCAAATCTTATCCATCCTTACGTAGCGATCCTTATTGCAACAGCACGAGAATTGAATAGCAAACATCTTCAAAACATTTACATTATAATATTAGTCGAAATCAGATTTTTTATTATTCTTATACAAAACCCTCATAAGTATAGAAATTATGCTTTGAACTGGTGAGTAAGATTACCAGTCCCTCGGGACAGAGAAAGGTGACGGTACCGTACGACACGTCTAGCGTTGCGACTTTCGCATCTGACGATTCTACAGACAGTAAAAATTTTTTTGCCAATAGTGGTGATTAACAGTGATCTTTCGTGGGATCCAATCCCTATGCACGTTGGTACAATAGGGATAAAACATTTAATTTCCGTATTAATAGCTAATACGGAAATTAAATTATCGATACCATTTGATTATTTGCTCCATCTCTACTTACTAATACTATAAACACGCCATCAAAGCTGACGTAATAATAACATCGATGATGACAACCAAATTCATGCTCGTCTTATGCAAATCGCGTCTTACCTGACCCGGCTACTGAACTTGGAAAAACGCGTTCAAATTCAAGGTGCATCCTGTATGTAAATTCAGAATAGAATATTACATAATTTTAAAAGGAATATACAAGTACTTTATTATTGTTCTAATAAAATATGTATTAGCATAGAATAACTAATAAGATTTCATATCTACTATTTATTATAATATACACATTGTTATCAGCATACCATAAAACTGATATTTAAGCAAAATTTGTAATATATGAAGTGTTCTGGAGCTGTACGACTGTACCTCCAACCACTGCTTACAAATCCTACCACATAATTTTACAGAATCAGTGATCAATGATCAAAATCAAGTAATGATCCTAAATAGTACACAATAGTATCACCCACAAAGAATATTTTTATATAAATTTCTCTAAAAACATCTTAGATAGCAAAAGTGTTCTGCAACTACATCCAAAATGAGTCGAATTTAACATTAAATTTAATTATTGTAGGAGATAAATCTCGATAAACTTGTCCTTATAGGTTCCATCACTAGTAAGTTCAATCGCTAAAAAACTTCAAACAGTATTTAAACAAAAAGAACAGAACACGCGACAAGAATTCCAAATTTGAATTTGTATTTAGTTCTTTTCATTGTCACACGCGTTCTATTTTCGTATCTGTATTCTACACAGACAGTGTTCTGATTCGATCGCCCTTTTGCGTACTTGATTTCGAATTTACTGCTACTTCAAAGAAAGGTATTTAAAATAAGACCTCATTACATTCTCATAGGTATTTATTTAGTTTCGACATAAACGTAAGAACCTTATAGTTAATTCATCTAAAAAAACTAGGTACCAAAAAGTTTCATTTCAGATAACCATATTTTGACTATGTTAATATTGGCAACCCAATATCGTTTTTATTTTCAACAAAATTACTTACTACAAAGCATAGGAATTCCACATCATAATATAAACCTTAAATTTATTGTAATACTAAGAAAACAATTTTCCCATTTGGCAAGCAACGGTTTATTGATGTTTTCTACGGAAATTCAGGGGATTCGTTCAGGAATGTAGTATATTGCAGAAATCGAATCTGTTGAAATATTTTAGAGTTATTCTTGGCAGTCACGTCGGTCCTTCAGTAACACAAAACGCATTCAGACTGCGAAGATCACCATTTACTTTATTTATTTCATGAAATTCTAGTCTTACACTTGCAAAGTGCTTAAATTAGCTGAATAAAACATTCTGGCATAGTTGGAAGAAATTAAGTTTAATATCGGATATCTTTATCCGTCGAATAATGTTATAATTATATGTAGTCTTATAACTTTATATAGTGTAACAGTAAGTGGAACTGGATATTAATAATAATAATTTTATTTACACATTTCGCGAAGAAATTTTGGCATGCAAATATAAGTTTGGTAATTTAAGATATTACTATGAGTAATCCTACTATTATTATAAATGTGAAAGTTTGGATAGATAGATGGATGGATGGATGGATGTTTGTTACTCTTTCACGCACAAACCACTGAACCGATTGGGATGAAACTTGGTACGTAGATAGCTGGAGGCCTGGATTAACGTATAGGCTACTTTTTGTCCCGATATTCCCACGGGATCGGGACTTACGATGGTGAAACTGCGGGGTGCTGCTAGTACAATATATAATCTGACATCTAGAGCGTACAATTTTATTTTATGAAACGCATTGCTTCTCGTATTTATCAAATGTTTCGAAATATAAATTAAAATAGATATTACATCTATAACACACACCATAATATCTATTATCTGAAGGTCTGTTTTGGCCTTTAAAAGGATTGTTTAAAAATATCACTATTAAAATTTAAAGTATATTATATCTACTAGCTTTTGCCCGCGGCTTCACTTGCGTTAATGTTATAGATTTTGTCAATCAATTAACCATCCACTTTGGTTCACGAAAATTATTTGTCAAAATTATTACATATACTACTTGACACTCATAATTATACTTTTACTTAATATGTATGATATTGGATATAGTATACTTAAGTTTATGTTTGTATCCCACTAATACTATAAATGTGAAAGTTTGGATGGATGGATGGATGGATGTTTGTTATTCCTTCACGCAAAAACCACTGAACCGATTGCGATGGAACTTGGTATGTAGATAGCTGGAGACCTGGATTAACGCATAGGCTACTTTTTATCCCGATATTCCGACGGGATCGAGACTTACGGGGGCGCTGCTAGTTTATATATGTTTATGGTAAAGTACTGACATAAATTTATAGGAAGTAAAGTAGTTGAAAATACAGAATATCTTTTTATTTTCTATTTATTAGCAATGAAAAAATATTGTTACAATTTATTACACCACCAACTATCACTGTCTCTCTGAATCATTTTGATCCATCCTAAGGTTGCCTGAAAGAGATTGCAACTCGCAATAAGGCCGCCTTTTGTACATTATCTGTTTCACACATGTATGTATGATACTTCTACTGTAACTATGGTGTACGAATAAAATGTTATCTATCTATCTATCTATCCCTCGGGAAGAGTACTTTTTTGGGATGAAAGGTACCCATGTAATTTTATGTACCCCTGGCAAAATGTATTAAAAATGTCATCATGAATGCGTAACAAACTACCAATTCACTTTTTAATTTATAAAAATAGTAAGGAATATCTAGTAACAGTATTTAAAAATAGAACGGTTTATTTTGACTCATTGCCATTATTGATAAAGTGACTAATGTTATTTACGCAGTCTGTGGTGTTCTTGATCACGCTTCGCGCTTGACCTATATCATTGACATTATTAGATATACGAAGACGTTGTCAATTTGATACTTTAAATGCAAGCATCCATGAGATTTGAATTCAAGAACAATAGAACTAGCTCGTGCTAATAAATATATTGGGAGCTAAGTCTTATAAGTTATATAAAACAATGGTTACCTATTGTATTAATCCTTAAAATCTTTATAAGCAATAATCAAGAAAATCTTACATTTTATATGAATTGTCAAAAATAACGAATTGACAGACTATTTTCACTTGAAATGTCGACTAAAAAAACGAATTATCAAACCGAATTTATTAGATAGCAACTGGAAAAACCAAAACTTCTAGCTCATACATTATTAAATATTTCATACTAATAGATAGAATAAAAAAATCTACTAGAGGACGTGTACAAATGTATAAAATTCGATATAAAATGTATAACTCTCACTATTTGCCAAATCATTATATTTGTTGAGAAGTCCTCTCACTCTTGCCAGACATAACAAAATGGCGAGCTATCACTTTTTAATCTGAAGTTTTTAGTATAGAAAAATAAACATAACGTCAATTATTTCAATGAGTTGTCTTAATATCTATCTATCTAAGCTGTTATGTTTCACTGCTACACCCGTGTTTTACAAGATTCTATCAGGCAATCAAAATTACTGCTTGTTATAGCAGTAATAATTATCAAATTAAATGTTTTACTAGTAATGGCAAAAGTAGTATTAAAAGCATTGATTACGATACTATATAGTAGTTAACAAAAATTGACGAGGAATGCGACTTTTTCTTTTTTTTTACGAAATACATTATTATAATTTTTGTCAACTACTTTTTAAATTTATTAAAAAAAACAGCCAGTCAAAGGACTGCACGTCAGAAGTGAAAACATGACTTCACAATGTATTTGCATATACATACACACACACGTGTGTGTGTGTATGTATATGCAAATACAGATGTGTATCTGTATATATATAATTAGGTTAAAAATAAAAAGTAGGTAATAACATATCTAAATGTATACATAGGGTACACTGGAAGTTCTGCGCTCCTGGCCGCTAATAAATGTTTGAATTTCGAATGTTATATTTTTTTAAATATAAGAAACTCGGCTCCGTCTTACGAATCTTCGATCAGGTCCCGTGTCCTGACGCGAGTTTAACATTTTTTACCCATCCCAAAAAGTGCACAACGCCGCTAAAGAAGTTTCTACTTCAAAAATATTATTAAATTCGTCGTTTACTCGTCGTAATCTTAAAAAATGCATTTACTATGGTTATTACTCATTTACGCTGAAATGGCTGAATGGGTTTAGATGTAATAGAGTACACAATATGAACGAATTGAGATGTTATATAGCATACTGATAGATTGTATTTCAAATTAACACACAGGGGACAGAGATCCACGCAGGGGAAGCCTAGGTAAAAGTTAGTAAAATAATAACAGGAATATAATTTAAAAAGTTTCGTAAATTTTCGACAGTAAACAAGTGAGTGACCCGGTCTCAATGTGACTGGTGCCAACATTGAAACTTGTAAAAACGTCAATAATTATCTGCAGTTAGGAATTAGGACAGTTGCCAATATTAAATTAAATCGATGAATGTTCATATCGATATACGTGTTTGGTCCATTAACGTTCGTCAAATGGGAGTCTGGGTTCGAATCTTATGATGCATTAATCTAATCTTACTTTATGGCAGTTTAACTATGGATAATTTGTATTATGAGGAGTTTATATATCGTAATGAATACTGAAATGGAAGCTACTTGTGTATCTGTTACAGCTAAAAGCCGAAGTACGGTTACACCTAGCTGTAGCCGGCTAAACCTAGGTGTTGCCGGTAGCAGTTGGTTAAACTTAGGTGTATCCTTTTTATTCATGGCTAATACCAGGTGTAGCTGGTTGCATTTGGCTGAAACAAGGTCTAGCCTTTTTTCTACTGGCTACAACGAGATATAGTCAATACTTTATTGTTAAAACTAGGTGTGGTATCTAGATATTGTAGAAAAGTTAAACGATTTATGCCGCGTTTCTAAAATCAAGAAACGATTCGTTTTGCTTACGGACGGTAAAATTTTCGTTGAAAATTCGAAGAAATTTTGCCCTCTGTGAGCAAAACGAATCGACTGGACAATCAACTACCTACCTACCGAATATAGTCATCTATATTCGGTAGTTGATTGTCCAGTCGAATCTGTTTCTCTTTAACCTCAAATATGATTTTATGACGTCATACGTGCCTCGTCAATTTATTTACTTTTAATTTTTGTGTAGACAATTAAAAAATAACAACCAATTTGAAAATAGCCACTAAATTGTATTGTCACTCTTATATCTCGTACTTTTGTAAGGACTGACAAACAGTTCATTTTAAAAATGAGAAACTAAAAGTTTTCAAATTCAAATATCTTTATTTCATGAACTTCCTTAAAAAATACTTTAAATAATCTTTTTATAAAAACTATAATCAATACAATGTCACTGCAACAATAGATTGCTTTGTCAAAAGTGAAAATACTGTAACAATAAATCCCACTAATATTATATATGTGAAGTTTGGATGTATGATATTGGATATAGTATACTTAAGTTTATGTTAAAGTATTATAAATGTGAAAGTTTGGATGGATGGATGGATGGATGGATGTTTGTTCATCTATACGCAAAAACCACAGAACCGATTGCGATGAAACTTGGTATGTAGATAGCTAGAGATCTGGATTAACACATAGGCTACTTTTTATCCCGATATTCCCACGGGATCGGGACTTACGCGGGTGAAACCGCGAGACGCTGCTAGTAACAAATAATATCGTACTGCAAATAGTTAAGATCACTATCTGCCAGTGTCGATCTATAACCATTTCCAAGCAGTTGAGCCTTGCGAGAAGAAATTGTTTTTTTTCTTAGCTGGAACAAGACATATTGTCACTTGGTCCTTGCTATTACTCATAGTTATTGAGACTATGTAGTCGTCAGATATTCGATAATGCAACTACTCATACAATCTGATAACGGGAATTTTTGTTATCGTCTTTTCATCTTTTAAGTATAATGTAGATACGATGACAATGATACAATGTCAAAAGAACTTATCATGTTAATCTAAATAAAAATAGAATTACATTTCATACGTCATAGCAACTTTACCAATAATAATAACTTGACACATCTCACACACGGCCTTTTGATCCCAAACTAGGCAGAGCCTGTACTATAGTAACCAGACTGCTGATAAACATACATATATATTTCTAAATACACACATATTAGAGATAAAAATTTACACCCATACACAAAACAAATGACACATCACACAATTATTTATCCTAGGTGGGAATCGAACCCACGACCTCTGGCTCAGCAGTCAGGGTCACTAATCACTAGACCAACAGGCCAGTCAATAGGTACGGCAAAAGTCGACCAAATGCGTCAACCTAACTAAATTATTTATTTCGAAACAGCGTTATTTTATCACTTTACCGCAAAACGCATTACATCTGCTGACAATAAGAGTAGGTATCAGGTGGCGGGATGTATAAACTGTATATATATATTTTTTCGTTACGTCACGAAAACACTCGCACAATTACTTTTGCAAAATATTATCTATCTAATACCCTTAAACGAGCAATTGTTGTATATATGTATATTATTATGTATAATCTGAATCTAGGAAACGGCTCCAAAGATTTTGATGAAATTTTGTATACAGATACAGTTTTGCATTTTATGTTCAACTGCATAGTTGTATTTCCTGTAAAAATTCAATTTTCCAAAAAAAATACGATTTTACAAAAAAAATACCGAGCAAAGCTCGGTTTTCGAGGTACTAAATACTTCTAGACAGAGTCACACACTTCGTTATTTTAGTAACCGCCATTAGGCGACTTTTTTTTATTTATAAACAAACCTAGGGCTGCCATTCGTCCGGGTTTCCCCAGATTTGTCCTACTTTAGGAGCGTCCGGACGGGGTTTTCAAAAGGTGTCCGGTTGAAACCCGGACACTCTGTGTCAGGTGAAAATTATAATTGTCAGATGAATCGTAAACAAGCTGTTTAAATTAATAAAAAAATGTAAGTGGAAATTGCGTTTTTATCATTTTGGTATCCGGGAAAAAAAACGCTGTTTCACACATATGTTTTTGAAGTTTTTGTCCGGCGGTATTTTAAGTGATAGCAGGTCTATCGCGACGCACCTAAAAGGCAAGTAGTTACTCCAGGAATATTAGCTAAGTTACTCTTCTATAAAAAGGTAACAGCAGTATCTAAAACGCCATCAATTAACGCTTATAACTCAAATATTCATAATTTTACGTCTTTTGATAATATTTTTTTATCTAATTTATTTCGACTTTGTTTCACAATCACTAAGAGAAAAAAAATAAAAGGTTAACGTACCTTTCTTAACACCTAGATTACCTTCTTGTTTCATCATTTCAAACTTCAATCAGTCACGTCACTTATCCCGACCCAAAAATGGCGTCACTTATCTGTTTACCGCTTTCCCTCCATCAGCACTAATAAAAACCACTCACAAACAGACTCAAAACTCAAGATTGACTAACAATAAAATGTTCCATCACTTGAGTCATGCGCTAGAATAGACTCTTTTTCTTAATAATTCCAGTGTCTAATCGGCAGCGTGGGCGCAGGCTAATGTAACCATATTTTACTTGGCTTTTGACAGATATCGCGCCCTAAAACACTTGTAATGTGAGTGGTAGCGCCACCTATAATAAAAAATATAAAACGCGGGATTTGTTTTTTTTTTAATTTGAATAATGATTGAGATGTGACATTTATTATGCACATGAGAACTTTATTGCTGTGGTTAGTTTTATTTGATTTGCTAAAACTCGATGCGATATTGTTTTTATGTATACCTATATTACAATCTTTAACTTAAAAGAAATTACAACAACCGGATTCAATAAAAGGTGTATTCTTCATCCCTTAAATTTCCACCCTTACAGGTGGAATATTTTCTTTAAATTTAAATGGAACCAACCTTGAGTACGAATAATTATTTTTTTTTGTTATTGAAATCGGTTTACAAATGGCGAAGACATCGTGTAAGAAACCCAAAAAAGAACAGTCGAATAAACAAAAAACAAGAAATAAGTATACAAAATATATTTACTTGAAATTAAAAACTTTAGTTAACGTTAAATCCTGAGTAGTTAAGTCAGTGGTTTGGTGAATATCTAGTAGCCATTGTAGAAGCAATTAGTTTTCCACTAATAAGATCTGTTTTGCGAATCGCGCACTGCTATTCATAACCAGAAGTTAAATAATAATACTTATAATAAAAATAAAAATTAGCAAGAAATTCGAAATTATATAAATTTTAGTAATATATGTATATAGTACCTAGCAGAATAAGGATAATGCTGAAATTTTTATCTCTGAATATATTTCATTGCCATTCCTGTTATTAATCAAACTGATTTAGCTACATTATAAATTCTGGAAAGATTTTAGACATGAACATTTTCTTTAATTTGATGTTTACAATTTTCTAAAAAGACAAGCGCGCAGTTTTATGAGGTCATCTAGCGACCCTTGGATCATTCCCAAGCACGGAAATTGTCTTAAAACCCCTATACATTTATTACTATAAATATGCAATGTTGAACATTTTTTATAGACATAAGTTGCCAAAGAAGCATACAACCTGCTTGACGATAAACGCTGATCGATACCTACAAACAGTCGCAATACCAATAGTGTGAGTTACACATTACAACCCTGTTCCCCTCCCTTGGAACTCTGACAACCATACTCACCGAAAAAAAAAATCGGCAGTCATGGGACTGCCGACAGAAGTGAAAACTTAAACGAAACGACGAACTTAAAACGTCACGTTAGCAGGTTGGTGACATTAATTATTAAGGAGCTGACAGAACTCAATGTTTAGATTAGCGCCCTCTAGTGGATCTAAATATCTATTATTACGAGTCACGAGTTTAGTGCTTTTTCCCCATAGCAAAAGTGCACAACGTGCCTAAAGAAGTTTGCACTTCAAAAATAGCACTATAGTAGTGACGTCTATTGTGATAAAAGCACAAGGCGTGTGAAGCCAAGACATAAATCACTACATATTATAAAACAAAGCCCCCCGCCGCGTCTGTCTGTCTGTCTGTCTATTCGCAATAACTCAAAAACTACTGAACGGATTTTCTTGCGGTTTTCACCAATAGATAGAGCGATTCATGAGGAAGGTTTAGGTATATAATTTGTTAAGGTTGTGTTTAAATTGGTTGAAATATGATGATGATTGTTGAAGATGTCTCTGCTACCCGTGCAAAGCCGGGGCAGATTGCTAGTAAAAGAAAACGCTGTCTATTGAAGGTAGATTCTTCCTAAGTTGGGCTCTGTGTCCCTGTCGGGCTCGGCTCCCTTAATAAAAGCATTTTAAGTATTAAAAGTTGTTTGTAATAAAAAATCAAAAAGCCTGGTAACCGTACTATAACTTCTTATTGAAATTAAAATGATACGAAGCATTTAAAACTACATAATGCTTCAATGGTTATTTTTTTCTACTCATCTTTGATTCAAAGTAATATCGTGCTTCCGGCTACTTTGATATAGTTCAGGAGTTTTCAGAATATTGCGTTCATATATTTATATTGTTACGATCGATAAAAAAATATGACTTCGTAGAATTCTGCATGTATGAATGAAGTATATTTTTAGTTCGTTATAAACTATTGATGAAATATCACATTTCATTGGCGATATCCGTTTATTGAAATATGTTCTTAATATCTGGAACTGCGTTGTTCATGCTATTGCATAAGTTGGCGCTAATCCTTCCATTAGCCAGTTATGTAGACCCCATTATAAAACAAACGAAACAAGTTCATAATGTGCTTTTTGAAAATCGTTCTGAAAATTTACCGTCCATTTAATAAAGTATTTATAATAGTTATGAGTGGTATCGTTGGCAACACAGACGCATGATATTTAAAAAATCTACTATCAAAGTAGGTACATCGTTTCTGCGACGTACTTAATAAACTATTGAACTCATACTTAACTTACTTACTGCCTAGTTTGGGATCAGACGGCCGTGTGTGAGATGTGTGGAGTTATTATTATTATTATTATTTTTCTCTTTATTAACTTTTACAAAACATATAAATTACATTTTTAAATACATTATTATATAAAAAAATATATATTTAAAAATATAAAAAATAGTGTCCCACCGGTATCGGGTACAGGGACCAAGCTACCGGTGGTTATTATTATTATTATTAAATACATAATTATTGTGAATGTAGTACTTACGGCGTGCGTGAATAGAGTGCGCAAGCTGCACGGTTGCCACGGCATTCAAAAAATAACACTGCTGTCAAGTGTGAAGAAATATCTCAGCATTGTAAAAATTGATTTGTAAATTATACTACATTTAGTAAAACTTTACTTTGATACTTCTATTGAACTATAAACAGCCTAAATACTCTAAATCATTCTATGCATCTATGTATGTAGAATGTACTTATTGCAATAGGATTTTATTTCCAAGAAAAGATGAAGAAAATAATTGAAGATTAAAATGAAAAAGGATAGGAGTCGTTGTATATCACCCATTTTTTGTCGTTTACAATGTTTTTGTCACATGTTTTAGATAACTAAAGACAATGAAATGTATTCCTTTGCACGATAAGTCTCTAATCTGATTTCTAGGATAAGCTAAAGCTACTTAAGTCATCTGTTATTGAAATTTGTTTTCTATAGACTAGCTGTATCGCACAGTTTGCCGCGCATTAATTTCGTCAATAACTTTTTTTTATTTGTCCTAGATAAGCAATCATACGGTTCGTCTGATAAACTGAAATACTCGCATCTACTTTCACTTAAGAATTGCCAAGCTTGTCTACTCAACATTTGGTTACCCCTTTGCAACCTTCTTCGTCAATTCTTAATATCTCTATATTCATACTAAGTATTCTCTTTCCAAATAGCATTTTCATCACTTCTCACCAAATGTCTATGCCATCACAGACGCTCGCTTCTTACTTTCGTTTTTTATTAAATTCATATATTTTTAATCACGCTTTAAAACAGAACCGGGAGGTATTACGAATCCTAAGATTATTAAATGCGACAGCTGCTAATAATACACACAAGCTCATATTACAAAAACGGTAATGCCATTTTTATCAGCTAATAGCAAAAATATGTTTGGCAAAAACCAAGAAATAATGAAACCCGATGACCATAAATATCAATTTATTCGTTCATAAATCTATACCACCAATTAAAGAACAGCACGAACTACATCTCTATTAAGGCATGTGTTACGTCTGTAGAAGGTAGCTACAGATTAAAGGCAACATCTATATTGTCTGTTATTTTTTTCTACTACCTCCTAAACCACGTGTTCCGCACGTTACACCGGAAAGAATAAAGCCGTTTGGGAACAATGGAGTCGCTATGGTGCAAAAATTGCATTTGTGGGGAAATCTTATTTGTAAAATTTGTTGTAAATTATTATTTTATATTTTAAAATTTAATGACCTGAAAAGTTTTAAGGTAATATTTAAAAAAAAAACTAAATTAAGTAATATGTAAATTTTGTGTCCATGTCTTGTGTGTATATTTTTATTTTTTTTTTAAATCTTATGAATGAGTTCTTAAAATGTGTTAGTATATGAAATAAGTACTATTTTTTAAACACAAGGATTACATGATCAGGCAGTTTATGAAAAATCTGGTCAGAAATATACTGGAAACCTGTGTGCATGTGCAGTAATGATAAGGTATTATGATGATAAGGTATTATGTTGTTGTAATTTGTTTCTTAACTATCATAATAAAACACCGTTTTATTTAAATAGAACATAAATAATATGAAAAAATCACGTATACTGACTCTTATGATGTTTTATCAGGTAACCTACAAGTACAAGACTTTTAGATTAGACGACTATGTGAGTAGGTTTATGTACATTTAAAAAAATGTAAATGAAATCATTTTTTGCAATTGTTTACTTATTAGTGTAATATATTCTGAATACAATATTTCTTGTGTACAATACATATTAGCTATTGTATTCCATAAACTATCTATATCAAAGCGTTAGATTTTATTCATTATTTTTCTTATAATTATTAATCTAGCATAAACTAATCTTGTAAACTTTTACTTAACTGGAACGGTAGGTATGCAACATATGAATTTTGTGTTGTGATATATTTATTTGTAAATCTTTTGAGATATATTTTGAAATGCATCTGAAAACAATTTTCAAATCTTTAAACTAAACACGTCTCCATCCCATCTGCTATTCTATCAGTAACAAAAACACATTGTTTGCCACGTGTTACGCGTTAGGACGCCGCGCGCCGGGTGAATGCTAAAAGATACACTGGTTCGACTCCCGATTGAATATCATTTGCCAGGACATGGCTTTTGTAAACGCTGATTTATCGCTTGTCTTGCTGTATTTTTTTACTAATGGCTCGGGATAGTTAATTAGTATCCTTAAAAATAGGCAGCTTTTATAAGTTAAAATGTAAGGATTGAAATTTTAAATAGTAAATGTATTTACCTGTGTATAGTTTTTTATACGATTTGTTTCTAATACTAAATGATAAATTTATTTTTATTGATTTTTTTTCTAACTGTTGCGCATAATACACTCGTTCACGATAATACTCTTTCGGTTTATTTTATACTATACTAGCAACCCGACCCGGCTTCGCACAGGTACAAATTATACACTTAAACCTTCCTCATGAATCACTCTGTCTATTAATGAAACCGCATGAAAATCCGTTCAGTAGTTTTTCCGTTTATCGCGAACAGACAGACAGACAGACACGGCGGGGGACTTTGTTTTATAATATGTTGTGATTTTATACCAACTGACCCGCGCAACTTCGTCCGCGTTTAAAAATTTTCTCCGCTTTTGCAACATTTTTATTGATGCTCCGCTCCTATAGGTTGTAGCGTGATGTTATACAGCTTATAGCTATCCTCTATAAATGGGCTATCCAACACTAAAAGAATTTTTCAATTTGAAGCTCATTCAACCAAACAAACTCTTTAACTTTTTAATATTAGTATATATAGATTGATAGTGGTGGTCTAGTGGTTAGTGACCCTGACTGCTATGCCATAGGTCGTGGGTTCAATTCAAACTGCGGGAGTTGTCTTTTAAAAGAAAGGTATAGAAATTTTTAAAACATAAAAAAATATTGCAAAGCACATTTTTTAAACTTTTTCACGAGTACTTAAAACTTTAAAATATTTACAATACTCCTTTAAAAAATCGTATATTGTAAGTATTTCACACGCTACAAATATTTAATTCTAAGAAAGGGTACTTCATCTAATCATGCCAAAAATACAATACCCAGAAAAGCAGAGTCATAAACTCATACCGTTTGTACCTAATTATATTTTCATTTAAATGCCGCCGGTCTATATTTAATTATATCTTAAAATAACACAAATCAGCTTACCAAGTTCTGGGAATAAACACAATTCCCGCTCGGAATATCCGCAACGACACAAAATGTCACACAGCTTTCAATGTGTCCGTTTGTTACACTAATCGTCACTAAAAGTTGAAGAAACACAATCACTGAAACACCGTCACAATCAAAGTTAGTTCCGTAACGAGAAAATTCGTTAAAAGTTCTACGCACCTGCAAGACGACCGTGCGTGTCGAGCTTTGTAAGAAGACTGAAGCGAAGACAATCCGCGAGCGAGCTTTCAGCGCTGCGCGTGCGCCGTAATTGAAACCGTAGCGTGTCGCGTCTAACTACAGCTATCTCTTTCTTTTCTTTAGGTTCTCGTAGAGTTGTTTTATCTCTGACTTTGTTTAACTCTCTGTCTACGCTTGAAAATCGTGGAAAACGCAAGTAAACAGTACGTTTGTGTCATCTTACGTAATCGAAGGTGTATTTATGATATATTCTGTCTCGCGATTAATGTATTTCCACTGTTTTCCTTACGTTTTATTAATGTTGGCTTTTATTCAATGGCATGGGCGCCAATCAGTGGCAGTTGGGCACATTTTCTTTATTGAGAATAGTGGTCATTTAAAAATGTATGACAGTATGATTAAAAAATCTGCTGAATTTGGTGTCGTTAATAGATATTTATAAATTACAACGTATTTTTGTAGACCAATCAGTCACTTACAAGGGAAGCATGCTTAATTATACAGTATGTAGCTATCCGGAAGCTTCTTACAGTACATTATTGTGATTCATGTGTAACTTAATAAAAAAAAAAATTACAGTCGATCTTCATAAGTTTTTTTTCTATATTATTGCTTTATTTTAACTCGATTACTTTCGTTTTAAGCGATTTTTATGTCACGCCCGTTCATAAACTTTATATGTAAATAGTAAGAAACTAAGAATTGTGTAGAAGGAAGCTAATTTCCTTCAACAATACGGAGAATATGGTAATATTAGTGTTCTGAGTACTGTCTGTCTGGCCCTGGCTTCCTTGTAACCACAGTATTAAAATCCACGTTAAACTACATTTATTATTAGTGATGGTAGTTCAGTCTGTAGTTGTGTAAGAACGTTTGAAAGTTACTCGCCAATACATGATATATATATACATATATATATAAGACCCTGTTGAAATAGGGACGTTCTAGTAAAATCAAAACATCGATATCAATGGAGTAAAATTGTTGTTTTACTTTAATCATTTTGCGATGATATCGATACTATTTTCGGCATTTCGGATGTATAAGATTGATCTTATACTTACAAAACGTTTAACAAAAAATATACGTGTTAAAAACTCTGTCTTTTTCGAGACTGAAAGAAGGATTTTTATTCCATATATATATTTCTACTAACTACCTGGCCACGAATTGCTGTAGCTAAGTAGGTAATCGAGATAAAAACTATCCTATCTCTCAAGTTCGACCAAACTGCACACAGTGTAAAAAATTTCATTAATCTCGGTTTATTACTTTAGGAGTTCATCGCGGACAAACAACACACCACATTTTTATATATATAAAGCTAAATAGGTACGTGAGGTACACTGAAAGTTTTGCCTAACTCATTAATAAAACAATTTACATGTAAAGCAATATATTTACTGTTTTTTGAAGTATTCTCCATTACATTTTAAACACTTTTTCATTTGGTCAAACCATTTTTGAAAACATGAGGATCATTGGTCTATGGGCATGTTTTTCACGTAGTGGTTGAAAGCTATCACGGCCTCCTCCAGCCCCGTAAATGTCATACCTCTTATCAAATCTTTAATTTTCGGGAAAATGAAGAAATCGCGTGGTGCCAGGTCTGGACTATGTGCGGGATGGGTCACTAGCTCTACCTTTTCAGAAGCCAAAAATCACTTTGTCTTGTTCGCGGTATGCGCCGAAGCATTGTCATGGTGCAATAGGATGCGACTTCTTGGTCGTTTTTCCCTAACTTTTTCAAAGACACTGCGCAAATAAATGGTGGTGTACCACTCAGCACTATTATAGTTGTCTTTTGTTCCTCAATGTGGATCGCGCAGACAGGACCCGTCCGGGAGAAAAAAAACGCAATCATCTTTTTGCCTACGTTTCTCGCCTGCTCAATTTTGTTGGTTGCTGTCACCTTCACCACAACACCCATACAGATGACTGTTGCTTTCTTTCCGGCATGTAACAATATATCCATGTTTCATCTCCTGACACAATGTCATACACTGCATACACAGCATTAAAAGTAAAAACATGTTGTTAAAGTACGATCACGGACCAATCAACACGAGTCCGTTTTTATTTTGGGATGAATTCATAAGGAATCCAGCGGCAACAAAGTTTACTAATTTTTAAATGTTGATGTAAGATGTTTTGAATTTGGCTCATATCAATCCCCAAATGTCCTCAAATCTTGTTGTTGCTTGAAAGTAGCCACATTTTCCTCAGTGATCGCAGTTGAGGGCCGACCTTCACGAATTTCATCATGGCGCTTCCCTCCCAAAAGCATTTTGAAGACGAACAGTGCAATCTTGCTGTGTCAGTGAACTTAAAAAATCATCGCCCTTAAATCTTTTGTAAACTTGTGATAAAAAACAATTAACAGGCGATTTCCCGCCATTGCTTTTTTTTCAACGATTGAGTTTCTTAAGTTTAAAATAATATAACATTCGAAATTCAAACATTTATGAGCGGCCAGGAGCGCAGCACTTTCAGTGTTCAGAGTTCAGAGTTATGAAGAAAATTGGTCCAGTAATGCCACGTACCTCAACAAGTAAATTTGAATGCCATATTCAAAAGTAAAGAAGTTGGTAGTTAGAATGATTTGTCCATTGTATCAAATCGGAAGTAGGTATCTGTGGTATCAGTATTTACATGTAGACCGACAGCCGTTTAGAGGTAATGCACGTCACTACTGCATCGTGCGGCGATATGCAGATAATGTGGAACATTTTATCACGAATGTCCAATTACGTAGATTGGTAAAAATGACGAATAATAGTGATTTATGTAATATGAAATGACTATTAAGCAACGTGTGTTTAACAATTACCAAAAATGCTAATGTTTCGAACAACACTATCGAAAAATGTTTGACAGTGATGTAGAAGCAAAGTGCAATCTATCGTAACATTACTATTATCGTAACATTGCATAATGTTGGAAGAATATGATTGTTTCTTAAACTACATAAATAATGGTATATAATGGTAATTGATCTATACTGTAATAAAGCCGAATAGTATGTTAGCAATTAGGATTTTATAACTTTTTTTTCCATTTAAAGTAAGACATATGATAAATGTGCAGCTTTCATTCATATTTCGAACTATTAAACTGGAAAATGCTCCACTCCACACTCCATAGGTGGTAACGTTATTATAAAGCCTAGCCTAGCCTAGACTAACACAGTCACAAGACCTTTACAAATCGGACAGCTAGAACCTGAAATCACCTCGTTCAAACGAAAAAACAAACACTTCAAACGTAAAGGAAGCATTTCAAACGTCATAATTAGATATCTAATTCCTTAATAATTATATTCCTTTAATTATCAGTCGTAAAATTGATTGGATATCCTTAACACCCTAGTTTAACAGCTAACATATCTTAGCAGGATATTAAATGTAAACAGATCGCTCAAATAAGACCTACCGCAGGCCAACCGATCGAGCTGGACAAGTTGATCAATTTATTTATCAGTTAGATCGATTATCCGTTAACTTGGAGTAACAAGGTATACCAGCAGAAACTAGACCAGACAGGATTGTCTAGACACTTACACTAACGTATGATTATGTATTTTAGATGATATCGTGATAAGATTAAAGGGAAAACGTGTGCGAAGTAAACGTCTTGTCTTAATTTTTAGCTGTCGTTGTTGATTTACTAGTAAATAAGAAACGAACTATCTAGTACTAGTACTCAACGTCTTTGATAATTACAATGAAACGAAGAGAGTTTTTGAGGATTTCACTAATACTGCTGCACCCTGCGGTTTCACCTACGTAAGTCTTGATGCCGTGGGAATTTCTGAATAAAAGTAGCCTATGTGTCTCAGGCCTCCAGCTATCTACATACCAAATTTCATCGCAATCGGTTCAGTCTTTACGTGAAAGAGATATTCATTCGTCCTCACAAACTTTCACATTTATAATATTAGTAGGATTACGCATTGGAGACACTCCATAAGACGCATATATTATGTTTTTAAGCCATTTACATATTTTTTGACGTTTTTGGTGTGAGTGGTCTTGTAGTCTTCAAAACTTAGTGATTTTACAAGTGTAAAGCTGGATTCTGACATGGTATGCAAGTACAGAAGTTGAATCTTTTGATTTACAATTAAGTGTAAAATTAAAAAAAATATATATTCCACACGTAAGACTCCACATATTTTTTTCTAAAGTTTGAAAACGTATACTTTTTGGTTACAATTACATCTTACTAGCTGCACCCGGCATGCGTTGCAATTACAATACCTTTTTTTTTCTTTTTAACGATTAAACAATGGGGGGTGCGGCAGGGGGCCCGTAAAATACTTTACGACCTATTCTCATAGCTACCAAATATACAAAAAAAAATCATCAAAATCGGTCGAGGCATTTCGGAGGAGTTCGACCACAAACACGTGTGACACGAGATTTGTATATCACTACATATTATAAAACAAAGTCCTCGCCGTATCTGTCTGTCTGTCTCTTTATCTGTTCGCGATATACTAAAAAACTACTGAACGGATTTTCATGCGGTTTTCACCAATAGATATAGGTGTCCACCATAAATTCATGGGGAAGGTTTAGGTATATAATTTGTGAAGGTTTTGTGTAAATTGGTTGAAATATGATGATTATTGTTGAAGATGTCTCTGCTACCCGTGCGTAGCCGGGGCGGATTGCTAGTACTAGATAAAAAATATTATTATTACCACCACCCAATTACCGCCACCACTAGGGCATCTGGGGTAAAGTGCAAGAAAACCATACAAATGGCAAATGGTTTTTTTTTCTCGGAACCTTCAAAACTTCACGGTGTACGTTTGGCGAAATAGAGTGACTGCAAGCCGAATGCTCCTATTTTTTGCAGGACAATGTGTTCGCTCTTACAATTAAAACCCTAAAAGAAATCGTAATTAAAGACAGAAACAATTATTGTATTTCAAACAATAAAATTCTTCAGCCTTATAAAATGAGTACAAATAATTATAGTTTAAAAAACTAAAAAACACGCTTTTATAGAAAATTCAACAAAAAAAAAATTATAGAATTATTGCATTGTCATCGGTCTTTGACAGGTGTGCAAAATTTGAATGAAATCTGGTCGTTTAAAGTGGGTCAAAATCGCACCCAAAGGAGTCGGTTACAAACATACAAACAAACATACAAGTGAAGCTAATATAAAGCGTGTAAAATATAGATTGCAATATCAGGCCGCGGGTTCGATTCCCACCCACAACAAATAATTAAGTGATGAGCATGAGCATTTGTTCTGGGTCTGGGGCGTAATTTATATAGGTACATATAATATGTATGTATTTAGAAATATATAAGTATTTTTATTAGCTGTCTGATTATCATTGTACAGGCTGTGCCTAGTTTGGGATCGGACGGCCGTGTGTGAGACGTATAAAAAAATCATTACACAGAAATATCCAAACTTACATTAATATTAATTACATTTAACTTCCTCTCTCTCAGATAAAGGGGTCGTAAGAGTTCTTTTGAAGATCTACAAAAGAAACCCTTCCTTAGATTTCAGAAGCCAATGATTTTTAGCGGTTCCTACTTTAATTTATTACTTTTAAAAAGAGGATGTTCCAGATTTGAATTACGTACATTCTAAATTCGTTTTACAAAAAATAAATCAACTCAAAGGAAAAACAAAATTAAATTTGTCTAGAATTCCTTCCCTCTGGCACGTGCTACGATTTAAAACCGGAACCGGATACTCTCGGAGTCGTAGATTTAAGTTAAGAACAGATTGGTGTCGCGACCCGCTCCGTCGATTGATTCCGCACTGATTGATTGATTGATACTCGGAATTAGTATAAAAAGTTATGTGAGTGAAAGAACGTTTGAGTATTTTGACTATTTCTATACAGGTCAAGTTTATAGATAGTATTTATGAAAAAGTTGTTTTATAAATGTAATGCAAAAGAGGCAATATCACTACATGTTATAAAAGAAAGTCCCTCGCCGCGTCTGTCTGTCTGTCTGTTCGCGATAAACTGAAAAATTACTGAAGGGATTTTCATGCGGTTTTCACTAATAGACATAGTGATTCACGAGGCAGGTTTAGGTGTATAATTTGTTAAGATTTTGTGTAAATTGATTGAAATATGTTAATGAAGATCTCTGCTACCCGTGCGAAGCCGGGGTGGGTTGCTAGTTATGGATAAACTCATGTTACACTATGATAGCCACTGTTCATTTAAATTAATTGTTTTTACCTTAGTATAGGGCCTTCCTAATATTTCATTCTGTACACTGAATTAAATAATGTGCCTTGCCCGTGCCTTAAGTAGGCATGGAGATGATGAAATTTTGGACACTATTATGACGTGTGATGAAAAGTGAATTCTCTTTCTCTGTCATCGCTTGAAAAACGCCCTAAAGTAAAACTCATCTGTAATTAATACATGGCTAGAACTTTTTGCATATTATCAGCTAACAAATTTTATGAAATTATGTTAAAAATAGCAGCGCACCAGGGTTTCACCCGCGTAAGTCACAATCCCGTGGGAATATCCGGATAAAAAGTAGCCCATATGTTAATCCAGGTCTCCAGCTATCTACATACCAAGTTTGATCGCAATCAGTTCAGTAGTTTTGGCGTGAAAGAGTAACAAACATCCATCCATCCATCCAACCATTCATCCATCCATCTCTCCAAACTTTCACATTTATAATATTAGTGGGATTACTTAGAATATGACCACCGCACAATTTCCGCAGCGTCTATTTCAGCGAGGTTGACCGCGATGTTTTCATAGCGCGAAATAGCAACAATGAGACTTCCTTGGAATACCGCCATATTGTTCCCGATTCATGGCGTCGTTTTAGTTAGACAAATATTATATACACTATTGCCTTGTGTTCCGGTGGTTGACGTTGAATAATTATTCTGAACGTGAGTGTAACAACATCTGTGAAATATTCTTTTGTAAGGACGTTGAGAGTACGACTGTTCTCGGAACTGACCGAAAAATCTAAGGAAGATTTTTTTGTAGATCTTCAAAAGGACTCTTACGACCCCTTTACCTACAGAAAAGAGAGTAAGTTAAAAGTAATTAATATTATAGTCAGTTTGAATATTTCTGTGTACTTAGCGAATATTAATTAGCTTAAAATATATTGGTACCTGTACTAGGGTAAACCTATGCCACAGGGGGTAAGTGCACTTACAGACTTTTACTACATTATGTAATTATTTAATCGTAACAATATTTATGAAACAAATAGACTTATCTATTGTAGTATATAACAATATAGTAACATTAACATTATGAGACTAGTGTTTATTTAACAACAGAAATTAAATCCTCAGTCTGGTTGTAGTCTAAACTTTGCAGATACTGACTGATAAGATTCTTTGCTTTAAAATAGTTGAGGTCATATATGGATGTCTTTTTATTTATCCTGTTGTAAAGAAAATGATCCAAAAATGCAAAAAATCTATTTGTGAATACAAACCTCGATTCCGAAAGTGTGTTCGTGGGAGAGCCATGCTTCAGCACGTATGGGCCGGCTCGACCAGAGTGATAGGCCTTACAGAAAACCGATTTTTAGAACTGCTCTTTTCAGTTTTGAGTGTAAAATTGCAAAATATGTGACGTCACAACAGGGTCAGAAAAATATGACCACCTGTGGCAAGGGGTCCAAAAATCATGAAATTTGTGCGACGTAATTTATGGATGGCCCTTTAATTTAAGTATAGAAATAGTAACTAAAACAAAGATTTTGTTAGAGGAATAAATTACGCGAAAAAATACAGTTTAAATTTAAAATGCGAGTATTTTTCAGTCACTTTCATTATGTGTGGTAAGTTTCATTATCATCCTTACTAATATTATAAATGCGAAAGTAACTCTGTCTGTCTGTCTGTCGCCCTTTCACGCCAAAACTACTGAACCGATTTAAATGAAATTTGGTACACAGATAGTATAGAGCCGGAGAAAGGACATAGGCTACTTTTTAATGCGAAAAGGGAGGTGTAAGGGGTTGAAAGGTAGGGATGAAAAGTTGTATGGAAGTATCGTCATATTTAGAGCGAGAAGCTGAAAACTTATTTTTTAGACTGTTGATTCGATATAAATACACTATTCCACGCGGACGAAGTCGCGGGCTAGTAAAGTATATGTATGTAAATGTAATTTGTACTTTCAACTATGGCCGGCTGCTATATTTACAAATATTAAAAGTTATATTTACAACTGAAACTGCAGCAATTTACTGAATGCACAAGAATCAAAACTGCCATTAACCAACGAAAGGTAAACACTTCGGCAGTACTCCATTCACGTCCATTCATATTTCATTTTCAAAACACGAATGCGGAAGCGCTAACTACACTCCACTAACTAACTCACTCACTCATTCATAACCAAGTACGAGTATAGCCGTTCTTTTAATAGACTTCATTCACTTCGATCCTGGATACTCGATGTGGTGCGTTAAATCGATTCACATTAGAACTTTGGCTTCGTCGTGGCCTTTTATTGTCGTGGTAAAGGAATACGGAACTACGATTCGATGTTAACCTCATTCACGATTATGTAGACCACCCATCACTTAAACTTGAAAACTCTAATATTATAAACGCGTATGTAATTTTATTTGTTTGTTTGGCTTTCACGCTGTAGTGGCACTGAAGTGGCACTTAAGTAATGTGATGTGAGTAACGCCGTTGTTAAGAGTTTTTGATATTACAGTCGCCATTACATTGAGCCAAGCAGTTAGCAGTAGCAGTGTCATAATTGTGTATGTATGTATTGTTGTGTATAATATATATTTATTATATATTAATACGTATGTATGTAAGTACCTAATAGTGTGTTTATTGTGTACTATGTATATCAAGCTTGGCAATAGACAGTTTTGCACCTCCGTTTTAACATTTCTACTTCACTCCAAGGTTGACTGGAAGAGAATGCCCTGGGCATTAAGTCCGCCTTTGTACAAATGTGCATGAAGTTTTAAATAAAGAAATAATTTAAGTATATACTTATACTATGTATTTGAAATATAATTATTATATATTTTATATCAAGAAGTTTGCGTATAATTCAACTTAACAAGAATGCTGCAAATAACTTTCACAACACTTAAAGTACTTATCCGAACATCATGAAAATTTGCACATACGTTGTCAATAGTACCTACAAAAAAAGACTAAGGAAAGACTCAGAAGAAAATTACTTTTCCCGAGGGATATGTGAATTGGTTAAAAAAATTCTACTTTAATGTGAGTATAGCGAAAGGCGAAAGGCAATGCCTGGCAAGTTAATAATCGAATTTCTTTTTTTCTGATTCCGCCAACAGTTTTTAGTTTTGCTGCATATACAAAAATTGCCTGCCACCATTGTTAATATAATAATGTTAACGGAAATTAACGCGATCACGTAATTAATAGGTATACCATTTCTTTGATTTGCCTGATGTTTCGACCAGGTTGCACTGGCCGTGGTCACAGGCTGACTGGCTCAGTGGTGCACGCCCTCCGTCGTCGAGATCGTGAGGTAGAAGGTTCTTCATCCACCCGCACATTTTCGAAATTTTTAATGTCAGGCAAATCAAAGGTATGTAAAACTTTGTAAATACGTGATCGCGTTAATTCCTCCTCCATTCCTCCCGTTACATAACTTTTTTTTTGTATTCATGACATGACACCTGTTTTGAAAAGGTTTTTTCTTTTTAACTTTCGGCGTAAGGCTGATAAGGCTTCAGTGTGGTTGAAGTTCCGCCATTGTTTAAACTTTCTCCTAGATGGATTCTGCGACAGAATACCGTTTAACCCAATTTAAAAAAGTGCTCATAAATCAAAAACCGATGTTGTGTGTTGAAGATATGCACTTACCCAGTAATTGAATTACGTCTTTTGAGAAGGGTAAATATGTTAGAACTATTAGTATGTTAATAACATGAAAAAATACAATAAAAATCTTTTAAAATACCGACTTTAACTAGCGATTATATTCTATTGAATAGGATTTACTGTTCCCAAGTCTGAAAAATCCTGACGACCTATCTTTAGTAAACATCTTCCATGTTGGTAGATAGACAAACAATAATATTAAAAACTTGTGTGAGGTATACACACAGCGGTCTGATTCCAAACTATGCAGAGCCTGTACTATGGTAACTAGACTGCCGATAAATATACTTATATTAACAAATACATACATATTATAGATAAATAAATTACACCCATAAGATAATCGTGCTCATCACACTATTTTCTCGAAGATGGGAATCGAACCCACTATCTCTGGCTCAGCAATCAGGATCACTAACTACTAGACCAACAAATGTTTTAAACTTCCATAGATTGTCATCTACAATTAGCCCTCTTCTTTTTCTACCAAAAACTTTGATTATCTGCGAATACATCCTTAAATGTATTTATGCTGTTATCAGATATGGATAATACAACAATATTACAATTTATGTATATGTATTACAAAATATAATAAGCGGTACATTAAAGTGTTAGAGCACAGTTTTAATACAACCCATTACTTCCCCCAGGGGGTATTAAAGGTCCATTAAGTATCCCACGCCGTGACAAGCACTATTGAATCCGAAAATCATTCATGTTGATTGATGATAACGCTTACTCTCACCAGCCGGTAAGCGTACGGATATTTTGTGTTATTTGTTTATTGTGTTTTCAAATATGGGAAAGATTCATTAGCAATGTTTTTATGACATATTATGTTCGATAGCAGTCATAACTGACAGACGTTTTTTTAAAGAACATGTTTTAATAATGTGATTGAAGCATAATCATGATCATGTTGATTAATTAAGTTTACATTCACATTAAGCTACTGATGTGTGAAGTTTAAGCCTGTAGAACGATATAATCCTAACTGTATAGTAAAAATAATGTTCTTGACATAAAAGGAAATAACATTTATCAACAAGCAATGTATTCGTGAAAAAAATGTATTGGAATATTATACAAAATAAATATAATGTAATAATAATAACAATTCATTTAAAGTTGGTACACATTATTACAGATCTTATATAACACTAATTAGCTTAAAATATATGGGTGCCTGTACTAGGATAAACCTGTGCCACAGGTGGTAAGTGCACTTACAGACTTTTACTACATTATGTAATTATTTAATCGTAACAATATTTATGAAACAAATAGACTTATCTATTGTAGTATATAACAATATAGTAACATTAACATTATGAGACTAGTGTTTATTTAACAACAGAAACTAAATCCTCAGTCTGGTTGTAGTCTAAACTTTGCAAATACTGACTGATAAGATTCTTTGCTTTAAAATAGTTGAGGTCATATATGGATGTCTTTTTATTTATCCTGTTGTAAAGAAAAGGATCCAAAAATGCAAAAAATATATTTGTGAATACAAACCTCGATTCCGAAAGTGTGGTCCAAACCAGACAATATATTTACGTATCTTTGTGTTAGTAAGTAGTTGCTTTAATACAGTGTACATTCAGCGAATTCTCAAGAACTAAGTGAAGCACAAACATTTAGCTTAGTTGGAGGGGTTAACAAGAACACTAGTAATGTGTGACCCACGTTAATAGTATTCTATAAAAAAAAACTTGTTTAATCTTCAAATTGACTATTCCTCTCTTAGTAAACTTTACAGTTTTATACAACTATGTAATGTTTGCACCACCAGAGGTATCACCCGAATCAAAAGTACAAAGACCTTTCTCTATATGTCAGCTTCATTCTAAGGAGCCACGGAAATCCGATCCGTACTAGATTCTATCTTACAGCTTATAAATACATCTATATTAAAAATATCCACAATGTTGTACACAGAAATCTGAATAAGGTAATTTAGATTTCTGTGATACTGTAGCTTTAAAACATATGTTATTTGTTTTTGTATATACAAAATATTTTGGATTGTTTGTTACAGAACCACGAAAGAGAACAAATTCAAAATTTGTGAATTTTCGTCTATTACCAAATCACATAGATTGACAGAATTTAAAAATACATTTTTTTTTAAACGGCTATGGTTTAAGTTTAAAATGTAAATCAGATATATTTTATTACAATTTCACATTAGTTTCAATGAAAAATCGCTCAGTTAGTAGACGGAGCCCGCTTGGCGGGCGAGAGCTGGGTTCACCATTGAGGACATAATCGTCGTACCGTCCACTCATTTCAGGCTCAGTATGGTACACGTCGGTTTGAGTCTGACTGCCCCGCCGAGGTACTAACAATAAGGGTTTCCACACAAAAAAAAACGGTATAAGAACCTATACGAATTTATATTATAGTCTTGGTAGCCTTAGGCTCGTACTATTGCTCTGCTTACAGACATTTGTATAAATGATGATGTGTAAAGTATAAATTACTAGCAGCGCCCCGCGGTTTCACCTGTCCTGATCCCGAGGGAATATCGGGATAAAAAGTAGCCTATGCGTTAATCCAGGTCTCCAGCTATCTATATTCCAAGTTTCATCGCAATCGGTTCCGGGGTTTTTGCGTTAAAGAGTAACAAACATCCATTCATCCATTCATCCAAACTTTCACATTTATAATATTAGTGGGATAGTTTGGAAAAAATAAAAAAAACACGCACGCAACAGACCAGCTCCAAGATGCCAAATTATAGTATTGTTATCCGAACTACATAAACCTACTATTACTTATAAAGTTTCATTTCGATACGACAATTAGAATGTCGTATGGGCCTGCTCGACCGGAGTGATACTACGACCTCACAGAAAGCCGGCGTGAAGCAATGCTTTCAAACATAAACACATCGTTTCACCGAGTGAGTGAGGTTACCGGAGGCCCTAACTCCCTCACTTACCAGCACCTCATGCCGCCCTGAGTGTGGCCGCGGTTGGACGGGACGGGTTTTTCCCCTTCAGCCACTGTAGTGGCCCCCCCCGCGAGGAGGCGGCGTCCGCCGCTGCCTGGACGTCGCCTAATTGAGTGGTTGTTACCTGGAGGTGGTGCCCGCGCTTTTGCGGTCATGCGCTAGGGGGGGTCCGGATGTCTTAATAAAAGCTGTTCCCGGATCCCTCCTATTTTAGGCGCAGTACGGCACATCGTGTGGTTTTAGTCGGTTCGATTCCGACACCGCCCCACGGAAAACCCCGGTGGGGTGACGGCCCGAGGGGGTTTCCACACGCACAAAAAAAAAAGCCCTATTTCCCCTCCGACCCCTTCCCCTTGTGACTAGTGACTCTTGAGTTACAGGTGTCCATGGGCAGCGATAGTCACTTACTGTCGAGACCCATCTGAGATAAAATTTACTTCCAAGATTTTGTTTACATAGTTAGTTAATATAAAAGTCGGTGAATAAACACAAAAACTTTATGGCTTTCGAAGCCGCGGACGAGTGCTTGTAACTAATAAAATAACAAGTGTACCTATAAGGCGAACCGAAAGATAACTACAATAAAGTACAGTGTATGTTTAACTTGTCATTATAATAATCAGACACCTACACCTTGTAACGGTTTGTATTGTACAGAAATAACGGTAAATCTCTTTTAATTATGTAAGTTTTTTTCTGTTCATTAAAAAGAGGACACTGTGTAATGTATGCCACACCTACGACTGACAAGCTAAGGAATTGTATTGTATCGAATTGTAATGTATTATTTCGACAATTAATTCTATGTAGTGTAATGGCTAAAACGTGCGATTAAGCGATTACGTGTTTGACTCCCATCCAGTATTCTGCCGATGTGAACCCAATCTTAACACTTGCACTTCGGTTAGCCAAGAATGCTAATAAATGTGTGAACCACGTTATTATGAGTTTATAATAAAAATTAAAGAGTGTAGCTGATTGCTTGATAGGTGGCAGTAAAAGCCGAATTGTCCGAAATTTCATTCCCAGTCACGTACTTCTAAGTTTTCGAAGTTCAAGATTCTTCACTTGACTTAACCTTACATGTGAATTCTAAATTCTATTAACCCATTCAATTGCATTCTTAGTATTTTGTAAAAAGACTGATATCAATAATTCAAAGATTTAGTTAAAAATAGATTAATTTTATTGGGGCTTTAAGACGTGAGTTCATGTATATATGTATACTTTACACTAAAACCCAATACCGTTTCTTTTTGGCGTGTAGAAGTCGCATCTATAAAACCCAACGCTGCATCTATAAACAAAGACAACACGTCAGACGCTAGGCTCAAAAGCCTGAAGCAAGATTTCTAGTCTATCTCTTATCGTTTGCACTTAAAATTTACGGTGTGGTTGCACCATTCTTCTTTAGAATAAATGTATTATAATTCAATAGAATAGAATATTCGTCTAAATTCGATTTGATTCTTTTTGCGTTAGATAGTTAATTAACATCACATCATTAGGAGAAGTGGCCATAAATACGGATCAAACCATTCACCCAGGAACTGTGGCCAGGGTAATAATGTCATGTCCTAGATTCGACTTTCGGCTTTAAAGGCATTCACTCAGACAAAAAAACATTCAGTTGTAGATCTGGAGTTTGGAAATGTGGCCGATATATGGCAATCGCGTCTTTCAGCAATGCAAGTTCAGTATGGACCTAATTTATTTATTTGTTTTTGTTTTCTGTTGTTTTTGCCAAGTAATATTATATTTTGATACTTGCAAAAAGTGTAAGAGTGAATTTAATTTATTATATTTGTTGTATTAAAGTTTTTGATATATAGATGTACTACCCGGCTTCGCACGGGTAGCACAGAGACATCTTCCACAATCATCATCATATTTCAACCAATTTACACAAAACCTTAACAAATTATATACCTAAACCTTCCTCATGAATCGCTCTATCTATTGGTGAAAACTGCATGAAAATCCGTTCAGTAGTTTTTCAGTTTATCGCGAACAGACAGACTGACAGACACGGCGGGGAACTTTGTTTTGTAATATGTAGTGATGATAAGAATAAAGATTTTGAACTTAAGTTAACATTGACCTAATGGCAGTCACCGCGCCGGCCGTCTCATCATAGATGAGAAATGCAATTTTACGAGACCTCTGATGCGTTGCTCACCCATCTTGGTCACGGCCTGTAACTACGTTGCTTCACCACACCACACGCTGATGACATGAAGGGCAAATAATCAAAATCTACGAGCAATATGTTTGTAAACTGGAGCGCAATATGTCAGGAAACTAAACGTTGTATTTATATATCTACTAGACCCACAGTCATAGTTTAAAAGTAGGTATTCCAAGTGGCGTAAACTCAACACCAATTGTTAGTGGGCAGTTATCGCTAGTATATAATCAATTGTTATTTATAACAGCAGAGGTACCGCGTAACTAATGACTTCCCGCGTCTGTCCGTCTGTCACAACGTATCGGTTAGTGACGAGTTTAGAAGTATGGAGTGGGTTTTGGTTGAAAAATGTCTACTGTGCCAGCGTGGATTTTAAAAGCAGGCAGGCAGATTTTAAAAGGATTTTAGCGACTTAAGACTATGGTCAATGTATCCTTTATAATATTCTCTGAATTGCCTATCTTCTCCAATACGTTTAATTTAATTACAAGTTCTTTGATCTTCTTTTTCACACACAATGTTCACTCCAGGAAATTATATCTGTACCGCCGGGACTTCACGAACATAAAATTAATGCAAACTTACAACATTGATCAGAGTGGCCGTTAGAAAGGTAAACATTTGAACTACAGTGACATCAATTTTGCAATTAGCATTGATTTACTATAGTTTCTGAAACAATTTAGTCTTAGTGAAGTTATTTTCTATTATCCCACTAATATTATAAATGTGAAAGTTTGACTGGATGGATGGATGGATGTTTGTCACTCTTTCACGCAAAAACCACAGAACTGATTGTGATGAAACTTGGTATGTAGATAGCTGGAGACTTGGATTAACGCATAGGCTACTTTTTATCCCGATATTCCCACGGGTATGGGACTTACGCGGATGAAACCGCGGGGCGCTGCTAGTAACTAACAAAAACTTAATATTCACGAGTAAATTTAATGTTGACTGTGACTGGCCTGTCGGTTAGTGATCCTGACTGCTGAGCCAGCGGTCGTGGGTTCGATTCCCAAACAGTAAAAATAATTTTGTGATGAGCACGATCATTTGTTTCCGTGTCTGGGTGTAATTCATGTATAATATGTACGTATTTAGTATATAAAAAGTATGTTTGTCAGCACTCTGGTTACCATAGTATAGGCTTTGCCTAGTTTGGGATCAGACGGCCGTGTGTGAGGTGTCTCAAGAAATCAAGATATTATTAGTATTATGTGTATATTTAGCCTTTAACGATAATCAGAAAAAGATGAAAGATAAAAGGTTATTCCTGTGTATAAACTGTGTTGTAGCATATCTGTTGGAAAATAGATAGCGGATTGATACCGCATGATAGTTCTGACGGCCCCATAACAAACCTCTGGCGTAGACTAAACAATGACAAGATAGCGATGAAAATAAAACAATTCATAAACGCGGTTTCTTTACACATTCTTATTGTTATGGGTTGTTAATATCGTTGTTAGAATATCTCAATATGCTTGCATAGTAGTCTGGAACTATGAAAATAGCGATTAGAGGTCAGATTTTTGACGTTAATATGTATTTCTACAGTTAAAATTTATAAACACATAAGGATACACAGATAAAGGACATCACTAAGATAAAATTTGACTGACCTGTTGGCCTAGTGGTTAGTGACCCTGACTGCTATGCCATAGGTCGTGGGTTCGATTCCCACCCGAGTCCGTGTGTTCTTTGTGTCCGTTGTTTGTATGTTTGTAAAGTCCGCCGCGACATAGGAGTAATTCCTAATGCGGGAGTTGTCTTTTAAAAAGAGAAGAGAAAAAAAGAAATAAAAGCAAGTCATGCATTTTATTTCTAATCTATTCCAATAATTTTTATTTTCCCAAGAGATTAAACCCACAACACTAAAAGCTGTGGTATACTAAAATGAATCTGAATACACATAAAAACACCCGTCTCCATACTTACTTAGCCATGGAGGACATCATTAACTTACCCACCTCAGAAACAAAACGACAAATTCTAAAAGTAGATTCGAAAAAAAAAACTATGTAACGGTTATTGAGAGGATGCGCACGCGACACAGCCGCTTAAAGAGACGCTTTTTAACAATTAATCGCTTCCTCCAACACTTCCTTAAGGAAAATGTATAAATAGTTAGATTAGATGTGAAAAGGAAATGTAGGGATATATAAAAATGTTCACACGTCGCATTTCTTATTTGAATTGAGTTTCGGTGTGAGGACTTTCCTTTTTATGATTTACGCTTGTTCATTACGGCTTAAACATGTCTCCGTTTGTCACAGAGATTGAACACACTGTCAATTCCATGTAAAATAATGAGACACTAAGCCCGTGTAATATGTGTTCTCATCCCGCCGCCTGAAGATAAGGGATTAAAATTGCTGCCAAGCCTGTAAATAAAATCAAGAATCACCTGAACTGGCAAACCGATTGTTATAAAAAATTTAAGTGCTGTTAACAACCTTGTTTTATCCCCTCGGAGCCTTGTCGACCCTGCTTAACGGAAAAACGCTATGAACCTTTAAAAATTGCAGGTGAAGAATAATTCAACCGGGATCTGCTGTGAGTTGGACGCACTTACCAGTCGGTTGTCTCTGATTCGAAGAGAATTCTAGTATAAAGAACACTAGAATTAGATTTCTTCTCGGATCCAAGACGCCTCTTTTGACTTGTTGTTCTTTTTAAATATAAGTATCCCCGAAGAGTTGTTTTATAACTGTAAGTTGCCAACTCTGTCGTGGGAGAGCCTTGCTTCGGCACGTATGGGGCGGCTCGACCGGAGTGATACCACGGCCTCACAGAAAACCGACAGTGAAGCAATTTGCTTTTCACCGAATGAGTGAGGTTACCGGGAGCCCTAACCCTTCCCTCCCCCCTCTCCCCCTCTTCCACTCTTCCCCTATCCCCACCTTAAAGGCAACGCACTTGTGACTCTTGAGTTGCAGGTGCCCATGAGCGGCGGTAGTCATTTACTATCAGGTGACACGTCTGCTCGTTTGCCCCTATAAAATAAAATAAAAATTGTGGTCTTAAGTACGGGGGTAAGCTTATTCCCGTCTACCGGACACATTCCCATACTTCATACTCCTCTTACGAATAAACGCAATAGCAGTTTGTTTCTTGTATTAAAAACAACTAAGCTATCACTGATGGCAGTCAGCTGTTGACTATAAACTTGTTTTATCATTCTCTTCTTTACATTTAATCCATTAGCATGAAAAACTAATAAAAATGTAGATTTTTCTCTATGTAGTAAGAAATTAAAACATTAACGTTTTCCTAAGTACAACCGAGGCTTTGTTCAGCTCGTATTTATGTTAAATTAAAATGCTAACCGCTACTAGTAGATACTACTTAGCAAAGAAAACGTGATTTGAATTTAATTAATTATATAAGTGTGTACTTGTTTCACAAGTAATCAAACTGTAGTAACTGTCGTGTTTTAACGTTGATATTGACACCACTGCCTCCTACTTTGATGTAATGACATTTATTATAAATTAAATTTTATTGTTTAATTTATAATAAATGTCATTACATCGATTTATAATAAATGTCAATAGAGCCAAGTGGCTCGAGTTTGATCCTCAGTGGCACACCTCTCAATTTTCGAACTCAATTTGTTTATCACTTGCTTTGACTATAAAAGAATTACACCCTCTCCAATAAGTTCTCCATCTCCAGGGTTATTCATACTATTCTCAAAAAGTTGTGAAGTCTAGCTAGCATAGTCTAGCTAGGTTGTAAAGTCTAGATTTTACAACTTAGCTAGACTTCACAACTTTTGAGAATAGTATGAAGAACTCTGAAGATTCTGTGCTATGCTACTAGTACCATACTACAGAATGTAGATAAATTAGGTCCTTTAGATTAACCCCTAACAATAGGACAGTTTATGAACTATCCTATTGCTGGGTAGAGACACAGACCAGGGCAGGTATTGTTTTGTTCTAGACCAAACTTACAACTTTTTACATTAACCAAAAAGTGAAATGTTTCAAATCGTTAAACTTATAAAAGGAACACATGGATACATATTACTAACAGACGATGACTGATGATTACTGACATGTTTTCGTGATATCGTGAGTCCATCCCACTGGATGCATGAGATATAAAACATTTTGTATCCCATGCATCCAGTGGTACATTACATATGGATTTTTTTCGATGTTGTCTAACATGAACTACCATTAAGGGCCTCGGTTAACTGTTAAAGTACTGCTGAAAAGGAACACAAAAGCCCAGGCGAGGTGATCATGCACCACGGTGGATGTTGAGAAGTTGTAGATATAATATGCCGCGTTCTTATAATCAAGAAACGAATCGTTTTGCTTACGGACGGTAAAATTTTCGTTGAAAATTCAACAGGATTAATGAGTAATCAGCTCGAGAACTTTCTAAAGGTTATTCAAATTATCTTTTTTTACCATTTAAGATTTCGCTGTTACATTAATCGAATACATTGTCAATAAGTAAATTTTTGTAGGAGAGCCATGCTTCGGCAGGTATGGACCGGCTCGGAGTGATACTTCGGCCTCATAGGCGTGACGCAAATTCACTCACACCGAGTAAGTGAGATTACCGGAGGCCCTAACCCCCTCCCCCTGCATCTACTCCCGCCTTAAAGGCCGGCAACGCACTTGTGACTATTGCGTCGCAGGTGTCCTTGAGCGGCGGTAGTCACTTACCATCAGGTGACCCTTCTGCTCGTTTGCCCGCATCCCATAAAAAAAGTACAAGATTCATCTGCGTCGTACTAAGCCATAAATGCATGGACGGACGCCCCTGAATCCAAACGCTCGTAGGCTTAGGGTCATACCATTACGCTAGTTTCTCACGTTAGTAATATAAAAATGATATGCTATGCAACCATTTATACTAAAAGACATTGCATAACCCGTGTTTGGACAGTTCGTATGCAACTCGCGCGAGTACTATCAATCATTATCAGAATAAGGTGCGACCTTCATTACCGAAGTCGGTCGATGCATTGTTTAAACAACAATTGCAATATAAATACATACGAGTAAAAAATATAATGTGATCGGCCATTTGTCATCGGCAAATTTATTCAATCTCAATAAGTTCTCAGCATAAAATTGAATGTTTTATACAATATAATCTTTTATACAATGAACGAAGTTATCAAACGAGCACAAGGCCCGCCCGATTTTAAATTGTGCTTATAAACAGTCCTAACACTATTTGTGTAATTCAAACAACCCTTCTAACCCTCCACCCAAACGTCAGAAGAACCAGCTCACCCTAGTAGTGTTCTCTCACTGCTATCTTCCGTAAAGCGATCATATTTAATTCTTATGTCCGACTCTGAAAAGGACAACCCAGACCCCCAGGCAAGACCCAGAAATCTATTGGTACAGTCATACGGTGATTTTACTTTCGAAGGTGAATCAATTCATTTTTACAGGCAATCCCCATCCCCGCTACTGAACCGCATACGGTTCTACAGACAACCAACCACTGTTAGCTGATATCCTTCCTTCTTTATTTACTTTACACCTCTTTAACCTTGGACTAAAATGAGTAACAGAGACATAAATGAGTGGTTTATAAGTTTGACCCTAATTTTTGTATAGTTCTTTGCTTAAATTGCAATACTGTTTAGCATTTTTGAAGTTACCAGTTTGATTCATGTATAGTAGGCTAAAACTTTCAGAATATGTCCTATACCCTCTTTGCCATGTTAAGGTAGACATGGAACGTTCCTGACAAAAAAAATCTAAAAAAAAAAGAATAAAATTGCATTGCAACGCATGCCTAGTGCAGCTAGTATATAATAAACTAGCCGTCCCCGCAGTTTGACCTGCGTTTATGATCACTGCTCCGCTCCTATTGGTCGTAGCGTTATGATATATAGCCTATAGCCTTCCTCGATAAAGGGGCTATCTAACACTGAAAGAATTTTTCAAATCGGGCATGTAGTTTCTTAGATTAGCGCGTTCAAGCAAACAAACAAACTTTTCAGCTTTATAATATTAGTATAGATAATTATGTGTTTAGCGTTCCCAACATCGAACGCTGCGTGGGAAATCAGCCATATATAAATTCAAAACGTTAAAAGAAACGATATTTCTTAGAAACAGTGTTTAAGTTCCTTGAAATAAGAAATCTGTTAGTTTTTCATTAGAGATATATATTTTAAAGCCATCTTCATGACGATAAATACTCGTACATCGCGAGGAATACCGAATATGGCTATTAGAAAATAAACATACATGAAACCTAATATTTCTTAACACCAACGCCAAATTAGGTGTATTTTGTTAATGATAAATAGTGATTAATGAAGTAAATGCAGGAAATAAGTTTTGTGTTCATATTTATAGGGAATTAAATGCTTGTAAATAGTATAGTGAACCCACTGATCCCACGAACTACCGTGTCTTGAATGTTCAGAATATATCATAAAAAACAATAGATACATATTTAAAACCAGCAGCGCCACGCGGTTTTACCCGCGTAAGTCCGATCCCGTGGGAATATCGGGATAAAAGTAGCCTATGCGTTAATCCAGGTCTCCAGCTACCTACATACCAAGTTTCATCGCAATCGGTTTAGTGGTTTTTGCGTGAAAGAGTAACAAACATCCATCCATCCATCCAAACTTTCACATTTATAATATTAATGGGATATTAGTGGGATGTAACAAAATAGCATCATCAATTGATAACTTTTATACTACTAATATCGCAAACAAGGATTTCTATAAATTGGTACGTGTACCGAAGCTCACCTATAAAAACGATTTTGGAAACTGATACTTTAATTATATTATTTCCATCTTTTTAATTGATGTTAAAAATATATAAATAATTGAACAAAAAAATTAATTTAAAATTAAAAGTACTTATTAAAAACGTTTCTTAATTTGTTGTCGCAACATCAAATACCCGTACCTATTTATTTTATTAAAAATAGGAGCAAACTAGCAAACTAGCAACTGATAGATGGTAAAACAGTTCACAAAAATGAGTTAAAAAAAATGAGTTCATTTACATTGTTGTGACTAGTTATACCAGTAACGCAATGCTATTAGTCGGTTGATGAATATTTATGAATAGTGGGGATGTAAAAGGCTAGGCTTGCATTATAATTTTATAACAATCACTTGATGATGGAGGTACGAACAACATAGCAGTTACTGTTATTTAGTGATTTTGATAGTTTGTAGCAATAGTTGTGAGATTGTTTATAACAAATTTATAAAGGATAAACGGGATTACTCCCATGTGTATTTCGGGGATGCCCGACTAGTTTCCGACCCTACTGGGGTTCTTTATCAAGAGGTGAAGAGACCAACCGCGGCTAATCTACCTACTGACACTATTTGAGCATCCCCGAAATGCATACGTGAGTAAAACCGTATATCTTTTATAAAAAAACGTTGCTTACTCTTAAAAATAATTTCCCCCTAAGACTATAATCATTATTGCGACAAATATTGAAAAATAACTTAGAGATAGTTTCTTTTTTTTTTATGATGTAGGGGGCAAACGAGCAGACGGGTCACCTGATGGTAAATGACTACCGCCGCCCATGGACACTTGCAACTCGAGAGTCACAAGTGCGTTGCCGCCCTTAAAGTGGGAGTAGGAGAAGAGGGGGAGGGGGGGAAGAATGGGGAGAGGGAAGAGGGGAAGGACGGGAATAAGGGAGAGTAAAGGGTTAGGGCCTCCCGTAACCTCACTCACGCGGCGAAATGCAATGCAAGCATTGCTTCACAGCCGGTTTTCTGTGAGGCCGTGGTAACGAGCGGAGTCGAGCCGGCCCATACGTGCCGAAGCATGGCTCTCCCACAGCAAAAAAAGTTACAAAACTATACGGTAAAATATATTTACTCGTGTACGTCTTTATGGTGCTGTTTTCCTTCTCGACGGTACTTGCAAATGTTTTTCCGCTCTTTCACAGTGTTGTTAATCCGGAAGCTTTGATTTCCATGATATTACTACCACGTCCTGTCTATACAGCCAGCCGATACATTGTTATGTAGAAACGTACAGTTTATTCCTAAACGGTTAATTAAGCATATTTTAAATTAATGTGTCATCATAATTTCATTAGAAGGAGGATTTCGTTAGCAACAAGTGGTGGAATTTCGAGCATAATTCATTTACAGTTTACTAGCAGCGCCCCGCGGTTTCTCCCGCGTAAGTCCCGATCCCGTAGGAATATCGGGATAAAAAGTAGAATATACTATAAGAGCAAAACAATCTACCACATGTAATGTTAATTGAATCGATACAATAAAAAATATTAACATAATTTATTCTCCATCAATCTCGACCTTACAATCGTGTTTGGCAATTAAATGAATCCTTTTATCAGTTTCGTGGTACAGTCTACTTTGGTCTTTAATTTGTAGTTCAAAACCTGTACAGTAGTTCTTCGGCTTATTTATTACTAGCAGCACCCCGCGGTTTTACCCGCGTAAGTCCCGATCCCGTAGGAATATCGGGAAAAAAGTAGCCTATGCGTTAATCCAGGACTCCAGCTATCTACATACCAAGTTTCATCGCAATCGGTTCAGTGGTTTTTGCATGAAAGAGTAACAAACATCCATCTATCCCTCCATCCATCCATCCATCCAAACTTTCACATTTATAATATTAGTGAGATTTAATTGGCCAGTGTCACTTAAATTGTTATTCTACAGATTTACGTACCATGACACGTCAACATCTAAATTGGACGATTGGACGAGTGTAGCTTGAAGTAACCGTTATCACGTTTTTTTTTAATTTATTACACATATTGTTTAAAAAATTTAGCATTCTGCACTTCTTCTATACGCAAACTTTAAGTATTCCAAATTCTTCAATTCCAGAATTCTCTTCACGTTTTTATATATGGATAAAATAAAAATTTACGATAAATAGTTTCATGAGTGTTATTTATATCGTTTTAACGTACACGTATTTCGTTTGACATGGATGCGACAGATTACTTTACTCCTTAATAAAGCGCCTCTTTCGGGCCCGTGACTATTCGGGCAATATCGGGAATTTATTCTCGAGATGGACTTCCTACCTACATACAAGTTTGTTTTCTTACGGAAGCCTCAGTGCGTGAGTTGGACTCACACTTGTCCGTTTTTTTTTAATTATTTATTTATATGTTTTGTAATTTCACTAAAACACATTTGTGCGTTCTGAAATGTGTTTCAGAGTTCATCGCGCACAAACATACGGAAACTATTTATACATATAGCTAGCTAGCTAATTCCCGAAATTATCGCGTTTATACGTATAAACTTTAATTTACATATAAATAAATTCTTCGACGCCTCGTTAAACTGTTGCAAAACAAAGAATGAAGAAGCTTACATAGCAAAACAATATAAATTCTTTAATGCCAAAATAAGCCGTCCGTATCAAGAATTATCTGTAAGCTCATAAATCTGACTATGTAGCTATATTTTACTACAACAATTAAACGTAAACTAAACGTATCATTTGGGCGTGGGATTTTACAACGGACAGGCCGATTCATCTACCAAGGTATGAACACCTATTTTATTGATAATCCCTTTGACGCACATTTTATTAATAACTTTAATAATTCTGTACATCTGTTTGAACATGTAAAAAATAAAACATGTTCCTTTGTTATTAATTTACCATAAAGTACCTGCTCCCTCCACGCCCATATTTGAATCAGAATCATAACCATATTTATTTGCAAAAATACTGTGACAAATGGTTTTACAATAAAGAATATTCAAGGTACAAGTATTTTGAGCAGAATTTGGAATGTAAAATTATTTACCCTTTAATTTTTTTTAAATGAAAGCAAATTATTTGTCGTGTTGACAAATGTCGTGTTGGTAATCTAACCATTTGTATTGTTTGTAAACGTTATGAAATAAGTAAATGCAAATCGCTATGGGGACTGGCAACTTATTTCTATAAAAAGTACCAGATTAAAAAAAATAATAACTTTACTTATCCGAAAAGCACAGTCTATTTGTCTTGATTTGCTCAAGTCCGTTTCTACCAGTCTAATTTGTAAAATTATATTTACTTCGACAATCTGTTTATCGAGGAAGGTAAAAGATTAAAGAATATAATACATATAATATCACGCTACACCCGCGGACTCGTTCGGTGAGGAAGTGATGAACGAAAAACAATAAATTAAAAATTTAAAACACGACCCCGACTCGAAAATCCCTTCAACGATTAGAAAAGAGTTGATGATCTTCGAACGGCTGAACAGATTTTTATGAATTATATGTAAGAACACTCGATCAAGTCACCTTTCAAACAAAAAAAACGCACTCAAATCAGTTCATCCGTTCGGGAGCTACGATGCCGCAGATAGACACACACACACAGACATGTCAAACTTATAACAGGTCGTTTTTGAGTCGGGGGTTAAAAAGGCGTCAGAAAGAAAGCGTGAGAGAACTTCGGCCTCCATTAGGTAAAAGCAGGACCGAAACGGTTGCGCAACGTGTTGTACACTCTCTTAATCTCTAAATTACAGGGGACATGCCCTACTTATTCAAAGGTAAGGTCGTCGTCATGATTACACCCAATGGGTAATCCAGGCAGATACCGAAACGCACAACGAAACACCTTCTGGATTTTGTCGGTTCTCGTCTAATGAAAGCTGGTGACGTAACAACCAAAGGCGTTTTCCTCACGTCAAAAAAAACAATAAACTTTACAGCACGACAAACCACAAAAGAAAACGAAACTAACATATTTTCTTTAAAAAATTCCTTCACGATCAGAAGGTCTAAGTAGCAACATCGCGAAACGTCTAATGAGCAGTAAGCCTAATTAGCAAAAAGTCCATAGAGCAAAACGTCCAACTTTCAGATGGTCTATGTGGCAGAACTTAGCAAATCGTCATTTTTAAAATGTGTACACTCATGACAGAAAGTGAAACTCATATATATAAACTTAAGAAAATTTATTTGTTATAAAAATATTTACTCAAAACATTTAAAATTAAAACAATTCAACGAAAATACGACGTGACAAACATAAACGGTAACTGTCAATATAGTTATGTCATTGTTGACAAATAAAACCGTCAGCAAAAAGGTTGATATCACAAATATTGGCCGCCGAATTATTTCTGTGGACGATGAGGAAGAACCACAGACGGGAATGTAGGTCAAAACATACTGATGTTACGGTTAGGCATGTTACGTCACCGCGTGACAATGTTTTAATGAGCTTTTAAAGTTTTAGTGCACTTTGTGAAGACAGAAGTGATAAATATGATGCTTCATTTGTACCCCTAAAGTATGTGAGAGTGTTTGAAATTGTTATTGTTACGAGTATATATCCTTGGTGAAAATTGCCTAACTCGACCGAATTTGTGGAGCTCTATTCTAAAGATAGATACTAGTATTCTTGTTAATCCCTCCAGCTAAGCGAAATGTTTTGTTAGAAGTGGGTTCATGTCGATAGTGCTTTGGGTGGGGTTCGCACCCGCAACCACTTGATCGCTTAGCCATTACGCTGCCGCCGCTTATATTGCTTTATAAAGTTTGAATAGGTATAAAATGAAATAAAATGAAACTTTATTTGCGGGAACAGGGTAACAAAAGGTCGTATGTCATGAAGTAACAAGTTCATATTCCGCCACATTGAAGTTATTAAATTAAAGATTCAAAAGCCGTTTTTAGAAAATTAACAAGAACTTTGCAACTAAAGCATAGATATTATAACAGTTATTTCGTAAAAAAAAAAGCAGTGACCTGTTTTTTTTAACCGACTTCAACGACAAGAAGGCTTTTATTAATCTGATGTATTTTAAACCTACTTTATAGGACCAAAACCAAGTTTAAATAAACATTAGGTTTATTTAAAAACACCTGCACTGAATGTCTCCATGTCTCGGTCGGGAAGAACTTTACAAACATACAATTAACGAACACAAGGTACACACTTCAATACAATTGAATGTGAATGATGTGATCCAGATGGCAATAATTCTCCAACAGAGGGACCGAACCCACAACCCACGACTCCATGGTTATTAATGAGGTTCCCACCTAACTATGGCACCATCCGTGCCGTTTATGACGTCCTAATAAATGTACTAATGTCTAAAAATAACAGCTGGTCACTAAACAATCATTAGTACACTCACTTTCTGACACGTCATTTGGGTCGTGTTCAGTCATTGAATGAACGAACCAAAATCAATTAGATTCCAATTTCTAGTAGTTCAATGTCTGCTCCATAAACTCATTTGAAAACCTAAATGGTCGCGCACGTTACGGTTCCAAAAGACTTCCTTTCTGCGATCGCCCCGGCTATGGAATAAACTCCCTGCCGAGGTTTTCCCGAGGTTTTCCCGAGGGACTACAGTATGGGGTTCTTCAAGAAAGGAGTATATAGGGTTTTAAAAGGTCTAAAGGTCTTTAAAAGGAATTGCAAGCGTCCATAGGCTACGGTAATCGCTTACCTTCAGGCGGGCCGTATGGTTATTTGCTAGCAACGTGGCAATAAAAAAAAATAGTTATACCTACCCACAATAATCACACGTGAGTAAACATTTTTTGACGTCACAAAGGTGAGTTTCCACCTTTCCAAAAGGAGAAAATTGACTGGCAGAGAATGCCTATGGCATTAAGTCCGCGTCTGTACTCTATGTGCATAAAGTTTTAAATAAATAAAAAATAAAAATTATTTATCTATACTAACATTATAAAGAAGTTAACGTTTGTGAGTTTGGATGTTCGGGGTTATATCCGGTACTGCTCATCCGATTTTGAAAATTCTTTTAGTGTTAGATAGCCCATTTATCGAGGAAGGCTATAGGTTATATAACATCACGCTACGATCAATAGGAACAGCGCATCAGTGAAAAATGTTGCAAAACCGTTGTTATTGTTGCGCGGGTTAGCTAGTATTTTTATAAATAAGTGCACATGGTTATGTATCCGGCCAGCCGTTAGAGGTTGCAAAATATTCTCGCACATCGCTATGCTTTTATCATTAGTTAGTGCAGAAAAAAACAAAATACTATTAATTTATGTATTTCTCTTTCGTTTGGTCGGCACTTCAGTAACTCGCAAACTAAAGACATCATATGATGTTCGCGCATCATTTTAGTTGTGGTTAACTAAATAAACATTGACTGATTAATATAAACACTAACTGCGGAGCAAGGCTTGGAGTAAAAGATCACCAAAGTGTTTATGTTAAGGGTATCTCTTATTTCTCGTCGTTACCGTCTTTAAAGTACCTTTGTTGAATCCAATCATCTAATAAATTGCTTACAGAATGCGCATTGCAAGTTTATGCAGGCTGTTTCGATTCGAGAAATCTATCCTTGTTTGCATCTATTTTGTTGCAATTGTATATTTACGCAAATAATATAAACTAAGAAAATACTAAATAAAGTAAAGCAATACCTTTATATTGCAATGCTTTAAAACGTTTATCATAATCATTACATTTGCAATTTATCACATCTTTTGAAACCGTCAGACATGAAGTAGGACATCATAACACAAAATATTTGCAATTTGTCATCTTGTGAAGTACTAGCTGCGCCCTCCGGGTCTTAATCGCGTAAGTCCCGGTGCCGTGGGAATATCGGAATAAAATGTTGCCTATATGTTAATCTAGGTCTCTCAGGTTTCATCGAAATCAGTTCAGTAGTTTTTGCATGAATGAGTAACAAACATCCATACATCCTCACAAACTTTCACGTTTATAATATTAGTAGGTCTAGCTGTTGCCCGTGACTTCCGCGAAATCCCACGATCACCGTATATTTTTCCGGGATAAAAAGTAGCCTATGTTCTATTTTAGACTATAATCTATATCTGTGCCAAATTTCATCCATATCCGTTCAGCCGTTTTTGCGTGAAACAGTAACAAACTTCCTTCCATCCATCCTCACAAAAAAAACAAACTTTCGGCTTTAAAATATTAGTAAGATTTAATACCAATCTTTTTAGCCGTCAGACATGAGCACGACGTACATCAAATTGAACAAAAAGTGACGCGCTGTAAATTAAACAACTTTCCCATCTTCAATACCCCAATAAATTCTCATGAGACGATTAAATAAAAAACAAACAAGTGAGCAATAATGGCCCGTTGTAGCAGGTCCGTGGATGTGGGTCAATGTGATGCACTCATCTCGACAAAGGAATCCTTTTGATTGCAAAAATGCAGCGGACTAACGGACCATATATATATATATAAATAAACCTATATAATTATACTAAGGACAGGCTGGTGTTTATATCGTTAAGAATTTTATGTCATTCGAACAAGACAATAATACATCACTGTTCTGTTTACAAATCGTATAAATTTATCAACTTTAATTAAGTTTTTGCTTTCCATAGATGCTTAGATGTTTTCTCATAAAGTTGCTGATTTGAATTTAAAACTGTAAAGGGACGTTGTGGTTGAGTTTGATAAAGAACTCAGTAATTTTTTTCTCTTTGTTTTGGCTAGGCGTGTACCATCTTTGTCAACATCTTCACTTTCCATCAGGTGAGTTTGAAGACAAATGCCTATTCCAAGCCATATTAATAATAGTAAATAATTTATTGACATCAAGAACACATTACAGTTACATATATACATCACATAAGAATAATAACAAAAATAAATAATGCTTACTGAACAGTGGTCCTATTAAAAAAATAGTTTTTCAATCCTTGACAAATGTTTACTAAACAACTAAACGAAATAATTTTTTTTATTTTTTCTACGCTACGCTACTTCATTTGTACGCGACATTTCATAACACAGTGGACATGATAAATGTTGTCACCTATATCTACATACCTATGATAATGATTATTAATAATTTATAATCCGAAATTACTAGCTACATAGATAAAAATAAAGCTCTCTACCCATCAATAATGTTACTTAATTAACGATTTCACATAACAGAATTTCAACTTGCCCTTAGCACAGTTTTTTTTTTTTATGATATAGGGGGCAAACGAGCAGACGGGTCATCCGATGGTAAATGACCACCGCCGCCCATTGGCACCTGCAACTCAAGAGTCACAAGTGCGTTGCCGCCCTTTAAGGTGGGAATAGGAGAAGAGGGGGGAAGAGCGGGAAGACGGGAGAGGGGGGAGAGGGGAAGGACGGGAATAGGGGAGAAGGAAGGGTTAGGGCCTCCGGTAATTGAGAAAAAAAAACGTATCAAAAAATAATGTATTATTAGTATCTTAATTGTGGTAAAACTGACAACAAAATCTAGCGTGCAGTGGACGCCTAAGTGTTTCGTTTTGTGTAGTGTAAGTAAATGTTGGAAATAGTATTTTCGTATACTTTTTTTACGCAAAAGTATAAAGTATATTTATCGAAAATAGAGTAGGATACGTTATTATAAAGTATGGTTGACAACCCTAGTGCTGTCCCACACGCGTTGCATACTCTACCCTACTAACCAGCAGAATAACAATACCACCCTAGTATTACCGATTAAAGGCGGTCTTCGCTATATAATCGAGTATGTATGACGACCTGGCTAATACGACGGAAGAAGGGGAATTTCGGGTGTGGTGCAGTCTGCAAAACGAATTTGAAATGACTATAATAGAAATAAACGCGACTGTAAGTATACCAATTTCAAATTACTTATATGAACATCACAAAGTGCATATTTACAAAAGACGGCCTTATCGCAAAGAGATATTTATTACAGGTAACCTTTGGATGGACCAAAAACAGAGGCGTGACTATACCATCTGAGGCCTGTGGCTAATTCATTTATAGAACACTATTAAATTAGATAACTTATATTTAATAAATACAAAATTAAAAAAAATTAAATAAATTTTGTTATTAGTGCCTCCTGTGTTCAGGGCCTTTGGTGCCCGGGGACCCGCGGGCCGAGGACCGATGGCATTTTGCCCGATCTACCACCCTATTGTTACGCCTCTGACTAAAAACGACAGCAAATAGAAGAAATTATGGGTTTCTTGAACTGAACGCATTAAACGAAAATTATGTGATTGACATAAATTACCATTATACTACAACTACCGAAAATATTCTGTCCATAAGCTTATAATGAAACTAAGTCTACTATTCTATTAAGAAATCTAAATGTATTCGCAAATACATATTAAAGATGTACAAAGTTCTCGGAAGCAATTCCGAGACAATTGCATTCTATTAAGGTGATTAGATGCCAATTGATTGCTGAGTTCAAATAAAAATGTCCATCTCAGACATGTGAATATAGACATAGTTAAATTACATTTATATTACCCTAGGTGTAGGTTTGCTGCTGACGAAGATGCGTGCTAACGCAAATTTTATTTTTAATAGGTGTGAAAAGGTTGCTTAAAATAATAATAATGACTCCCGTTAATGTAATCATTACTTTTATTAAATCTATCTAAAGGTTGATAGAACACTTTTAGAGGATTCTATTATCTATCATTATTATTTTTAGATGTTATTAAAGAAAGATTTGCCTTAAATTAAGAAATGATATTGTAAACCACAAAAAAGAAAGAATTTTGAAGGAATAGGACTGCCAGAAACAATACTTAAACAAAATATTCTCACAGTAGCAAAGTATTTACGAAATTTTCTCATAGTAGCGAAGTATTAACGAAATTTTCTCATAGTAGCGAAGTATTTACGAATTTTTTCTTTAAACTAGGTTCATAGTTTTCCCCTCAACAGCCGAAACGTAGGTATAGTACAAGTAACGTACAGTGTTAAATGTGAGAAGCGGGTAATCCTGAGTCTGACATTCGAAGTCTACAGGACCCTGTAGACTACAGTCAGTCAGTAGATTGCAGTCTACACTGCAACTTAATATTTGCCATGTCGGAACATCAATCAAGATTTCAACCAGAAGGATGTTTCTCATTACACTATTTCGGCGGAGTTAATTTCCCACTAAGTATAATCAGGACACTGACCTTCAGTCTAATGATGAGTGCTAGAAATCCACTTACAGCATGTAAGGTCTGACGTCTTCTTAATCGAAAGCCGTGTTTATACAGGTGTATACCGCTGAATCTCCTTCAATTTGTGTGAGAATGATTTACTTGATAGATGCAGTTTCATCTTTTTGAAGTGTTAAAATGCCCCGTTCGCACGTCTAAAAACCTGATACTGTGTTCGAACTTTTCACCCAGCTTTTATCTTATTACTTTAAACGAGCAATTCTTGTATGTATATATTTATATTTCGGATATATCAGATACAGTTTTGCATTTTAATTAAACTGCATAGTTGTATTTCCTGTAAAACCGCCTCGGTCTCCCAGGTATTTAAGCTAATACTTGTAACTAACATTTAAACAAATCTTGGAAGTACATTTTAACCTACTTGTAATTTACTGTCGTATCAAAATCAAACTTTGTGTATACAGGTATGTTAGTATAGTTTGGATGACAATACTATAATTTGGCAACTTGCTAGTCATATAATAAATTATAGTTTTTCTTTTCCAAACTATAATTTATTATATGACTAGCTGTGCCTCACGGTTTCACCCGCGCATGTCCCAATGCCGTGGGAATATCGGGATAAAAAGTATGCCTATGTGTTAATCCAGGTCTTCAGCTATCTACATACCAAGTTTCATCGCAATCGGTTCAGTAGTTTTTGCGTGAAAGAATAACAAACATCTATACCTACATCCTGCGCGGTGTAGTGGCGAGGTGACCACTTTAACCTTGCGCCATCCGTGCAGTCTTATATATAGGTATTATTTCTTTTTTACATAGGCTCCTTATATTGTACACTGTAGCCCCTCTTTTCATCTATATTTCTCTACGCATCCAATGGTTGCCTGAAAGAGATCGCAAACTGCTATAAGGTACATAACATTTACTAGTTTTTTTTTTTGTATGTGATGCGTTTGCCCCCTGCAAACGAGCAGACGGGTTACCTAATGGTAAGTAACTACCGCCGCCTACGGGCACCTGCAACTCGAGAGTCGCAAGTGCATTGCCGGCCTTTAAGGTGGGAGTAAGGTAAGGGGGAGAGGAGGTTAGGCCTCCGATCACCTCACTCACTCGGCAAAACACAACGAAACATTACTGTGAGGCCGATTTTCTGTGAGGCCTTGCTTTCAAAAGTTTTTGCAGTTAAGTAAAATATTGTATCCTATTGTTTTGTGTACAATAATAATACATCTATCTAAGGCTATACTTGGTACTGTATTGACTCAAACGTTTCTTTGTCTGTATCATAAGTTTATTCTTAAATATGCCTTTTGTGAGGCAGCTGAAAGCTTGTTTAGGCTAATGGCACTCAAATAAGCTTAATTTTAATTTTATTCATACAAAATTTTAGTACAAATATGTAATTAGGATATGATGGCACAGATGTGCACAAAGGGTAAAAGTCCCTTAAAAAAAAATATTAATTTTAAAATTAAAAGGTGCAAAAATAGACTACATGCAATTGAAAGACTATAAATCCATTTAAACTAATATCAGCCTTATCTCTTTCAAGGAAGCGTATATTTGAATAGCCATTATCGCGTGCGCATCAATGTAGCTAGCCATCTTGGTACCATTTCGAGCCATGGAACCACGAGACAAGGTCCATTTATATAACTTAAGATTTTCCTGCCGCATCGTCTACTACCAATGATTTTTTATATCACTAGCATTGCAAACGAGGATATGGAAAATTAGATTAGACTGTGGAAGCGTTGCTTACTTTTGTTTCCGTATTTAAATATCAGAGTACCAACTTCTCGAAGGCAAAATACTTAATTTGCGAAATGACCTCACTACCATGGTTTCCATATACTGGCCAAATTTCCTTAAATTACGTCACACGAATGTCATGATTTTTTACCACATCTCCCCCCCCCCCCCGTCCATGTCACAGGTGGTCACATTTGTGGGACCCCCTCCCCTCTCTGGTGTGACGTAACATATTTTTCAATTTTACACCCAGAACTGAAAAGAGCAGTTCTTATTCTTTTTTAATAAATGTGTAGTAACATGTCTAGTCTTTCGACTTCAACATGTGACGTCACGAAGCTTATGACCCCCACCCCCTTTTCACACAATTTCACACTTCGTTGACCCCTTCCCCCGCCCCTTAACGTATGACGTAATTTATGGATGGTCCCTAACTACAGTAGTTTTTATGAGCAATAAAGGTTTTTACACGTGTATGTGACACCCTTAGTATTGCAGGCTTTCATAGCCTAGGCCCTAGGGCACATATGACATAATAGCTACTTCGGAACCTATGGTGATTTTCCATCAGGCGCTTGCAATCAGGCGTGCCGTACACTTGCCACCTTCATGCTATGAAAATTGTGGAAGTGATGCTGTTACACAATACCACTAAATTTTAATAATAGTTTTGCTTTCAGCATCTCCATGAAAAAACACATAAGTGCCAACTATCATGGTGACGAGTCAAACGGTGTCGTAATTTATCAACGAAAAACATAATAATATATACAATTTATTGTTAAAGGGCTATCTAAACTTAACAAAAAAAAAATCAAATTCTAATATTATAATTTAAAGTACATAAATATCTCTCTTTGGTAAGATTTTCATTTATTCTGTGCTTTGTGTAAGACTTGAACATACGCTGCTATTAAAAAAGACAACTTAAACGGAACGATGACTTAAAACGTCACATAAGCAGGTTGGTGACATTAATTCATAAGGAGCTGACAGAATCCAATGTTTAGATTAGCGCCCTCTAGTAGATCTATATATGTATTATTAGCTTGACGGTCACGAGTTCAGTGCTTTTTCCCCATCGGAAAAGTGCACAAACGTGCCTAAAGAAGTTTTCACATCAAAAACTGTGACTAAAGCTTTGAATGAAAAATAATCAATAAAACAAATTACCAATTATTACACATTCGTACAAACAGACTAACATTTAATGTTGTATTATGTAAGGATAAATGTTGAGATGCTCTGTTCTAAGCATCGAAGGACATTGTTTATCTGTGCTGTTTATTTGTCTATGGTTTAACTCGTCTAGTTTATGGCCGATAGGATTGTATTTCAGATCACGTTCTTGTTAAATATCTTTAGTTTTAGCACTTTATATTCATGATAACTTATTGTTTCCATAGTGACACTGAATTATGAGTTTTGAAGTTACAGTATTTGTTAGAAATAAATATCTAATATTTAAATATGGTTTAAATGTGGATATTGTCGAGAATCGATTCAATCTCGACATCGGCCGCCAACGCAAATCGACTATAGTCGCGTCACGTCCCTACTGCTGTACGTGGGACGGGCGGGGGAGTACCTACATCTGCACCAGCACCACCATCGACGGCAATCATCTACGCAACGGTCCACCGCTCAACATAGGTACATTTGTTCCTGCTTCCAAATACACCAGCGCGCCTATATACAGTCCACAGTCTTTTATTTCTCGACCAACGGAGAAACCAACAGATATAGTTATTGTAAGTTAAATATTGGACTTATTGTAACTACCGTAAATTTAATAATGCGTTAAAGAAGGCAAAAACTTAATTATGCCACTGGCAATGTTCATAAATATTTTTATAACTTGGCAGCCCCGCCAGTTCTTCCTGTTTCTTTTATCCATTGTGCAAGATGGCTATTTTTTGGCTTAATAATTTATATAAATATAATCCACTTCTAAATTCAAGGCTGGCTATTATTTAACAGTATTCATGACGGAAATAAGTACAGAATCAAATAGAATCTTTTATTAAAGACAACTCCCGCATTAGGAATGATTCGATCCTGTGTCGCGGGGGACTTTACAAACAATGTAACAATGGACACAAATGGCACCCAAACTGAGGACAACTATTTGTAGACCGAACAATTTTTTGTGCCGGGAATCCAACCCACAACATTCGGCATGGCTTAGTGGTAAGGTGACCACATCATCCATTGCGTCATGCGTGCAGTCATGTGTGTTAGTGAGTGCAGAACAGAATAGAAATAAAATTTATTGTACACGGACTAAAACCACACGGTGTTCCGACATAAGTGGGTCTATTGCAAGGGACTCGGGGTACTCGGGTATACCCTATTAAGGAAGTCGAGAAAACAGACACAATACTGGCAATGTGTAAACATACACATTGCTAGTATTGTGGCGGATATAAGAAGGATATCTAAATCGACTAAAAAACATAATTACACAGGCTATTATTCTTTATTTAGTATATCCGAGTTAGTAAAATTATTTTAAAATCGTTCACACATCATTAGGCGACAAAACATATCATTAAAACCGATAACAATACACTATAAATGCAATTTTATTAAAAGCTCCGGTTGTAAAACCGTCCTGCTATCCAAAAATGCCAAAAGGACCATTGTCATCGATTTTAGTATTCAATAGATATCTTTGCAACCTCCTCTAAAGATCTGCATTAAGATAGCAAATTATATTATTAGCAAACTTCAAGAATAAACAACGACTGTGGGACTATAATTTTTTTCATATTTGCAACATTTCGGCGGATATGCAAATTTCGAATTCCGAACGGAAATTAAAAAGCAAATGACGTAGTAGTACTTGACTAACTACGTCATACATTTTTTTATTTCCTTTCGGACATCCTGCCAAGAGGTACTAATATTTTTACTAAAAATAATTCCTATGAAGAGCCTGAAGTACTTTTAAAACAATGCCCTGCCTGATTTACTTTTTTTTTTCAATTACTGTGCCTGTGCGCTGACAGGCCGTCTTATTGTAAATGGTTACCGGAGAACTTTAAACGGTCGCATCAAAGGTGCCATTCGTACTTTAACTTTACAGACGCTTGAAGGTCATCAGTCATCACACACTATATCGTCACGGTCACGGCACGGCTCCAACCCAGCAATTAAGTTATCATTCAAATCTGAGCATTAAAACGTGGTCGTATAATATATTTCATAATGTCAATATAAAAAACCCAGAGCCAGGCAGTAAGCGCGCTTGCTGCAACCATACAACTCGACTCGCAGTCGGCGCGCTGTAAGCTCGCGGTCAGCTCGAGCCAGCAGCAAAAAAACTTTGTCGCAAACGAATACGATGAAATTAGCTTGTGCGGACTCCGAGCTTGCCGTGCCAAAAAGCACGCAGGCGCGGGCGGCTAGCTCAATTTCAGGCGGCGCCGTGCTGTGCCGTTGCAATGCCGTTATAGTGTGTTATACCTTAAGGGTGAAAATCAGATTGAGTAAAACTCATATCTCGCCGTCTGGTGGACTACATTACACTACTAGCATGCGGTTTTCAGTTCTATTTTAATGGTATAAGGTTGATATTTGATTCACATTTAAAAGTGCTCGAGCATTTTGCCACTCAATCCGAGTTCACCCTAAAGCCAAATTTTAACGAAAAATTATTGTTAAAAAAAACTAAGCTAAAAACAAACAAAAATCCTTTAAACAGGCTGTTACTGACGTTTGTACTTATCTAAAACATTTACTAAGTTGGAAAACAAGCACCCGCCTTATGGGATGTGGTTACCTGCGCTCTTATAAACACTATCTACACCAGCCTAATCGGACGGCTACGATTCGATTAGTACACATTTATTTGTGTACTGCGTGCTTCTGAATTATTCTAAAATATTAATCCAGGTTTACAGAATTAAAGTAATATTATGAATAACACAGAAGCTTTCATTAATACCTTTATTTATAGAACTCGATTATTATTATTTATTTATAACTAACTTAATCCATACATACAAGTTTTGCAAAATCCAATTTGCCGATGGGATTACAAATATAATAGAAAACATTACAAACAGCAATCACTTTATGAAACAACCTCACGCAATCCTATACTTAATATATTGAAATAAATAAATAACATAGTTTCAACCGGTTTACACATAACATTTCACACGTTATCCTAAATAGAAACTGCATATAAAATCGTACGGTGACACTAACGGTTGAGAGGAAAATATTATTTGTCAGCTTGCAACACTGGACATAAAAACTAATGGGGCGTTATATCCGAACACGACCACTATTGACGCATAAAACTAAAGACTAGTGTTGCTAGAACTAGGATGTTTTTGGTACTTCTACCAATTTAGAGTTTAGCTGTTTGGCTGATATCGTATTATTTAGAACGACTAACTACCTTGCAAGCTTGAATAAATTTTATTTTAATTGTTTACAGAATATTAACATTTCATAACCCAATTGGTTCTTTGAAGGAGATCATGATTAGCATATCATACTTGTGGTGTGTTCCTTACATATTTATTATGTCAAATCAAATCAAAATCAATTATTTCAATTAAACCAATCACAGGTGTGTTTAATTGTCAGGAGTAGCAGTCAGTCAGAATCGGTTATTCCGAGTTATTCGTGAAGATAGTTGCCTGTTCCAATACGTAGATCCCATGGAGAAGAACAGGCAAGAAATTCCAATTTCAAATTTCTTTTACAATTTTCTGGTTATTTTTATACATAGACAAAAATTAAGTTCAAATTACATTAACGCTAAGTTTTAAGTTAGCATTAAGCTATTATTATTATTATATGTATAAAACTAGCTGTGAGAAAAAGTATTTCAGTATTCAATATATTTATTCAAGAACAACTTTTCATTGTGTTTGAAACAATAATAATAAAAAACACATACATTTCAAATAACCAAAGTCCAGGAAAAAAAATTAGGGTAGGTATAAAAAAAATGTTTAAGAACCATCACGAATTATTTGTTTTAACGCAAAGCAAACATAAATAGTGCAAATGAAATAGTTCGCAACATGCCATCCTCCGATTCATAATTAATTGGAATAAATGAATACAAAAAAGTTGGCTTATTCCAATCCATGTATCTGAACATGGCAACACCACAAACCCGCAGGAACTAAACCGGCCAGTATCTAATTCAAGAAACTTTATAGCTATGCATTTCTTTCCTTTCAAAATTCAGGCGCCGAACATTTCACTGTTTCACCAAATGAAATTCTTAAGCTTTCCAGTATTAACAAAAACGTTGTGATAAGTAATGAGACCGTTATTTTTTACGATATTCATTAGTTAAAGTTAAAAGAGATCATTTTAACTAAGTAACTTCTAAACAGAGTTGATCACCGTGAGATACTGTTGTACTAATTGGTATCTTACAGTGTGCTTCTTACAAAAAGAGGTGCAATTGAGTAGGATAGCCCCCTAATCGGTTGCTTACTTTTAGGCCTAATATACGAACTACGCTTGGTTCAAATGAAATTACGGGCTGGTGTTCAGAATTTGAAAAACAGTGGCACATGGCTAGTTATGAGCACTTCTTTGCCTTTCTCTTTTCAAATTCTATGGAAACAGTAACGGTTCCTCGCAATTTCACACATGTTAATGGTCACTGCTGGGCTTCTAAAGGTAGTAGTTAAATAGCCTCTAATCTTCCTCGTGAATTGTGCTGTCAAATGCAAAAATAACTTTCCTAATCTGACTGGCAGTAATCAGCTCGTTAAACAAAAATAACTACAGCTTTGTTTTGATATTATATCATTATTTATGAAAATTTAAATTAGATAAAATCTTATCAAAAACGCCCACATCCTAAACTTCTCCAATACATTTTTTATGTAGTAAACCCTTAGTGGTTATCAGAATTCTAGTTTCAGACTAATTTTGTTGGAAAAAAAGATTGTCTTTTTTTATTGAAGTGAAAACTTCTTTAGCGGCGTTGTGCACTTTTTGGGATGGGTAAAAAATGTTAAATTCGCGTCAGGACACGTGACCTGATCGAAAATTCGTACGGACGGAGCCGATTTTCTTATATTTAAAAAAATATAACATTCGGAATTCAAACATTTATGAGCGGCCAGGAGCGCAGAACTTCCAATGTACCCTATGTATACATTTAGATATATTATTACCTACTTTTTATTTTTAACCTATTTATATATATACAGATGTGCGTGTGTGTGTATGTACATGCAAATACATTGTGAAGTTATGTTTTCACTTCTGACGTGCAGTCCTACGACAGACTGTTTTTTTTTAAATCGAGATCGCTCCTAGAAGCCTGCACACGTCCCAGGAGGAGGCTTCTGTGCTTCTGGAAGGAGCTCGGCTAGCTCAACTAGTCAGCCTATTTGAACACATAATGGACCGCCTATGAGTCTCAATGCGGAAACAGAGCCCTATACTAATTAATACCAATGATGTAAAAACTTCATGTTTCTGACTAATTGTAATTGGAAAAAAAGATTATAACTATGATGTGAAAACTTCATGATACTGAATAATTCTAATTGGAAAAAAACATGGGGACTATGATGTGAAAACTTACTTCATTGTTTTTATTTAACGCGCCAAAAAGTGATTTTGGAAGAGAAATAATCGCACTATAATATACATAGAGAATTGAGAAGATTGAGGGCACACGCCCTCAATCTTCTCAATTCTCTCATCCACTTTTACTCCTGAAAATAGCCTTTTACAAGTTGATTTTTAGATTTAGATTGTTAGATTTTTACAATTATATACTTTTTTAATTGAACGCATTCTTAATATGTATTTCTGGCCTATATTGACTAGCCTGGTCTAGTGGTAAGGGACCCTGACTGCTAAGCCAGAGGTCGTGGGTTCGATTCCCACCCAGGACAAATAATTGTGTGATGAGCACGATAGTTTGATCTGTGTCTGGATGTAATTTATCTGTATGTAATATGTGTGTATTTAGAAATATATAAGTATGTTTATCAGCAGTCTGGTTACCATAGTATAGGCTATGCCTATTTTGGGATCAGACGGCCATGTGTGAGATGTGTCGAGTTATTATAGTTATTATTTCTTGTAAAAGCAGTTGAAGTGATTAAACTCAAAATCGGGTATCGGTGATTTAATTATGTATCAATTCATTCGATTAATTTAATCAAAACTTAACACCTACATATTATATTGAATGTGATTCATTAGTTAATTATCACAATTCACATGTCACATATGGACTAAAAAAAGATGTATTTACTTCTTTTTATCCTATAGTTTGAAGACCGAAAGTTACATTTATTAAGATTTATGGTCAGTTAGATTCGTGGTCAGCCGTACCACCATTTTATTTCAAGAGGAAGTTTTAGAAAATATATTATATAACACAGCTATATTATTTTTCCTGGTTAATTAAATATATGTAAAACTTAAACAGGTATTGGAAAGTCACAAATCTCACGTTGACATTGTAATGTAGTCAAATAGAAGATATAAAGTGCCGTCATTGCTCCACAATACGATGGACAATTGAATAACAATTTTAATACGCACACGGCGGACAAGGGTCCGACACACTAGTGTTGTAATAATGTTAGTATCGATAAAACTGATCGATGCAGAAAAATAAAATCAGAATAAAGCAGTGTAAACTTATTCTATGGGCACTTTTCTGGCCATAAGTTAGAAGCCATGACATTCTAGCAATGATATTGCAGTCGTCAAAATTTGTTTTAAAAAAATGGTTATACGCTCTACCACCCTTGTGTCAGAACATCGTGTAATTTCAGTCGGTTCGAATCTTACCGAACTACTGCACAATGTCTGCAGTGATCCCTTAAAACGACAGTGACTAATTTGGTCAGTGTATTCCCGTTGTCCCCATTGCCCTGTCCCCATTATAATGTGGACAACGAAACGGACGTAGGTATTTATTTTTCCCGTTGTCCCCATTACCCTGAACTACCAATGGGGACAACGAAAAGTCGCAGATTTTATTCCCGTTATCCCCATCACCCGTGTCCCCATTAATGGGGACATCGGGATTTGAATAAAATAATTTAAAATTGTTTCTTTGTCCCCATTGCTCTGCCTTCGTTAATGGGGACAGTGGGATTCGAATAAAATAATTAAAAAATATTCCCGTTGTCCCCATTGCCCTGTGTCAGCTTTTACTTAGCCTTATTTTATACCTCTTCTGGTCTCCAACTGTATCATGTATCCAACTGCTGTGAAATAAAAAATAGAAAGACAAGACCAGAGGCATATTAAAACCCCACTAAAACCATAGCGCTTTTTTAAAGAGCAAAATAAACCGGGTTGGTTGGTAAAGCTTGGTTCTTAAAGTAGAAACACCAAGACCAAGTACTTTATTCCCTTAGAAAACGTGTCAAAATAGTCATAAGCACTTTATCATATCTGTGTAATGAATACAGTATCTAGGCGTATAGATGTGTCATTAGATTTAATCATAGTAAAATAAAAAAATCATAAGTAGTATAGATACGTGAGGAAACCCGTATGTCCTCAATAAATACAATTTAACTGTGCAAAACTAATATCGAATAAGTGTACTGGTTACACTATTTGTCGGGCATTTCATCTTTGGATAAACTAATCGTATACGAAGTTTCTCAATGTGCCCCACATTACATCATTACATGTACATTATACCTCTATACTTTCCCACTTTAAGAAGAACTGTAACTATATTATAACAAATCTATTAATTTCAAAAAGAAATCGCCATTGTCGATCAAGACTATCGATAGAAATTTCGACAGTCTTGACCGTGAACATCACTAATTTACAGATCTAAATTGTAGTGCACTTGTGGGAAACACAAGTCGTCACAATGGCGGTCGAGTGGATACGGGACACGGTTGTTTGATCATCAATGTTCCGAGGACATGCCAAAACATTTGGAACAACAGATTCACTTCACAATGTTTTGCTGTTAGAGAAACTTTGAACATGCATGAAAGTTTAACTTTTTTTATTTTATATAAATAAAATAGTTGCTTATACTAAGATACCCCTCAGCAATCTACTCTAAGTTCCTAACCCTCCCTCCCTAACAAATAAACAAACTAATATTCGCGTTTGTAACATTAAGTTACGATAATTGTAATAAAATGATTATGAAGAAGTTCAAAGAACACTATAGTTAAAACCAGAAAGACCACATCAAGTACGCGATTTTCTACCGCATACGCTCACAGTGTGGACCGAGGTACTTACCGCTGCGTGGTATTCCTCAGAAACTACAGTATAATATATTATGGACTCTTAAAAAACACAAAACACAATGTTAAGCAAGGGACCGCAAACTTATGCATTTGATATTAATTTCAACTTGATGCGTCTACGGGTTCCTGAGAAAACAGACGGACAACAAAGGTTTAAGTATATAAGGTATAAGGATTCCTTTTTTCCCTAAAAATGTTTTACAGGGTCTATAATGAATGACACCTTGCAAGTGACATTCGAACCTTCAAGAAAAGAGCGTACTCCCATCTCAAAGGCCGGCAACACACTTGTGTCTATTGAGTTGCAGGTTTCCATGGGCGGAGGTAGTCACTTACCACTAGGTAACCCGTCTGCTCGTTTGCCTCCTATAACATAAAAAACAAGCCATTTTTCTTATCGCACATTACACTTCAGACGCTCGGTGGATCAAAGCTACGCGGAAAAAGGTGTTAGCGCAACGAAAAATGCTGACCGTGAGTAATTTTTTTTATTTACGCCATCTGTGGATTCTGCACGACACTAATGTAATTTGATGTTGGTTGTATACTAATTATCCATATATTAGTTCGGCAACTTTTAAAGATGGCACAAATTTAATTTCTAGTTTTTACAATATTCACTATATTTTGATACAATTTATTCAATCCATTATATCCATTACATCCATTTATATATAGCGAAAAAAACTTCTTTCCAACCGAGTATCCCAAAAACACAAACACAAAGCTTGGTTAGAGAGGAGAAGAGTTAACAAGAATACTATTAATGTGCAACCCATGTTACGAGTAGACTTATTGTTAATAAAGAGATCATCAAAAAAAGAGTTGAAAAATTTTGAGTTTATTTGAACGCACTATATCATTACGCAAGAACCAGAAAAAGTGCAACAGCATCTACACCAATCTACACAAATTAAATGCTGTTAAAACTGCGGGGCACGCCTAGTTCAATAAAAGCAATGCCGCAAGCTTATAAAGTCGGCCCCTATTAACTAGTTATAAAACAAAATAAACATTCATTATTCTGTATTATATGTGCGTTTAACATTGTTATGAATATAATTTAACGAAGAAGGCACACATTGTATCGAGAGTTTAGTGCTAATTATAATTATCGTGTAAACGAAATTAGTATTGTTTTAATGAGGAAAGGTAAGAGTGTGAACATGAGTATTTCGAAACACAGCCTTGAACTTGATGAACTGAAATTAGGTCGCCTTTACATTTATAAGTATCCGGTATTCATGGTTTATTAGAACAGAAGAGCAAAGAAACTTACATACTTGCTTGCTAATTGAGATTTGATATAGAAAAAACAATTCTTTTCATTTACTGTAAAAGTCCAAAGTTGTGATTAAGGAATTGTTCAAACATCTGTGGCATTCGTTACGGTAGTTGGAGCCCTAAAAAGTCCGACAACCTGTTCTAACTTCAGAACTTCGATATCGCCTATTACTTGGATTGTGGAGGTCTGATGGCAGTCACGCTTCACGTAAAATATCACGGTTCGGCCGTGTCGTATATTGAAAGCCGACCTCAACTTAGGTTAAGACGCGGAGGATGATGATGTGGTGATCTGTGACACAAGGTTCGCACAAAACCTATTTCAGACACCAGCTCCTCACAATCAACAATGTCTAAATTAACAATTTCGAGGTATTTGTGTTATGTGAGGAGAAATAAATAAATAATTATTATTATAAATTATTATTATTATAAATTATTATTATTATAAATTATTATTATTATAACTGTGTGTTTTATTACATGCCTAGCTTATTCTAAAACCAAAACTAATAACAAACATTACTTACATTTTCTAAAAGGGCATGCAGTTCCTAGATGAGATCCCTCTTTCGTGGAAGTTTTAACGGAGACAGAGAGGTATATAATCAGAATTCGATATCTGATGGCTAAAATATTAATGATTATTTACCTACAAAATATAGGATAATGTTGAATGATATTTGGTTATGTAGATATCCATTTATTTTGTTGTATGTGTAACTGTATACTGTCTATTTATCATCCAATACTGTCATTCATCTCCATTGTAAATTAGGACAGGTATTTATCTTTTTGTGAACATTTTTACTGACTAATTTTGTACGATACAGAATATTTATCTTCCTTTATCGTATACTAGCAGCGCCCTACGGTTTCACCAGCGTAAGTCCCTATTCCGTGGGAATATCGGGATAAAAGTGGCCTATGCGTTAATCCAGGTCTTCAGCTATCAACATACCAAGTCTCATCGCAATCGGTTCAGTGGTTTTTGCGTGAAAGAGTAACAAACATCCATCCATACATCCATCCATCCATCCATCCATACAAACTTTCACATTTAAAATATTAGTGGGATTTATAATATTAGTGGGATTGGTACAAAATTGAATCAACATCAAAGAAAGGAAATAGTGATCATGCAAAGACTCTACCGGCGTATATTGAGTAAGGAGATAACATTTGCACTAAAACGCTTTTATCTCGGTAATAATTTACACATGTTTTAACGCTTGACGTTGATTTTTGAGAATGAATAATCATAAATTTAAAACACCCCCGACTCGAAAATCTCTTCAACGATTAGAAAAGAGCTGATGATCTTAGAACAGCTGAACAGATTTTCTTGAATTATATCTAAGAACACTCTCGATCAAGTAACCTTTCAAACAAAAAAAAAACTCACTTTAATTGGTCCATTCGTTTGGGAGCTAATATGCCACAGATAGACACACAGACACGTAGAACTTATAACATCCCTCTCTTTGCGTTGGAGATTAAAAAAAAAAAATTATATTTAAACGGAAACCGGAAACTGAAACTGTTATTCCTACATGCGTAAGTACTTACACAAGCATAGGTACTCGTATTTGAACCAAAAACAATTTTTAAATTAGGTCGCTACTGTTTGATGGTATCCCCAACAATAATTATGTTTCAACTGCTACGTGTCTTCTCTATTTTCATTCTTATGTCTTTACTATAAAACTCAAATTCCTGTGTAACTCTTAGTACAATATTGGCGCCAAACGAAATCCTTTTGTTCTTAATTCCTTTGATACGGTTTAGAGACTTTGATTTGACGTATGTTCTCGCCTTTCTTTTTGAGTTTGTTTGATTTCACTGTTTAACGTTTGTAAATAATTTATTGGTTTGTAAATGGTGATAAAATTTTTGTTGGATCCGGGGATTTCTGCTTCATTGCTTAACCAATAGGTGGGTGGAGTGTATTTCTGATTTGGCTGCCAGCATTTACTATGGATAATATTCAACCAATTGGCGAACATTATAATACAGATTTCAGAAATCTAAGGGTAAATTAAGTTTTAACAGATTTCAATTACTTACATCACTTAGTCTATATATTAATACGTGAAGCGAAAACTTTGGATCCCTTTTTACGAAAATTGGGCGGACGGAGGAGTATGAAATTTCGCACACTTATAGTTTATACAGAGAAGAAGTGACGAATGCTAAAATTTTTGAACAATATTTGCTACAAAGTGAAAAAAAATGCAAAAACGGTACCTGTCATGGTACAAAAGTCTATACAATGACAGGTCAAGTAATATTGGCCAATGAAATAAGCCATGGTCGAAATTCGACCATCACGCGATCTCTAGTTTTATTAAATGTTAGATTTGACTAAATATACACTAACACATGTCTATAATAAAAAAAATATAATTATGAATGGTAAAATTTTACTATTCATAATAAAAAAATACTATAAATAAAAACAATAAACCATAATTTTATAATTAAAGCGTAAATTAAAAAATTAAGCGCAAAATAATAATTTTTTGCGCATAAAATTTGATTGTAGACATGTGTTAGTGTTTTTATATTTAGTAAAATCTAACATAGTGTGTGTACGTAATTGAAATCTGTTAATAGTTAATACACAACAATTTATTTTTTTACCTTGAAGCCCTATTGTGTATTTAAGGATTACCTAAGCAAAAGAAGGATTAAGTACTTTGTGCCGTTACAAGGCATAGTGCCAGAATTGCAAATTACACATCACTGTCACGCAAATGACGACATTTTAAATGATTGACCATGGGTTAGTGACATACATTCTTCAGGCTTCAAACCCAAATTCCACTCCGTTACTTATGTATATCTGGACAAGAAAGGCATAAGGTCGGATCTGCAAATTCGCAGGTTTTCAGGAGAGCGAAAATAAAATTGACAAACATTTTTGACAATATTGATTAAATTACATTATATTGTGACAGTTTTGTTTTAATTATCTGTGGTAAACCATCAGTGACTTATACTTTTCAATAAATACACTTCAATAAACGTTAAATTTAATGGTTATTATTGTTTTTTTGTTTTATTGCTTACATCCGACCTTATGGCTTAAATAATTATAGTTTATGCAAAACTCTGGGTACGTTATGTGTACATCCGACTTTTTGCTTGCAATTTTTTGGCTACTTAATATGAAAATGTAGCATTATGATTTTAACTTTTAAACGACTAGCAACCCACCCTGGCTTCGCACGGGTACAAACTGTACACCTAAACCTTCCTCATGAATCACTCTGTCTATTAGTAAAAACCGCATGAAAATCTGTTCAGTAGTTATTAAGTTTATCGCGAATAGACAGACAGACAGACTTTGTTTTATAATATGTAGTGATAGTAAAGGACTGATGTGATATTAGAATCGTCGCTGTCGCATTCAAGATTTACTTGTGATTCATCTGAAAACATTAAAATTTTTGTATGAATTAACTTATGGTATGTAACAATATAACCACATAACAACATTGTTTTACTTGAATATAATTGAGTGTAAAAACACAATAGGTATAAAATTATTTTGATATGAGTGATCTACTTACCATAAACAGTTCTATCAGGGGTTCTTTTGGCGGCAAAAGGCAAATTGTACATGGGGTCTTCCATTAATGTATCTAAAAGAGAAGAGTTTTATTTTGTTATAATGTGAATGTATGAAAAGTTCTCGCAAATATACAATTTTTATACCTGTTCTATTTCGTTTTTATGTACAAAAGTTGTTATGTAAAAATGTAATTAATAAAATAATAATAATAACCTGGGACATTACACATAGCTATCTACATCCAAACTATAGCACTAGAACACGGATAAACATAACAAGATAAAAATAATATAATAATAAAAAATAATGTGATTTAATTTTTTCTTACCTCATTACAGTTATCCTAGGCACACGGCACAACACAGCAAATAAACACAATTAATCATTGATTTTACATACAGAAATATAATATTTTTGTATAGGTAATACAATAGTTCCGTGCAATATCAAAAGTTTATGTTATGGTTGATACTTCAAAGCCAGCCGGTGGCCACCTGCGAATCTCACCACAGTGAACTATTACTATGTCACTTTAAGACGCGCAATGCATAAGTAAAAAAGCTAGACAAGAAATGCCTTGTCTCGCCTCCAGAACCACCCATGCAATGCATGCATGATTTCTAATGACGACGCAATTTAAAATAATCCGGACTATCTTTGGTACCGACCAAGACGCGGCCTAACAATGTAAAATAAGTTCAAGACATAAAGGTTTATCATGAAATACGTATAGAATTTTTTACATATTGCTGTTATTATTACAGCTAGAACGTCTCATGATTGCATTCGACTTTATATTATACCTTAGTAAACAACACCATTTAGTAGCATAAAGGTATACCTGATAATCCATGTGTAAATTCTGTTGCACTTTAGCAGCATAACGGTGTGTCTGCTAATACACCGAACGTGAAAATACATGAAGAAATAAAACACATTAAATGCATAAGGGCATATGTTAAAATACGTCTGCTAAAGGTATGAGTAATTTATGGAATAAAGGTATTAATTGAAATAAAGTTACATGCCTTTCAAATATTTTGAAAAGTCGTCAGATCCGACCTTATGCATGTATTTATATCAGCAATGAAGACGAATAGAAATACAAGAGTCAGTTTACCAGAAAGAGAACAAAAAGTTAATTATTGTGATGTAAAAAAGTCATTTTGGGTGGATCTTCAGATCCGACCTCATGCTTTTCATGTCCAGATATTTAAAATTGATTTTACAACTATCTACCTCCGAGCCGATCCCTTTTTTGCAACGAATATTCGGCAAATATTCTGGCACTTTAAATATGGTACTTTCATACTATTCGGCAAAATACCGAATATCTAGGTACTATTCGACAGAATAGCGAATACGAGGCTCCTGTGAGTGGGTGAGTCGGCGCGGGTAGGCCTCGAATGAAGTATAGTGTCCAGATCAGTAGTGCTGAAGGAGGGCTAAGAAAGGTCTGATGACAGCAATAAGTCGTGAGAGTGTGTAAATATATTTTTTATTTATTGTAGTCTGATAATTATAATTGGTAAAAGAAAACGATTAATGCTTTTTTTTGTACTCTTATTTTTTTATTCTCTCATGAAATTTTCATACATAATTAACTTCCATAATGTAAAAAAACAACATCTGTCCGTGCACTTGAATCGTAATAAAAATTTGGCAGTGGATAATTGTGCTGCAGAGAACTAATATTTCTGAATTTTCCGGCAATAGTTGCAATTGAATTTTATCTTTCAATGTCTCAATATGGGCCATGCTTTCTCTGCAGAATTCTCCTCGTAGAAATCCATAAAAGAAGATATAGTTTCAGCCGAATCCGAAAGGCCAGGAAGCCTGCAGAATATTCGGTATTCGGCATGTGGCCGAATACACTATTCGCTGCAAGTCTACTTTTTATATATTTTCAGAAAATGTTGGGAGGGCAACAAGGAACTGGTGCTTGTTCGATTCCGATAGTCTCTTGTTTTTCGGACAACTCAACACGAGTTGTTTACAAAGAAACTAATAGACAAAATGAAAATACTAAATACACATACAAATATGTACATAAAATTTACAATAACAAGTTCTTAGATATACTACAAACACTAAACTAAAACTTGGTATGGTGTGCCTACAGGCACACCGTACCAATAAAGTCGGGAGTTACCTATAGGTAACTCGCGACTTTATTCACCACCTAAATAATAATAATAAGTTGAAACACCTCATACAGGGCCGTCTGATCCCAAACTCGGCAGAGCCTGTACTATTGTGACAAGACTGCTGATAAACATACTTATATATTACTAAATACATATATACATATTACAGATAAATTACACCCATACACAGAATAAATGGTTGTGCTCATCACACAATAATTCTTTTCAACAGGAAGTACGTCAACATAAGATTTAAATCAATACTTATTTCTTTTATTTTCTTGTATTAATTAAAATACAATCACACACATTACTAGTATTCTTGTTAACCCCTCCAGCTAAGCTAAATGCTTGTGTTAGGAGTGGATTCACGTTACCGCGGTCGCGACCTTCTGTGAGGACGTCATCTCGCAGAAGGAGGCGGCGGAAAGGGTCCGGGAGGACGATCTCCACTCGGACCTAATTCGCCGCCGGCGAACCGGGCGGCGGAGGCGCGCTTACCAGCGCCTCATGCCGCCCTGAGTGTGGCCGCGGGTGGATGGGACGGGTTTTCCCCTCCACCCGCTATAGTGGCCCCCCGCGAGGAGGCGGCGTCCGCGTGTGCCTGGACGTCGCCTAATTTAGAGAATTTTACCCGAAGGTGGTGCCCGCGCTTTTGCGGGCAGGCGCTAGGAGGGTTCCGGATGTCTTATTAAAACTGTTCCCGGATCCCTCCTACTTAAGGCGCAGTACGGCACACCGTGTGGTTTTAGTCGGTTCGATTCCGACACACCGCCCCGCCGAAAACCCCGGCGGGGTGACGGCCCGAGGGGGTTTCCACACGCACAAAAAAAAAAAAAAAAAAAAAAGGAGTGGATTCACGTCTGTTCCCGGATCCCTCCTATTTAAGGCGCAGTACGGTACACCGTGTGGTTTTAGTCGGTTCGATTCCGACACACCGCCCACCGAAAACTCCGGTGGGGTGACGGCCCGAGGGGGTTCCACACCTACAAAAAAAAAAGGAATGGATTCACATCGGTAGTGCACTGATCGCAAGTAATCTTAAATACTATATATAATTAGACATTCCAACCGCAGATATATATACAAGATTATGAATTACGATCATACCTAAACCTGTCCCATTTCCTTCAGAAGGCTGACTGAGGTCTGTCAATACACGCTAACACACTTGCTAGATTATAAAATAATTAGTAATATCACTAGTACCAATTAATATACGCCTACACCTTGTAATCAATGCCAAACATCTCAATTTCTGTTTGTTGGTAGTGAAGGGACTTATTATGCGAAATGTACGGGAAACGTATAAATTGGTTGCTTGAACCTCAGTGCAATGTTTGTTTGTGAGATCCTGATTGATTCCGGGATTAAATAAAGTCACCATTCTAACTAGTCCTAACTAATATTGTAAATAGGAATGTGAGTTTGTTTGTTACGCTTTACACCTTAACTACTAAGCCGATCATCATGAAATTTTGTCAGGGGCACAAACCAGGACATATGGTAGGGTTTCACCGAGAAAAAAGGAGGGATAGAAAAATTACTTTTAGACGGTTGTCCGACTTGACAAAATTACCATTAACGCTCCCTGCTGTTTTGTCTACTATGTTCTGAATCTCACTTAGAAAGAAAGAAAATATAAAGAACACAGTTATTTAAACTCAAAAAAAGGACACCTACGGCTCGTAGAAAAAGATGTCTAGATCAGCAATTGTCAAGCAACATGTGCTTCAATGCTTAGTGCTTATTTCCGACTGAAACTTTAAAATACCGCAGCAAGTACAATATAAATAAAGTAGGTATTTTGTTCGTGTAGATTGAAAGTGTAGCAGCAAAAGTATAATTATGTGTACCTAGTATTTGAAAAAGGATGTGTGTTTATAAAAACGATTACTAATAGTTCTGAGGGAAATAAAACTATAATAATATGCAGTCATGGGATTACCGACAGAAGTGAAAACTTAAACGATACGACGAACTTAAAACGTCACATTAGCAGGTTGGTGACATTAATTAATAAGAAGCTGATAGAACTCAATGTTTAGATTAGCGCTCTCTAGTGGATCTATATATATATTATTAACGTGACGGTTACGAGTTCAGTGCTTTTTCCCCATAGCAAAAGTGTACAAACATGCCTTAAGCAGTTTTCACTTCATAAAGTATTCCCCTCGCATGATAAAGGTGACTATGGTTTTAATTAAGTCTGACAAGCGAAATACACGAGCTTACGCATGTAAAAGTGCTCAGTGGTGATGATGTAGGGTTGGGCGGGGCTGAAAGGTCCCATTTGACTATTTCGATTTCTTCGTCTTCCTTTCCTTTTCCCAGTTTTATTCCGGGTCGGCGCATGTGTAATATTTCAAATGATTTTAGCTTGGGCCGGCCACCTCCCTGACGCCAACTCTCCTTGGGAATGTAATCGTTTTCAGACGGGACAAAAATTGGGGTAAGGATAACGGATGGAGCGAGGGAGCTAGGGTAAGGGATACCCCAAATCTCGGATGGAGATAAGGGACTGAGACTGCAGTAGCTCGAAGAGGCCGGGGTCGCCCCGTATGTCTGCCCTGCGATTGGAGAGGCCACTACATATTTTTGAAAACAGAGCAGAACAGAACAGAGTACTATAAAAACAAGTATGACACTAGTAAAACAAGCAGTTATTTGATCATGTATGATATTAATTTGGGATTATTTGAATAAAAGTGTCTCATTTTGTTAGCTTTCTAGACCTTGTCGTCTGTCTCTTTTTATCCCATAGTAGGGGTCCCGTGATGTTGGTGTAAGCACGTTGGTTTTGCTGACATAGTTTGCTGCATGACTTACACCTGCTTGTCACGAAGAACATTAAAAAATAATATCTTAATTGTTAAGGTGAGTAAAATAACAATGTTCTTATTTTACATTTATTTATCTTAATACATGTCATGTAAAATAAGTACATTGTAATTTTTATCATCTCTACTCATACTTTTTAAATTGTCTCTTGCTTTTATACTTTAAATCTCTGGAAATAGTTAATTAATTCAATTCCTCCTTAGGGGGCATCCATTAATAACGTGAGGTGATTTTGGCGATTTTTCGACCCCCCCTCTCCCCCTGGTGAGATGTCGTGAGATTTTGCTCGACCACCTCCCCCTCCCCTAATCTCACGTGAGATTTTTCAAAATTCATACGTTCACAGAAAGTAAATTGTAGTAGGAGCAACTGCGGTTGTAGTATCATTTAATCCACCATGTAAAGTAGTAGAGCGAGTCTCCCTACTACTTTACATTATTATACTATTTGCATTTTACATTATATACTATTTTAGTGGAGAAACATTTCTTATTTAATTTAACTCAGTTTTCTCGCAATTTTACACTATTTCTTGCGGAAAAAAAAATTACGTGATATCTGCCGAGGCCCCCTTCTCCCCCACGTAAGTTTGAGTGAGATTTGGCTCGACCCCTTCCCCCCCTAAACGCCTCACGTAATTAATGGACGCCCCCTTACCTCTAAATGTTATGCTCTGCTTTAAATACCTACGAGTACGTACTTGTAAAACAAGATATATTTCAAAATTCCGTGCAAAATTGTATCTTCCCATCACTAGCTACTCCATTCTCGCAGTACTAGAATCGCGTGATATTATCTGAGGCGAATTTATTCGCTGCATATTCGAGTACCGAGTTAATTGCTATGTATCGCACTGTGAAAGCTTGATTTGTTCCTATTTGGACTGGGTGTTACACCCTTCTGATTATTTTGTTTTTACAATTAACAATAGTTTTTTGTAGAAAAGTTGGCAAAGAAACAGCAGTCCGTCTGATGGCAAGTGATTGCCGGTCTGCATAAAATTACAATTAAATCTGCTTAAAGTTAAACTCATAATTAAAACGATATTCATTATGAATCGGGAGTTAATCGCCCTAATACTTAAAAGGTTACCTTTTTGTTTATCAAACGTTTCGATAGAATTACACCGATCGTGGGTGGAACGTGATTATACATCGAATTGTGGTTTTCTGTAAGGTATTTCCCGTGCCCCGCCAATCGATTCCGAGTAGAAATATTATGCCGTACCCTATGCATTGTTTATATATTATATTTTAAGTTAGCTCTGGTGATAGTTATACCATATATTTAATTAGACTACATTTGCCAGCCAGCTGGTGTTGCTGTCCTATTGGATTGCCAGATGATGTTTCTGTCCTAGAGGCCTCTGCAGTCACAGGAAACTCGGGTACGTGACCCCGGCCCTCTGTGAGCTACTGCAGTCTGTCCTATTCCCCATCCGAGACTGGGGGTATCCTTTACATTCCTCTTGCTACCAATTTTTCCTTATACGAATTCACGTGCTTCAGAAGACTACATTCAGAAGGACGGTTGGTGTTAGGTAGGCTTCTGGCCATAAAAGAAACCAGCTAAAACTTTTTGCAATGTTACACATAACGCTGATTCCAATGAAGATTGGGAAAAGAGCAAGAAGATCATAACATTCCGCAAAAGAGCATTGGTATTGGGATAAGGCTCTGTTTCCGCATCTAGACTCATAGGCGGTCCATTAGGCGTTCAGATAAGCTGACTAGTTGAGCCAGCCTAGCTCCTTCCAGAAGCACAGAAGCGTTCTGGGGCGTTCACAGGCTTCTAGGAGCGACCTCGCTCCCGGGAGGATAGTTGCCCGTTGTGTGGCCACTCCCTCGCACTCCAGGACAACGCGGGGGGCCGTTTCCTCCGCGTCTAGACAGACTTTAAATAAGGCGAAGGAGTTCAAATATACATTTTCTAAAATTTATTTCTAGTCAACTGTTTTTAATAAAAAAAAGTAGTGAGTCCAAAAACATCACAATAGCTCATTCTTCAACAGTCAAACTAACTAACCGAACCATTTCTTTTTATTCTTAAAATAAAACACTTAAAGTATTTTATTTTAAGTCCAAAAACAGCATTCACGTAACTAATGAGTATCCATCTAATTAGTTGTCCTAGACTCGCGCGAGCCCGTGACAATCTCAGCAGCTCAGCACGTCTTCCAATTAGCCGTTTGTTGAGTATAAAGTGAATGTAAAAAGACCAGAAAGATGGTATCGGTCACTGGCGCCGAGAATGCACAACAAGCGAACATTGTGGGAATTGTAAGGAGCTTGGAAAAATAAGAATTGAATTTGAAATTCCAATTGAGATCACGGTAAATGTTAAGCAGCCTACACAGGATTTTGCTATTTATGTATACGACCCGTAGGTATATTATAAATGTGTAAATTTTTGAACATGATTTCCCGGCAACGGACATTGCGAGTTACAGGTGCTATGTGGCCTTGACTAAGCTATTGCTCACACCCTCCAATCCATCCATAAGTAGCATTGTAGTATCCTTTCTGTTCACTACCTTCCGATCTTATATATCTTTTCCTTTCAATATACATACTCCCAATTTTTATATCTTTAATTCTCAAAGTGCTCGGTGGACGACAATAATAACGGGTGTGAGGAACGGCCTGCCGAATCTTGAAATAGTAGATTGATCTGAATCTACTATTTCAAGATTCGGCAGGCCGTTTCATTCTGAGTGGAAAATCATCATCATTGTTTTTTTATTTTAAATTTTTTTTGCTTAAAAGTGATATATCACAATGAGTAAACAGAACATTTTACCAAAAAAAAACAATAAATACCCCATACGGCCAATGTATTCATACATTGCAGTTTTACAACGTTTAAAGGCATTCCGCATACCGCACAAAAATGATACCTACGCGTGTTGCGCGTATATTGCACTGTAAATCCTTAATCTCGCATTTTTGTGATGAACTGACTTTTGCATTGTGATAAGTACGTTGCAAAGTTGCACATACAAGTACAACTTAAGAACTTGACCACTGCTAACATATCACAGTGGGACAAATAGTCATGACACGATTGCAATTGCAGGACACCCAATTTTCCCCACGACTTGGTATATGCATAAATTCTTAGAATTGTCTTTAAAATAAAAGGAAACAAAGGAAGCCGAAGAACTGAACAAACATATGTTCAACCTAAATTTGGAAGAGAACACAATATGCAGATTCTGTCAAGAGGCAGAAGAAACTGTAATGCATATTCTATGCTCTTGTGGTTCACTAATGCGGCACTGAAGTATTAACCTAGGGTTACACATCATGCAACCGCAGGAAATACAAACAATCACTACTGTTAAGATCTGGAGGTTTCTCGAAGCCATAAGTCTGAGCAGTGTACTGTAAAGCAAAAGTGCTCTACAAAAGACCAGAAATGATCGAGGTGGCACAAGGCACTTAAAACAATAATCCCACTAATATTATAAATGTGAAAGTTTGGATGGATAGATGGATGGATGGATGGATGGATGTTTGTTACTCTTTCACGCAAAAACCACTGAACCGATTGCTATGAAACTTGGTATGTAGCTGGAGTAGCTTGGTAGGTAGCAGCTGGAGACCTGAATTAACGCTTATGCTACTTTTTATCCCGATATTCCCACGGGATCGGGACTTACGCGTTTTGAACTACAAATTAAAGACCAAAGTAGACTATACCACGAAACTGATAAAAGGATTCATTTAATTGCCATACACGATTGTAAGGTCGAGACTTATTGAGAATAAATTATGTTAATATTTATTATTGTATCGATTCAATTAACATTACATGTGGTAGATTGTATTGCTCTTATAGTATATTCTATTTTAAGAATCACTACGAAATTCTTTTGATCTTAATGCATTATACAGTTGCCTTGTGAATTGGCTTTGTATGCGGGAACAGTCACATCGCATATTATGAATATAGTAATAAATGTCGTCGAAAATAGGTGAATTGTGTATATGCATTAATATCTTTGATATATTATAAGCTTTAGTTGTAAATTATGACTGAAGCACGTCAGAAGACAAGGGTCGTTGGGCTTTAACATACTTATAATGTAATAAAAGGAGATATAATACACCCAAACTCAGTCCACCTAAGATACGTACAAATAATGTTCTTACGTGGGAAATAATCTCACAGCACTCTGTCCATGAGCTGTTTACTTGTCTTAAATATATTATCATAACCATTATTATACATGTAGTTGTACACAGATGTAGTTTAACATTTGAATTCTAGTTCTATCTGCCTTAAAATTGATCCGTGCGGATCGGTTTGAAGGTATTAAAGGTTTTAAGGTAAATATTAAACCACTTGATCTAATACTGGTATACTTTGTACCGGAATACGCAAATATGTCTATAAATAAACTTTACTATATTTTATGTTACAGCACTCTATACAAGCAGTACATTATTATTAATAAAAGTTATATAGTTTTACACACGTATGTCTTTCGGGTTTGCTCGAGTAGTTTCGGGTCCGATGGGGGTCCATTTCACGAGATGCGTGTCATTGCGTGATGCCGCGTGGGCGACAGAGACACATTCACGTGACGTATGACGCCAATGTAAATCTTTAACTAGTAGATTAATTGGTTTTTAAGTAAATAATCGTCTCGAAATGATTCTGTATAGCTTGTATTTACTATATTTGTAAAAAATCACGATATACCTACACGCCGAAAAAGTTTCTTGAAGAAAATCACATACCAATTCCACTCTCATCACAAAAGCACACAACATTACGTATGATTATCACATAAAGGCAACTTCAATATTTTGGTACATTCACTTACTTCCGGTGCGTGTAACGTGTCGGAAATATAAAAACAATGAACAAACATGAATTATTTAAGCTCCGCGAACTTTGGCTCCATCGTTTGTTTACCTTCAAACTTCATACACTTGTTCTTAAAAAGCATGCTACATAAATAGAAGCTTTTTCAGCTTTCAGGGAATCACTTATAATGTTTTTATATGACTTCATTATATGGCTAGTCAATACCTATGTAAATCGAAAATACTGAAGAATTGTTTGTAATAAATTACGAACTTCTCAACGCGTCGCGTCACACGTCGCGAGAAAACATACATTATCTAAAAATGTGCAAAGCAGTCGTTAGAGAATTTGGATTGTGCTGAAGTGATTCATAAGTAACTGCTGCTTGCTGATCACGCAGGTACCATCAGAGTAACCCTATGTTGGATTTATACTTCCGTTTTAGTTAAAAAAAATTAAGTCTAGTGCCATGGTAATAATTTAAGGCCTTATTGATATTTATTTGCAGCTGGTTTTGGTTCCTGAATCTCTGTGTGTTAATTCAGAATACAATCCATATGATATCATCTAAATCGATTCAACGGTTAAGACTTGAGTAACTAACAAACATGAAAGTTCACATTTAAGTATTTATACATATACATATAAGCATAAAGAATTAACAAACATACTCACACTAACATGCCCGCAGTTACAAACTTTCCCTTAATTATTATTATCAAAAATATTATAGAATTATGTGTAGATAATATTAAACAGAACATACGCAGCATCCTTACAATATTATAAACTAAGGAGTTACATTAAAACTTTAAACTAAAAAATAACTACTAAATATATCAACAGTCTTGCAGACTTCCAATGTAATGTAACATTTTTCATACGTTACACTTCGTAACGAACCCTCAAGAAATATATTACTTTGTTTACAATTGCCACAAAAAAGTAAAAGGACAAAAGTCGAAGAAGAATATAACGTCATTCTTGTCTTGCATTTAGAATATTAGGAATATCCTTCCAACAACAATACACAGTTGTCTCTCATTTGTGAATGATTAATGAACCGGACGTGGAACAATTGTCCCATTACCGACCATGGGGTTGTTCATTTGCCTAATCAATATTAATAAGTAAAAATCAAACAGTCTAAAACTACGGCCAAATGGAGACCGTTAACTTTCACAAGTCAAGGATATCTTATTTAAGGAGCTTTTTTAGGGTTCTGTACCTCGAACAAAAAAAACGGGACCCCTAAAGGATCACGTTGTTGTCCGTCCGTCCGAACGTCTGTCTGTCTGTCAAGACTATTTTTCTCAGGAACGCGTGTAGGCATCAAGCTGAAATTTATATCAAATCCTCAGGTCTACTGTTCCTTGGAGCTGTGAAAAAATCAAACTTCTAAGCCAACACAATCAAAAGATACAGCCCGTTTATGCCGCAAATTTTCGACACTCGCAAGGGAATCAAAACCTACAGGTTACTTCCCGTGAACTCAGAATGTTGAAATTTGGTACGAAGCAACGTCTTATAGCACAGTTAAAAGAAAAATTGCGAAAACCGTAAATTTTTTGTTACATCATATAATAAAAATATTTTACGGAACCCTCGGTGCGCGAGTCCGACTTGCACTTGGCCGGTTTTTTATTATTACACGAGTTGTATTAATTTCACCTATAACTGTCAGTATCCATGAAAATAACTAAATCTTGTGACCCCATTTTACTTTATCGCCGTACGTCCAATTATGTCTCTTATTTGGCATCTTGGAGCTGATCTGTCGATGATGAACAGGAGGGGAACTCTTCAGTGGCTACTAGTAAACCCTTCGAGTTTGGGCTCATGTGATTCGTTTTGACGAGTACTTAGTAATGGTGGTCTAATGATGGAGCCAGGAGGTGCATAATGGAAGTCTTTTTACTTTTTAATTTGGTTCGCTGAAATAGTGTGTTTTAATTACCCGACTTTAAAAAGGAGAAGGTTTTCAATTCGACTGAATTTTTTTATGTGTATGTTACGCGATATCTTCGCCATTTGTGAGCCGATTTCAATCATTTTTTTATTGAATTGGTTATATCTACTCAAGGTTAGTCCTATTTAAATTTGAATAAAATATTCTACCTCTAAGGGTGGAAAATAATGGTATGAAGAATAGAGCTTATTAGATACTATTTATCAATATTTAGGGGCATTGAAGTCGGGTATATACTTTTTAAAGTTAATTATAAGTTTTTTAAACTATAATTTATTAAATTTCTGCTCCTCGAATAATGTATATTACATCCAGATTTTCATCGACATTCAGATTCGATCGAAATGCCTTGACCGTGGTCTCAGGTGGACTCACCTGTAGACCCGTGACCACGATCAATAGAGACCTCATAAATATTACCGCGATTAAGTCCCGATGTAAACATTTAATGGATTTTGAAATTTGCAAACATATAAATAATATTTTATTAATAATCCTAAAATCAGATCAGACCTACATGTCAAATTAAAAAACTTTTTTTTTGTCGTTGGATAGCCCGTTTTCTGACTAGGGCTATAGGCTGTATTACGTCCCACCACGACAAATAGACACGGAGCAGTTTTTAAAAACGTCAACCAATCTGTTAAACTGTAAGCAAGTATATATATATATATATAAATTGGGTGAAACCACATGGCATGACTAGTGTCTTATAAATACCTTTTCTTGAAATGCTTAGATATAAAGATAATAATAATAATAATCGGTGCGTGCGTGTGCGTGCATGCGTGTATGTTCATGTGTGTGTGTGTGTAAGTGTGTGTTTTGTGAATAGACATTTACAATTTTGTTAATTCTGTTAATTTTTATTAATTGGTTAATTACTTAATTTAATTCTGCTTCGTTAACCGATATTCGCCTAATTAATAAAGACATACAAATAAACTGAGATGTTATCGCATTATCTTCAGTTGATGATAATCTTATAGAGGTCAGGAACCTTTACCTCCGAGTTGATAATTATGAATAACTCTTTGGTGATCTTTGGGTACAGTTCGCAGACCTCTGGCCCGTCATCTGAGATTATCAAAGGTGCATTTGAGACAGGCCTTAATTGATAATGATGAAAGGGAAAGTACAAATAAAGTTCTGAGCTCCAGGATACAAAGAACTTGTTCTCCGTCTGGAGTAAGGCATGTCAGTTGTGTATTTTCCAAGTTCAAGGTCTAAAAACTATTTTTGTTTTGGACTTTGACATGACACCTCAGACACGGCCGTCTAATCCCAAACTAGAGCCTGTACTATGGTAACCAGACTGCTGATATACATACTTATATATGATAGATACATATTATAGATATATTATACCCAGACAGAACAAATAATCGAGCTCATCACACAATTATTTGTTCTGGATGGGAATCGAACCAACGACCTCTGGCTCAGTAGTCAGGATCACTGACCATGATCTTTATACATAACACACAATCTTTATATATAAAAAACTCGTGTCAAATTGTTTGTCCGGGATGAACTCCTAAACTAATATACCGATCTTAATGAATTTTAGCACAGTGTGTGCAGTTTAGTTCAACTTGAGAGATAGGATAGCTTTTATCTCAATTTATAGTCAAAATATTTTTATTGCCAGTAGTTTATAGTGCTGCCAGCTCGTATACCACTACCAGTCACTTAGGCATTGTCCATTAATCACGTGAGGCTCGAAAGGATAGAGGGGGGAATTCGGAAAAATCTAGGAACATCACAAGGGGGAGGGGGGTGTAGTGAGATATCACGTGAATTTATTTTTTGGGAGAACGCGCGATTATATCTATAAGGATAATATTTTGAAAATTTGAAATATATTTTGAACTTAAAAAAATACACGTGCACACACACACATTTGGCTAGGGGGGGTGGGGTTAGTCTAAAACCTCACCACGTATCACCAGGGAGGAGTTGTTAAAAAGTGGCTATAAAAACATCACGTGATTAATGGACGACCCCTTAGCTAGTATAATATATTTCCTTATTTAAAAAACAAATCTCCCATACCCGTGATTGGTCTTGCATCTGTTTGCAAGGTCCAATTAAATAACAGACACGAAGTACACCCAGATTCGGAATATCCGAAAACTAAGCGAAAACTTTCTGTTCTATGTCTAAGGCGTCCATTAGACGCTCATGCAAACGTCAATCATTCCCAAAAGTCATGATTGACGAATGTTCGTTGGTGATTGATGAAATAATATCGACATTAAAAACTCATCATGTAACCGTCAATCACTGCATTAGACGAAAGGTTATTCGTCAATCAGAAAGAAGAAAGAAAATTCATTTATTTTGACAGAAAACAAAACACGACACATACTGCAGAAAACGTACAATAAATAGTAATTAAACATAGGTAAGTAATGATGGAAAACAGAGAATGAAAAGAAGAATCCATAATGTTACAATGACAATAAAAATCAAAAATATTAAATATACAGAATACTATCGTTAGATATAAAGACTATTATTTCTATTCTAATCACTGTTTTGATTGTGGCAAAACTGACAGCAAAACCTACCGCGTAATAGGCGCCTATGTTTTATGTCTAGCGTTTGTAGAAGTTTAGATTTCTCTAATAGTCTCGACTTGGTGATCTTTACTTGGAGTCAATCTCAAGTGTTCATCTTAATAGCTTTAAGGAAATCGAGACTCACATTGCGAGTGTTGGTCTTGTTAAATGTGCTCAATTATCTTGCCTATTATAATTATTATCATGTTGGGTCTGTCGTTAGATCTGATACTGTTCAATATATTGCTAATGTTGTTTACTATCTCACTGGAAATACGACATTGTAAACGGAGCTTAATTATAATTAACCTATGTAGAAAGTCGAGATTGTTCAGTGCAACCTTCTAAGATGGCAAACAAGCGCACGTAAGTTAACGGTTACCGATACCTATAAAAACTTCTAAGTGGCAGATAGCGACCAATATTTGCAAAACAGTATTATTTATTTGTTAAAGTGGGGCTCGTGGCTAAGGGATAACCGAGTAGGTTAGTATATTACAAAGTTAAGTAACACTAGCCTGGTCAGTCTAGGATGGGTGACCATTCTTAACAGATTGAGACCCCTCCATGCCTCGGAGAGCACTTGGGTTGTGGAGGTCTGATGGCAGTCTCTTTACTTAAAATATCAAAGTTCGGCCGTATCGTAGTTAGACTGAAAGCCGACCACAACTTAGTTGGAAAAGGCGCGGCGGATGATGATTATTTGATTTACTTTAAGGCCGCCTATTGTACATATCCACTTTGTGTATTTTAAGCAATATATCGTGTGTACAATGAAAATTATTCTGTTCTATTTTACTTTCGACAAAGCGACGTAATGTTGCGGTGACATCGCTGGTCTATAATTTTTAATACTTACTTTTAAATAACTATAAATTTACAATTTAAAATACCCCCGACTTGAAAATCCCTTCAACGATTAGAAAAGAGCTGATGGTCTTCGAACGGCTGAACAGATTTTCTTGAATTATAGCTAAAAACACTCCCGACTAATTCACCTTTTAAACAAAATAAACAAAATCAAAATCAGTTCATCCGTTCGGGAGCTACGATGCCACAGACAGACACATACACACACAGACACGTCAAACTTATAACACCCCATCATTTTTGCGTCGGGGGTTAAAAAAAGACGTTTTCAAAAGCTTTTTTAAAGAAATCAGAAATTTGACTTAGATTTTAACTTTGATGTAAGTTAAGGAATCCTACTCAATTTCAGGACAAGACAGAAATACGCCAGTAGTGCTTTTAAACACGCTTTTGTTCGCTTAACTAACTATGTACCTAAACAAATTTCTGTCCGTGGGCGAGCCATGCTTCGGCACGTATGGGCCGGCTCGATCGGTAAAAATCCCAAGATTTCTACAGCACCGGGATTATGTCACTACCTACAAGATAGCAAACAAGATATCGAATTAAATGGCACATATATATTATAATTAAATGTAATTAAATTTTCAAAAAAAATGTCTTGAATTTGTATATAAAATACGAAGTAACTTTTTCGCCGACAATATATATAATATTAATTAGGATTACAATTTACGACTACAATAAGTGCCTTCCTTTCCATGATTTGCCCAAAAACGCACTAACTTTAAAAACTTAGGTAAATTATATACTAGCTGACCGGCGCAACTTCGTCTGCGTTTGTAAATTTCCCCCGTTTTTGCAACATTTTTCATTGATGCTCCGCTCCCATTGGTCGTAGCGTGGTGGTATATAGCCTATAGCCTTTCTCGATAAATGGGCTATCTAACACTAAAATAAGTTTTAAAATCGGATCCATAGTTTCGGAGCCTATTCAATGCAAACGAAAAATCAAATTTTTCCTCTTTATAATATTAGTATAGATAAGTCTAGGTTAAAAAAACGAGTGACCGATCCAAAAATTTACATATTTTAGCCATATTACTAGCAATCAGCATGCTCGGCTATATAACCGATAAACCTAACCTAAATAATATTGTTAAGTAAATACGAAGAGAGCTGCAGTCATGACCTTCGCATTCCTCCACAATCTGAAAGTTTAACACCTGTCTTTCTCTAAATAGATACACATTTAAAACAGCGAACTTCTGTTTCGTTTGTATCATCCATTTTATTCACATATACGAGATATTGCATGTTGTCTTTAATAAAAATAGCGTTAGTCTCCGCCTCTGTTTCTTTGATGTTAGTCATAATTCATAACCAAAAGTCGTCTACGTCCAGTAACGTCCATCTGTTATAATTTAATGATTTCAGTTTACACCTTCAAGGCCCGGGCCGTCTCTAACGGCCTGTTTTTTTTCAAACTGTCCACGGGTGAGACGGGTGAGGTTAATTTTTTTTATTTTTCTTTTATTTTGCACACAGAAGGATGCATACGGCCATACCGTAACTATGGAGGCTTGTAGCACTTTAAATACCTTAAACGTGTAAACATACGTCTTTGATATTGCCTGTGGGACGTATGGACCAGGTACCGTAAATGAACGCATGATGAGGTATTTCAATAAATTCTGGAATTCTTTTCTTAACAATGAGCCTTTTTGGCGTCCGGAAACCGGAAACTTTATCTTTAATCAAATGTACAAACCGTTTTAGAATAATCATCTGATGCTCAAGGCAACTGATATTGTTTCGGTCTACAAAAATCTTGATGGAAAAATACCCGAAAGCACCTCGGAATTCTTCGGCACAATCCCATCCCACTAATATTATAAATTTGAAAGTTTGGATGGATGAATGGATGAATGGATGGATGGATGTATGTTTGTTACTCTTTCACGCAAAAACCACTGAACCAATTGCGATGAAACTTGGTAGGCAGATAGCTAGAGAACTGGATTCACGCGTAGGCTACTTTTTATCCCGATATTCCCACGGGATTGGGACTTAAGCGGGTGAAACCGCGGGGCGCTGCCAGTCACTAATAATTTACACTGCCTTGCTGTAAACTATTCTCAACACTCGCCGGAACAGCAGCTGCATTGAGTGGCTGATGATACCATAATGTGTAAATGGACTAGGCAAATTAATACTTATTTGCTCTTCTGTGAGTTTGCAATAAGTTTATTATTATACTAGCAGCGCCCCGCGGTTTCACCCTCGTATGGTCCCGATGCCCTAGTAATATCGGCATAAAAAGTAGGCTATGTGTTAATCCAGGTCTCTAGCTATCTACACACCAAGTTTCATCGCAATCGGTTCAGTAGTTTTTGCGTGAAAGAGTAACAAACATTCATACATCCTCACAAACTTTCACGTTTATATTAGTAGGAAGAGATTATGCACTTATTAGATCACATATACTCTCAACCACGTTTTTTATCTATAACCGTAATTTCACAGTCAGTAATGAACTATAAGAAATCATTGAATCAGCAAATTTAACCTAAAACCATATAACAAACAGAGCTTCATAAATCAGAAATAGCGAAGCGAGCACAAAACGGGCGGCGCGCGCGTATCGAACGCGCAAAACATCCTGCGAACGAGGAAACAGCGCGCGTGCGCCGTAAACTTCCTGCGACGTGACGTGCAACTAAGAATGAAAGTATGCACGTGGATAAGGTAATATGCAAAACATTTTTTTGTCAAACTAACAAAGGTAATTAATGTGTATGTTCAGTAACGATAATATGCCAAAACTTTCATCCCCATCCCCTGGATAGTTAGCAATCCACCACTGTGTGGTTCTCCAGAAATTTTTTGCCTCGCACAACCAATCTCTGGAACAAATTGTCGGCTGCAGTATTTCCGGACCGATATGACCTTCAAACCTTCAAAAAAAGAGCGTACACCCATCTCAAAGGCCGGCAACGCACTTGTGACTCTTGAGTTGTAGGTGTCCATGGGCGACGGTAGTCACTTACCATCAGGTGAACCCGGTGCTCGTTTGCCCCTATAATATGAAAAAATAAAATAAACAAAGATTTATTTCGCTCATAAAATTTGTTACATTTAAGTACGAGTAGTGAAACTAATGCTTCATTAAAAGTTGTACCTCCATCATGCCATATACTGTCACGTTTTATAAGGCATCTAAGCATGAACTTTTCTAAAGCGTTATATATCAATAAAAAATAATACACTTCTATAGATCAGGATAACTTCTTCACTAAACCAGGCCACAAATCGAACCCGTGGCTCCTGAACGCAAGTCTATGTCAGATGATGTCAACCACTCTGAAACAATGCGTCGATGAAAACTACAAATACCACCTCCATATACAACACCTTTCGTCGATTCATAACTCAGTGTCACATTTCGTCGTCAACGAACTGCAGTGAATATAAATAAAATACCAACCGTCTAATTAGTATGACGTCATCGTAGCCAGCTTCATTATCTGATATGTGTGATTTCCAGCGTGTGACTGCTGAACACTGTCAAGTCCCACTTCTGGGTTTTCCAACTTTACGGCCATAAGTTAATGCAGATATCACCGTGTGAAATGAATTGAATATGTTATATTGTTATCTGTACTTTGACATCAAAACAACTGAACAAAAATCACTGCGCATGAAGTTTTCCAATTCGAAGCATGTCCAATAAACGTGTTGGCACCATTCGATGTCAGACCTTTCTCACCCAATCGATTAAAGTGTTCCGATTGCCTCGTTTAGTTAAACGAACAATCAATACTTACTATGTCACCTACACATGTAGATGCGATACGAGAAGAATTTTATGAACTAACTAGCAACCCGCCCCGGCTTTGCACGGGTAGTAGAGACATCTTCAACAATCATCATCATATTTCAACAATTTACACAAAACATTAACAAATTATTCATCTAAACCTTACTCATGAATCACTCTGTCTATTGGTGAAAACCGAAACATGAAAATCCGTTTAGTAGTTTTTCAGTTTATCGCGAACAGACAGACAGACGCGGCGGGGGACTTTGTTTTATAATATGTAATGAAGAGGTATTTAAAAGCATCATGTATAACTCTGCACAAAACTGATTCAATCAAACAAATGCTACGAATGAACGAATAATATCATCGCTCACTAAACACATGCCAGTTTTCTGGTTTTCTTTTATCAATTTTTTGTGTAATAGTGAAGTGAAGTGCTAATCGAAATAGAGGCGGTTAAAACTATGTAGGTACATTGTATCAGAAGCTGTAATTGAACGGGCGATATATCTGCGGGAAGAGTGTTTATAGTCAACTTACACCCGACAGTAGGTGTATGATAACACAAGCCCCTACAAGTTTTTGACAAATTCTATTTTAGGCCTAAATTCATAATTACTACCAACCCAACAAATACTTCACATACTCGTAGACTACAGAGTTCAGGCATTGTCATAACCCCCTTGCCTATAACAGTCAAAATTTACATATAAATCTAGCATCTGAGCAGTCAGTCTGTGATCACGGCCAGTGCAACCTGGTCGAAACGTCAGGCAAATTTTTTTTTTTTTTTAAACAGACATCTCTCGCTTAAGGAATTACTCTTGTGTCGCGAGGGACTTTTACAAACATACAAACAACGGACACAAAGAACACCCAGACTCGGGTGAGAATCGAACCCACGACGCATAGCAGTCAGGGTCACTAACCACTAGACCAATAGGCCAGTCAAATTAAAGGTATGTAATCTATATATTAATACGCGAAGCGAAATTTTTGGATCCCTTTTTACGAAAATTGGGCGGACGGAGGAGTATGAAATTTCGCACACTTATAGTTTATATAGAGAAGTGACGAATGCTAAAATTTTTGAACAATATTTGCTACAAAGTTAAAAAAAATGCAAAAACGGGTACATACAGCTATGAGTGTCCAGTATATATTTTGACCTGTCATGGTACAAAAGTCTATACCATGACAGGTCAAGTAATATTGGCCAATGAAATAAACCATGGTCGAAATTTGACCACCACGCGATCTCTAGTATCTTTTAAATACGTAATCGCGTTAATCGCCGTCAACATAATTATATTATCATGAAACGCGAAAGATTAAAAGTTAGTCTAGCATCTGATAGTCGATCGATACAGTTATAATTATGTAAATAAGTATTCAGATTTGTTCTTTAAGAAAATGATATAAGTTTAATAAATTACACGAGAAAGTTTTTTTTTTAATAATAAAACATTTATTTCTTACCACAATATAAACATGATGTGATAAACATCTAGGTTTCACATAATTTAATAATTTAGATATTGTAGGTAGACTGGTACCTAAGCTAGGCTCAAGGCCTGTATTTCAGGATACCAGGTCTCCACCCCTTAAACATTACATTTTATTATGTACTTTATAGCGAAAGGTAGTAAGTATATATAACATCCAGTATTGCAGGGGAAATACTCTCAATATAATATATCTTACAATAAAAACTTTCGTGAGGGATATTCATGTTTATTAGAGATTATACGGTTTTACTCACGTTTGGTTTGGTTTTACTCACAAACGTGAGTAAAACCGTATAATCTCTAATAAACATCATATATCTTTATATCAAAGCTACAAACAATCTTAACCGTGCGTTTGACACAAATTGGCGCTTCTATTTATAGGGCATAGTTAACCATATAAACTCATAAATTCTGATTTAAACTAAAACGAACAAACTTTCATAAAGGATGCAGACGAGGAATAATTTTACAACACAATTTATGGGAAATATGATGAATTAAAATGTGACGTCTCTGATTAGGTGCTATGCTAATTATAAAGTCATAAATATATATTTTAGTCAATTATTATACATGGAATTGGGAAAATTATTAATGATAATAGCATCGTAAAGTCTATTCTAATTAGGAGGGAGATTGATTGTGACATTTAAAGAATAACGGAACGTAAAGGAACTCACTAAAAGACAACAATTTACAACACTTACTTAAGAACAAGTACTTATTTGAAAAAAGTTAAACGGACTTCAATACGTGATGACCCGAGGTAAAGCCTCATTTAAATCCCACTAATATTATAAATGTGAAAGTTTGGATGGATGGATGGATGGATGTTTGTTACTCTTTCACGCAAAAACCATTGAAACGATTGCAATGAAACTTGGTATGTAGATATCTGGAGACCTCGATTAAAGCATAGGCAACTTTTCATTCCGATATTCCCGCGGGATCGGGACTTACGCTTACGCTAGTCCCACTAATCCCACTAATATTATAAATGTGAAAGTTTGAATGGATGTATGGATGGATGGATGTTTGTTACTCTTTCACGCAAAAAACCACTGAACCGATTGCAATGAAACTTAGAATGTAGATAGCTGGAGAGCTGGATTAACGCATAGGCAACTTTTTATCCCGATATTCCCACGGGATTGGGACTTACGCGGGTGAAACCGCGGGGCGCTGCTAATTGGTAAATAAATGTAAGATTGAACGCTTAACATATGTACAAATATAGGTATTCAGACGGATTGGGAACCATTTTGAAGTCGTTTCAAAAGAATTTACGTGAATATATATTTATGCTTGAAACTCCAAGCAAAGAAAGACGCCTAATATAGTCAGTAAAGGTTGTAGCTTAACGAATATAAAATTAAGACAGACATTTTAAAAAATCAGCGAGTTCTAAATGGGCTCTATTAAATTATTTGCACAATCGTTAAAGCGTGCCATCAAATACAGAACTTATTAAATTCAGAAAGCGTTCACACACATCTAAGAATTACAGAAATTGTTGAACACGTAACGATTTGTGACTTTGTTTCTTTGTCTGTATATATTACATTGTTTTAAAATGTTTGTGACATGTTTATTTTGCAGTAAAAACTATTAACCAGATAAAGGACTTTTAACTAATAAAATTAATCAAGCACTTTAACTTGTAATTTGCATTCAAAATCACTATAATAATAACTATAACTTCACACATCTCACACACGGCCGTCTGGTCCTAAACCAGGCCGAACCTGTACAATGGTAACCAGACTGCTGTTAAACATACTTAAATATTTCTAAATACATACATATAATAGATAAATTAGACTCAGACACAGAACAAATGATCGTGCTCATCACACAATGATTTGTCCTGGGTGGGAATCGAACCCGACTGACCTATATCTCAGCATTCAGGGTCACTAACCACTAGAGCAACAGTGGTTAGTGACTTTTTTTTTTTTTTTTTTTTTTTCGTTTGGACAGGCCAGTTTACCCATGCCAATACAAAACAATAGCAATGATTTTAAGTCAAAACTACTTTTGAACCTGTTCAGTTAAAAGTACGTCATCTCCCCCCCCCCCCCCCTATCCTCTTAATGCTAAAACTTTTACACCAACAGAAAAACGGTACAATGCGGCGACAGTTGAATTTTAGGAAAAAGTCCTAGACCATCATACAAACAATTGCCATACCCAAAAAAAGTTAAACCGCTTTAATCTGTTATAACTATTCAAAAAACTTAAGTGTGTTTGTTTGTATTGCATCTTCAATAGCTTTCGAGCAATGTTTGTTTACATAAGGAATCGGATCTACTGCCTTTTAAAAATTTGTTCCAAAAATATACAATGCGAGAATTTCTATAGATTCCCTTGTTTCTCTCGATATTACTCTCTGAACAGCTTGTTTCTCTTCTTTCAAGTAAAATTATTAGGACTAACTGTCGAATAAACACCTAGTTTGCCGTTCAAAATCGTTACAACGATGTTAAAACGCAAACAAGGTGTGTAGCTGGTGTTTAACAAGTTTTGGAACGCAAACTGAGTGTATATTTCACTGTTAAGTTTCGAATAGTTAAACTCTAACTTTACTTGAAGATTGTAAAGCAAGTTTTAAATATAAGTTGTTATTATAAATGTAAATATCTATATATTTACATTTATAATAACAACTTAAATTTACAATTTACAATTTTAGAATTTTAGACGTACCTTATAAAGTCCTATAAATACCATTTATTTACAATTTTAGAAGTACCTTATAAAGTCCTATAAATACCACTAATGACGTGATCTGCTGGTAAAAAACAATCATTAAAAATTATAAAAAATATGTTTATACGTACGCCAAGTAACATCTTTAATTTTGTACAAGGCTAAGTCTGGAATCGATTCTAATCGTAGAACGATAATTATGCTTATAAAAATCCCGTTAAACTAAATGCCTACTCGCAACAGGAACCGACAATTTCTCTGCAAATACCGAGATTCTCGCCTAGACATCTTAAGTGGTTAATGACTAGGCCATTTTATTCATTTAGCTACTTTGAAAAAAGTAAATATGCTGATAAAAAAGTTGTAATACCTACCTAGTTGTTCTACCACCGGTAACTTCATATAAAGTGTTTATTAAGTGTGGTTGCGAAGGTTGACATTGTTCAAAAGAATTTAAATGATACATTCACTAAAAAGTATCAATTATAATTGATTTTAATGTTAAGGCGACGTAATTATGGGCATAATTATAAACATTATAGAGTAATGTCCTTGCAATTATATTGCACTAGCTGCCCCTCGGTTTCGTCCTCATGCCGTGGGAATATCGGGAGAAAATGCCTGTTAAATAGCCCATGTGGTAATCCAGGTGTCCAGCTATCTACTTACCAAGTTTCATCGTAATCGGTTTGGTAGTTTTTGCGTGAAAGAGTAACAAATATCCATACATCCTCACAAACTTTCACGTTTATAATATTAGTAGGATTTGTCCCTAAAAATGATATTTTCTTTAAATTCTAGAACAGCTTTTGATTAATCATTTTCTTTGAAAAACAACATAAATGTATATATTTTCTGCAATCATTTAATAATTTAGTGAATATTAAAGGCGAAACCGTTTAATTAAAACTGAAAAAAAAATAATAAAAGAGCTTCTTCTTATTTGGACGCAGCTCAATTCTTCAAACATCAAATATTTCATATAATCATATATCAGGTATGTTTGTTTTTACGAAATTGGTTCCTAAATGAAAATAAATATTTTTATCAAAAATATGTCGTAAGAAACATTCATGTTATTGCTAGGAAGAAGAAAACATCAGTACTTAGTAGTACAAAAATTGCTAGACTGTGTGTTTGGACCCGTAGCACAGAATACATAATAGTACAGGTACAGAAGTCCCACTCTGCCAAATCATTTAAATAAATAGAAACTCTTGTTCCGACACAATAACGTCGCAATTCAGGTCGCATGGCGCTAATTACCTACTATATTCACCTAGAAGTTTCCTCTTTTTCTATCGCGTAACTTTAATCTGTGCCGCGACGTTAGGGTTGTCTTTTTTAAGAATTATTAATCTGAATATTTGATTACCAGTAAGTGATGTGCCTTTTACTCTATTTTGGTGATCGAATAAACCTACGCTAATAACTCGATAGTCTAGATACCAACGGATGACGCGGCGCAGCGCGCGAATGAGCATCGCTGCACCCCGGCGCGGGCGGTGCGTGGCAGCCCACTGAATTTTGTCACGATTAGTCGAGCCCGCCGTGTACTTGCAGCTTTATACCTACACTGCGGAGTGGTCCTGGCCTGCCAGTAGCATAAGTTTGCGCTTCATTTGCGTGAGATCGTTAATTGAATCGATCTTGAGTTTGATTGCCGGATTATTAGAGCTGAATTGCAATGATTTCGGTTAGGTCTAACTCATTAAGCGTTATCCTACTAAAACACTGTTAAAAAACGTAAACCGACTTTAAAAAACACTAACAAAGGACACTGAAAAGTGAAATATAACACTACTCAACATAAAGTATCTGTTACGGTTCATATTATTTCCTTAAGAGGTTGAGTTATAGGCTACATCTAGTATTAGCCATAAATAAAAAGGATAAACCTAGGTTTAACCATCTGCTATCGACCGCACCTAGGTTTAGCCGGTTAGAGCTAGTTGTAACCATTCGTCGGCCTTTAGCCGTAACATATCTATATAATCTATGGTACCTAAACTTATCATTCACGACCTCCTCTTCAAAGTGAAAAACATTTATAATAAGTAGAATTATGTGATTATAACAAATATAATATACCTACTCAAAGTCCTGTGTATATCAGCCTTTGGTCTTCCACATTCCAGATATTTCTGAGTATTAAATGACCAAGTCTTGCTCTCATTTAGCTTATTATTAAAGTAGGTAGGTGCAGTGCGTGATGAATTATTCGAATATGTTAAAGGGGGTAGTGTTCAAAATCAACACATTGTAATGTATACTTACCATAAGTACCTACTTTTTCATCTTCTATTATGTTTCTCAGCCATGAAGAAGTTCACTGCTAAACATATTCCGTATAGTCCGGTATCTTACACCCCCGGGGAAAGAGAGGTTCTTGAGTAATGACCGTGAGTGTGGAGAATTCCCCTGCGCAATAATACATGGCGGTGACAGAACAGTGTGGAAATGTCCCCTGATACGTGGACCGACAAACTACACGGTAGATAACTATAGGATATAGGCGATAGCAACACCACCCGTTGTGGAAGTCATAGAAGAACATTGGGAAAGAGGTAACACTGACGCGACAAGTCGCTTCGAGAAAATAGTCCGACTATTTTCCCATCCCCGTAATACAAAATGAGTACAACCGTATATCTTTATAAATAGTAATAAATATGTAAACAGCATATTAATTACTTATTTAAATTGTAAAACCGTTTAAAATACCTACCCATTTTTTAATGTATAAGCATCTCTATTTTTTTTGTTTTATTTTACTTTTCAGGATTTTGAACAGTGTCCATTTTAATGCTGTCTTCACATCAAAATGGTCCGTGTTGGTAATAAATATCAAATGTCTGAACTTATTATAACTAAGTGCATAAAATTAAATATTAGTCACGCGTACAAGCTGTTAGTGTAAATTACTGAGCTTACTTTTGATTTAAGTTATGAGCTAATTATTAAGTAGAATAGCGATTATTTACTAATTACGTTGTTGATTACTTAGGTGTTGACTATTTGATACGGCCATTAAGGCCGTATCTTTTGATTGCGTTCACTTAGAAGCTTTTTTTTTACAGCTTCAAGGGACACCTGACATAAGTATCGGATGTTAATTTCAACTTGGTGCACCTACAGGTTAATGAGAAAAATAACCTTGACAGACAGACATATAGACAGACGGACATCAAAGTGATCCTATACCTAAGGGTTACTCTTTTCCTTTTGTGGAACAAAATCCTAAAAATTAGAGAACTTTAGTACTACAAATCGCATGATAAGTCTTTGTAAAAGTGTTCAAAAAAGACACGGACGTATTTCTCATTCAAGGTCAACAATTACTAGCGTCTTTTGCATTCAACTAAGACATTGTTTACACTTTATGTAGTTACACACTTTACTTTGGTTATTTAGCTTTTAACTGAGGGCATAATAGCCAACTGGTCACCCTAACTCTAAGGGGATAGTTCTGTTTACGCGAAAATAAAGCTCTATAGAAATCACCTACATATTGGAAGATAGTGACTAACAAGTCGGAGAAGATGACATTGGAATTTGTTTCCTCTCTCTTTCAAATAGTGTAGTGTAGTCGCTTAAATTACAAGTAAGGCGTGTCTCAAGGTCCTGGAGCAGCAACCACATTTACCAGCGGGCTAGGAGGTCAATATTCACAGCAATGGTTCATCCTGTTTCCCAATAGACAGATGTCGAAGACATCATTTATTGTTAAGTACCATTTATTCCCATTTTAATAATATGCCGAATATTTTCAGGAAAGGGATAAAAATACATTTTACTGTACTCACTTCAATTAGCAACAAGATTTAAAGAGTATCCCGGCTGGACACACTGAACTAGAGGCATCTAGAGTGTCCAGTCGGGGTTTTCTTCGAGATTATCTTTCATAACTGGTTACCATAGTACAGGCTCTGCCTAGTTTGGGACCAGACGGCCCTGTGTGAGATGTGTGAAGATATTATTATTATTATTATTATAACTCATTCCTGAAACTCTGCCGACCCTACAGAATAGCAGTAATACAATATTATTTTGGTAGTGCTCGTTCACCAATGTCTTATTTAGGGGGGAACTAAAACGCAAAATACTTTTACTTGGAGTTGCGGCAAAGAACTCGTGTTAGCGTAGTGTGGAACTGCTTCACCAGTCAGACGATTCCAATTCGAACAGAAGTCAGATGTGTCCCATCTCATATACTACGAGTACCTTTATCTTATTTTAGACTAGCAGCTTCGCTCAGGTACAAATTATACATCTAAACCTTCCCCATGAATCACTATATCTATTAGTGAAAACCGTATGAAAATCCGTTCAGTAGTTTTTCAGTTTATCGCGAACAGACAGACAGACGGCGGGGGACTTTGTTTTATAATATGTAGTGATTAAGTATATGACGTTAAATAAATAATCGTAATTTTGAGACAATATAATAGGTTAACTGTTATTTTATTCTAGTACATCATTATTATTCAGAATTCGCTTCACACGAGCCTGTATCCCGGCCATTATTCTATTTTTCTCAGTAGTTATTTTTTAATCGTATTGTATTATGAAGGGACAGGTGTAAAGTGGTTTATTGATCCTGATCCTAGCACGCTACGTGAGAAAAAATATGTCATGGACATCCTTTGCATACCTAATAAGATACATTCGCGGGATAGTTATGTTTTATACATACATACTTTATCGTTATCATGGAGGGAAGAGGTAGCCTTTCACAATAACGTTGCTACAATAAAACGAAAGTAGCGCCATCTGTTTACATTTCCTAGAATCGGTTGTACAAACAAATGAGGTCAAATTCAAAATCTATGATATGACTTATCAATGACTTGCGATGTTTAGTAAAAATTGCGAAACGAAAAAAAATGTGAATTTCTTTATCTCAATAATTGTCACCACTGGCAACATACAGGATTTTCTTCCTATTTGTCGCCAGTGGGAACGAAACCAGTGGTAACCACAGAATGAATAACCGAGCTAAAATTGAACATGTTCTTTTTAAACTGTCTAAAATTAATCCCTATTTCTTTTTACCGTAGTTATGTTCCAATCTTATTGTATTATGAAGGGACTGGTGTTAAGTGGTTTATTAATCCTGATCCCACCACGCCGCGTAAGAAAATAAATATCATGGACATCTTTTGCTTGCTTTGTTAATAACATACGTTCGCGGGATATTCAATTGTTTTATATATACTACGACTCATATAATATATTATCTATGACTATAAGCTATGATTCTATCATTATTATGCATGGTCTAGCATGGTACAGGTAACCGTCCATAATCATGATGCTACAATAAAAAGAAAGTAGCGCCATCTGTTTACTTTTCCTAAAATCAATTGTATAAACAAGTGAGGTCAATTCAAAATCGATAAAATAAAACTGAAAATGTTCTTATTGCACGATTAAAATTAAGTATAATCTTCAAAATACTAACAACAGTAAACTACATCCTAATCTGTACACAAATAGGCAAAGATAAAACAATTATGAATCATTTTCTCCTATGTTTGTCAACCGATTTTCTTTGTTTAAATTTCGTTTGTAGTTATTGACGAGCTTTAGTGATACCAATAAAAAAACTGGATCAGATAGTAAAGACTTATACATTTATTGGTTCGGTTCGATGTACAATACATCTTAGAATTTGGACTCAGAGTTTTATTTATTGCCATACCGACAAGAGGTACCGATAAAGGTAAATCGATTATCTTTTTTTTGTTTAACAGCTATTGATGAGCTTTATTGTTATCAGTAAAAAATAGTAGGTAAAGACAAATGGCAATAGTAAAGGCTACGTACTTAATAATAGTAGAATTTTTACAAAGAATATTCTTTAAAATTTATTTGATTGCATAGAAGTTTCAAATTATTTTTTAATTACTTAATTATTTTACTGCTATTTTATTAAATGTATTTTTATTTTATTATAATTTATTATACGGAATGGTTTTATATTATAAGGACCTACATATAAAAGTGTATTTTCTCAGACATACAATGAATTTCAAACTGTTTATTGTGGATCATAGGTACAGAAGTTGTTTTTAATATGGTATATTTAGATCAGCTGTCCTGCTATTTGGCATACAATGTTTAAAAAAATTTACTACAAATTATCATAACACATTTACAATGAATTTCAAAGAGTAGGAACAATTTTTCCTGAAATGTAAGTTCGTACATTTATTTTTCTCAAAATTTTCAATAATGTTAATAATAAGCTTGAATATTCCACACGAGCAACATCGCTTATTCTCGTCTCCGCAGTTTGACAGTTACCTGACGTTGACAGTTCATCGACCGTCGATTGGCACGAGATAAAAGAAATTTTCTTAAAACTTAAATTCAGCCAACTAATTTACATTACTGAGGTAACATTATTTAGTGAACCGGTTATATTATACATGTTGCGCAATTGTGTGTTACCTATTTCACTATCGTTGACTAAACTCGCGACGTAGTACGACGGATTGCTTGTGATAATTAATATCAATTACTCCGGATAAAAATCTGTGAATCACAACAAGAATCTATTTTTGTATATCCTGCATCGTAGTAAGTAGTAAACAATAAATATTTGTTGTATATAACACGTTGTACATGTTTTATATGGTTACAACGTGTTGAGAACATTTTTAACCAGGGTTGAACACGGTCCTTGTAGTGTTTTACGTCTTTAAGTTAATTTTACGATATTTGAGCTTGAGTAGTATTCCGGCCATTGGCTGTATATCGCTGAGGACCCTCCTCAGGAGACTTAGTTAAAATAAAAAAAAACTACTTTCATTTTTTATTTTCAATATATATTAAGCAAATTATGATACATACACACACACACGGCTGTAAATGTCATGAGCGTACCGAGGGGGAGCAGGTGAAGGCAGCTGCCCCCCCCCCTGGCTTCGCAAGCTTAAGTAGTACTAAGGTAATTTTCAGTCAAATTTTTTATTCCCCCTCCCCCCGCCCCTCATGGACCAACAAAATCAAATTTTGGTGACTTTTTGTAGTTGTTAAGTTGATATAAAAAAATATCAATGTTCATTCACAAAATCATGTGAATCGTTAATTTGACATGAGGTTTTGTCAACATGCGAGATGTCAACATATTTCCAAAGTCTTACACGGGTTGAAACCGCGGGGCGCTGATAGTATGTTATATATTAAGCCAGTTACTCCATCAGTCATCTCGATTGCTCCAAAATTTATGTATATTTGAAACTATAATTTTTATTTGATATAAATTCCTATTGCATAGGAAGTATTACGCCAATAAAATAAAAATATGGAAGTCGACATGTCAATGTGTTCACGCCAGCCACGGATGTAAAGTCTTTTATTTACTATAGCAACTCGCGATATGCATTACTTATTAATTACATATTGGTACTAGGTATGTAGTGCATTTATATTCTAGGCCTGTATCTACAAATTATCTCACCAGAACATACATATATTTCTGAAAAAACGTTTTTGCTCTGCTAAGGCTTACCAACCATAAAGAAGTTCAAGGCCCTCTGATAGTGAGTGATCACCTCTACAAACACATGCAACCGTGTGAAGCATATTTGCTAACAAACTAACTGGCTACCAATTACAGTAGAACTATTGCTGTAGTATGACTGCCCTATTCTGAGCACAATCAATCAATCAGGCATAAATTGATGAGCATTGCTTACCTTTTAAGAGACACAAAATCAGTCTTTGAATAAAGTGGTAGTAGCGTAAGCACAGTGTATAGAGCATAGAAAACTTAGAATTGTCCACAGGAGTAGTCCAAGGTCAGATCGGGACCGACCTCGCACATGTGCCGGACGATGCGGGCAAAGAGGACCCTCTCAAACAATTTACCCGCCTCGACCAGTAACACGATATTTATTATATACATATAGTATATAAGGTGGAAAGGTTAACAAGAATCCAGTTATAATGTGTAAACCACATTACTAGTATTCTTAATTAAAAAAAAACAGAAATTACGTGTTGTATATTATGGATGTAGCAAGTCTATGGTATCTGTATATTAATATTTGAAGCGAATTCAGCAGCAGGTACAGGGTTATCCATTATTTACGCCACACCCTGTATATTTATCCATCTGCAATATCATCATATCTGACTGTGACTCATTCCACTACATTAGATAAATGAATCATCATTTTTATTCACATCTCGGTCAAGGTAAACTGTGTATCTACATATTATTATAATTTTATTCATCAATTTCTCGTTAATTTTATGACATCTTTATGTAGGTCTTTAGATACGGTATATAATAGATATCGACAATAAGGTGCTAATGTCTCCAGTCATTTTTCGAGAGATTCGCTTTTATGGGGTTTTTAATTTAAAGCCACTACTCACATGTGCTACTGATAACTCCCAGGTCTATTTTAGTTGCAATAGCATTCAATATAAATGTGGAAATACCACCCAACTAAAGTAATGTGTCATTTTTGGCATTTGCATCTATTTATTAAATAATTTTCAATGGTCAAGAAATTAATCATTTTTTCCAGTTTCTTTAAATTATTGACTTACTGTTAGTTAGGAGTAATTGGCACTTTGCCGACGATATGTTAATATTGTAGGTATATTTAAGTAAAGCAAATTACCGTTTACAGTCACACATTGTAACAAATATAATCGATACACCTAATCTTTTTATTATTAGGAACAGTGCTTCGCTGTTTCACCAGCATTACATTGTCATGATTACTACTCTGCTTATGTAGGTTGTAGCATGATCTTGTATAGCTATAGATTTCCGGTTTCAGGTTTCCACAAGACTAAGTGGCTAAGGACGGGTACTTACCCCTCCGAGATGAAACATTCATTTTGGCGTCCCCAGAAAGATTTGGCCTTAGTATTCAAGGCAATGGCACGACAAATTCGGATCGAAGAGGCAACTGGATGGCGAGTGGTGATCTGGGTCTTCAAGGGATACTTAACCCCCCTCCCCGTACCGTCCGTTGCCTCGTAGAAAATTTTTACTTTTTGCCCCTCCCGCCTATCTCCGCCATCGTCCATTTGGGATCCATTCGGACGGTACGGGGGGGTTCTGTATTACTTTAAAACCCAGATTACCACTTGCTATCGGGTTGCCTCCGAATTTGACGTGCCATGGCACGTCGCAATGTAAACATGCTAAAGCACGGCACGCATGGCGTGCATGTTTAAACAAATAACTTTTTTTATAGAGCGTAGCGTAAGTTATATACAGTTTTCCTTAGTAGGTCGAGTGAACTAAAATTACATTTTTATTTAAGGTTCCTGACTCCTGCCGTATCACAAAATTTATTAGATTTTTTTCTTTTTCCAGCTTCAGCCATGTCCGAAAGAGAACCAATAAGCGGTTCAAGCAAAGACTATGGAGCGACTGCAGCGGTGCCCAACGTCGGCTTTGCGGACTTCAGTCCTACGGAGCTGTATAACTTAAGTGAGGGTATAGCCGACAATGTCAGTACGATCAACACGGGTCTGCGATCGTTGGAGAAAATGATGAAGCAGATTGGCGGCCCCAATGACAGTGTACAGTTGAGGGACAAAATGTGAGACTTTAATCTTGGTACTTTTGTAAAAACCATACTTACTAAGTTAGGTATCTTCCAGTCAAACTTACAACTTTTAGCATTGTAATGTTTAAAGGCGTATCTTATAAACTGTTCTTTATCGTATGCTGAGATGTCAAACAAACAGAACCATGAAAAGTGACACTGAATCCCGTTATGGATTATTTGAATCCAAACTTTTTGGATATAACATCCATCATATTTATTTTATTTGTGTGTAATATCCAACATGTTTATTTTATTTGTATGCAATAAACCCTATGTCACCCGGACCATAATAAAGAATCGAAAGACACTTCATTAATTCCGTTCCGTCGCTATGGTGAACCTCTAAAATCATAACTATTACTTTAGTCACTTCATCCTTTTAACCGTTTGCTTTCTATGTTTGACAGCCACGACACTCAACAAACAGTGAATGGCTCTGTGTCGGCGACTGCCCGCGACATACAGCGACTCGGCGTGGTGGTGCGACGCGGCGACAAACCGCAGAAGCTGCAGGTGGAACGGCTCACGCAGGCCTTCAGAGATGCCCTCGCTAAATATTCGTCTGTACAGAAAGTGAGTACAATCGTACAACTGCCGAATATTTCTTATTGTACTAAATAACCTATGGAAAGCTATGCTTAGCGGTACCTACTCCAAAATATAAAAAGTACCTACTTTAAAAGACTGAAAGAGACGACGTAGCTTTTTCGCTTGCTCTTGCTCTTGTTAATAATGTCAAAAATCATGAAATATCACGCCACTCATTTTGTAAGGCATCGCTTCTCGTGCTGTTACCTTAATCTGTCACTTTCTTTCTTCTTTTTTTTCTTTCTCTAGCTATAAAACGAAATTCAATGAAATCTTCTATATGATGCTTGGTTATGCGGTAACTAAAGTGGCTGTAGAACTAGACACATATAAAAAACAGCTAAAAATAATGGATTTTGAAAAGTCTTTTGAAATTTTTTTTTTCCAAAATACGTTTCCTGGTGTAGGTGCACATTTCTAATTTACATGTTATGAAGTTTCATGTCAATTTCAATGATTTCGAGTTTTTTTTTGTTTTTATGCAAAAAAGTTCAGGAAAATGTGTCATATTCCATCAACATTCTTGGTAGTAAATATTATAGTTACAGGAATGCCAGCCTTCTCTCTTACGAAGTATTAGCTTCATCGGTCAATTATCACGTTTAATTTTTTAGTTTTATAATCAGATTGCTGTATTAAAAATCACCGATTTTCTTAAAATTGTTAGCGATTTACGTTTTTACTGGGGTCTACTATACGACCCTAAAATACGACCACACCTTTCTGTAACACCCTGTATATGACCACACCTTTCTGCAACAGCCTGTATATGACACTCAGTTTTGATTAGCAGCGTAATATATTAGTGTTTGTTGAATGTCGCAGCAAGTGTCAGAGAAGATGGCGGCGCACATGCCGCGGCCGCCGCGCGTGCGGAACGACCCCGGCGCGCTCGAGCAGCAAGCCATCGCTGACGACGAAGAAGCCGCGCTCATTGCTAACCAACAAGCTCAGGTCATTCAAACATCACTTTTATAAACAATCCAATTAGGTTTATTTTTGTTCACTGCAAGGCAATGGATTGCCTTGGAATCTCCGACATGCAAGCACTTTTTAACATGTGTCTTTTCTTAACATGTACAGTCAACAACAAAAATGACTATTACCTACTACAGTTCGATAAATTTCAAATTTATCGAACTGTAAAACTATAAATACTATAATAAAATAAACTACAAATGGGCAAGGCAAAACAGTTCAGAACAATTTTCTCCTGTTTGTCAACCGATTTTCTACATTTTTTTAGCCGATGAAAAAAGAGGAGGTTCTTAAGTCAACCCGTATATTTTTAATTTTTTTATTTGTTATATAAAACCACACATAACTTTTATGTTTAGTAGCTTTTGACGAGTTTTAGTGACATCAATAAAAGATGGATCAGATATGTTTTTTTATATACATTTCGTGAAAACGACTACAAATAGCTAAATGCGTCCAGTATATATATGTTGATATTTCATGTACGAAAAGTCTTTATAATATTGCCAGTTCTAGTTATTCTAGTCATCATCCGCATCCTTCGCGCCTTTTCCATACTAAGTTGGGGTCGGCTTTCAGTCTAACTACAAAATGACCGAACTTCGATATTTTACGTGAAGCGACTGCCATCAGACCCCCACAACCCAAGTAATAGGCGATATCGAAGTTTTGTAGTTAGACCAGGTTGTCGGACTTTTTTTAAGGATCAAACTACCCATAACGAATATCACAGATGTTGGTATGGTAACTGGGACTGACGGCTTAACGTGCTCTCCGAGGCACGGAGGGGTCTCAATGTAGAATGGTCACCCATCCTTAAGACTGACCTGGCTAGTATTACTTAACCTTGCAATGTGCGAACCTACTCGGTTACTGCTTAGCTACGAGCTCGCTCTGGGCAATGAAATAAGACAAAATATTAAAAACCTAATGAATTATGATCGAGTATCGATTATAGATCCGCTTACCTTCAAGTGTGTCTCCATCAGCTCTGTGGTTCTTTAATCTAACCTTTGTTTTAAAATTTCTGCAGGCTCGTCTCGTACAATTTGAGACAAGTATGATGCTTGAAAAAGAAGCTTACATCAACAAGATAGAAGCCGATGTATTAGACGTGAATCAAATTATTCAGGAACTTTCCGAAATGGTTAATCAACAAGCACAGTCAGTTGGTAAGTTAAGCCAAAAAAAAACTATTTACCCTGAGCTTTTGGACCTATCCTATGGTATTTTATCTATTTAAATATACATTTTTTTATGGTAAGTATAGAGGGCTAATGAGCAGACTGCTGCCCATGGGCACCTGTAACTCAAGAGCCGCAAGTGCGTTGCCGACCTTGAAGGTGGGAGTAGGGAAAGGTGGAAGAGGGGGAGAGAAGGGTTAGGGCCTCACTCACTCGGTGAAAAGCAAAGCAAGTTTCTTTCCTACTGGTTATCTGTGAGGCGTGGTATCACTCCGGTCGAGCCGGCCCATACGTGCCGAAGCAATGGCTCTCCCACGGTAAAATATGTTACTCATATGAATATGAATTGTTGGATGGTCCGACTAGCTATCAAGTGGTAGCAGGTTACAATCTCACCAGACGAAGACCAACCCCTAACTAAAGCAAAACCTAAAAGAATAAATTATATGAACCTTCAAAAATAGACGGAATTATTATTGAGGGGGGCCTGTATCCTGTAAGTAATGTACGCTCCTTGACCTTGATCTACTCATACTAATATATTGTTACGAGCCGGGGTTCGGGATTAGATTGGCACACCAATTTATAACGAAATAGACACAATTTATTATTATCACTATTTCCATTCACTTTTCCTTCGCACATTTTACTCGCGGTATAGCTCAACTAGAACTGAATATTCATACAAGTTCCTTAATTAGTTTGAAGATTATCTCATAGAAAGTTCCTGAACTTTCCTGAAAATCTCGTACAATCTACTTGAACACTGTACGCTGAACTTCTAGAACCCAGTAGAACATTCTTATTGATAGACTATTAGATCCATTATTCGTCAAAACATTTACACAATTTAGGTAATCCATGACTCCTCTACTCGTCAATAGATGGCGCCCGCAATCAATTCAGGTTTCCGTAACACAAATAAGGTGAGTAATTCAAGTGGGCGTGCATGGCCATATCCGAAACTATGAGGAATAGCGAAAAGTAGTCAAAGGAGTCTCGGAGTTGATTTTGATGAAACTAAAGTGCATCATTTGATTTTTGAAAAATCAATATTCGTAGTCAGGAATCGAACCCATTCATTTTGAAAAAAAAAAACAATCACCCTGTATATGAACTAAAGAGTTTTTTGATTGTTTATTAAACGCGGCTAATCCCTGGAACTACCAATGGTATTAAAATTAAAATCTTTACTGGATAAAGTATTCATTGAGGAAGGTTGTAAGCTATGTAACACCACGCTACGACCTCTCAGGAGTGAAGCTGTGACCATAAACGCGAGTGAATCTGCTTGTATTTAATATAAAGGAATTGGTTTGCATCGGCAATCAAATAATCTCTATCGGGTCTAAAACTACTCCCCGGCCATCCCTGAAACACACAAGTGAACCATAAAAAAACGCATGAGGTATCTTTGGGTTGGCATGAAGTTCCTTTCGCTATAATGTAAATATATTTCATGGATTGAATAAATTGTATCAAAATATAGTAAATACTCAAACTCAAAATTGCGCCAAGTTGCCCGTATATACATATACAACCAACATGAAATTACATTAGTATCTCTCGCAGAATCCACAGATGGCGTAAATAAAAAATCAAACCACTGTCAGCATTTTTCGTTGCGCTAACGCTTTTTTCCGCCTAGCCGCCGTCCGCGCAAGCGTCTGTAGTGCAACATGCTTTAAGTAACTTCCAATAAATTGTTTAACTGTTTTATTATCTTAATTCATTTACAGACACCGTTGAAAGCCACATAGAGTCGGTGAGTGCGAACGTGGAAGCCGGTGTTGACGAACTGGCGAAAGCTGCTGAATACCAACGAAGATACCGCAGGAAAATGTTCATCCTGATCATCATAGTTGCCATTTTAGCCATCGTTTTCATTGTATGGATAGTCAAAGCCTTCAGATAAACTTATAGATCCAACTGACTTTCTAGTATTAACCCTCATTGGGCAACGCGGAACTGTTTCACCTCTTGTCTGGTATTAAAGGTAATTCCTGGACGTGTTGCTCCTATTTATTATATTGTTTATCCACTATTGTATTAGGATATGTACAATTATTGACCCCGAGTGACAACGAATTTCTAACGATCTTTGTTGTAATCGAGGGTTATATGGATTAAGTCGTGACATAGGTAGATAATTGTTTATTAAAGACTATATGGTTTTACTCACGTTTGTATTTCGGGGATGCCCGACTAGTTTCGGACCCGACGGGGGCCCTTTTTCATTGAGTGAAGCGGTCTGCCGCTACGGTGAATGTTGGGCAACCGTCTACATCCGCACGTATAGTCTTTAATAAACATGAACACGAAAGTTTTTATTGTAAAATAGGTAGATAATTTTAAAAATTCGCTTTCTGTAGGGGTAAGTGCTTCTCCAGAGGGTAGTTTTGGTTTAAACAAGAAATCTACTGTGCCGTCTCTGTAAGTCTGGGGTTGGGTCATTGGTTGAGTAATGTTTAAACTCTGATAAAAATATAGTAACAATAAATACTACTTAATCATCTAAGGCGATAGAAAATCAGTTTAAATATCGTTTGAAAGTTTCATCTAAAATTCAAAGTTTTGTTGTGCAGGTAGGTCTGGGTAGATCTATTGGACACATTGTCAGTGTTTTTTCTATAGTATGAGAAACTCATTTTGAAATGAGCAAGACTGGAAATATGTAATAATTGTTTTTAAAGACGTAAAAACTAATTAGGTAGACTTGACAGGCGTATAGATAGGTATGGTCTATCTGTACGTAAGAACAACATTAAACTCAGTTTTGCCCATTCCTTCCAAAAATATCCTTAAGTTTTTACAAATATATTGGGTACATTTTCTGATAAGGTTTAAACATAAAAGTTATTTTTGGATAAAGACAAAGCATTATTTTTCTACGCAGCCAATAATAAACCATTATAAATTATAGGCTGTTAATACGGTAAAATCAGTTAGGACATATTTTTGTAGTCATATCAGAAAATAAGACTTACAGACCAAAATGAGCCTGTAACTTAGTGACTAACACTCGATAGTAATCAAATATACATTCAGCACCGCTAATAGAAGTGTATATTACTAGCTGACCCGACCCCAGTAACGTAACAATAACCCGTGGCATTTTATGCGCTCTGCCGCCCGGGCCCCCGGCTCGAGGGGGCCCCGGGCGGCAGAGCCCTGAATAGTTACGCCACTACCCGACCCGAAAATAAGGCGCAACATATCTTATAACTATCAATAATATTAGTAACTCACTACATAAATATATTTAATTTTAGCACAATATATTTAGAATTTCATAAACCTAATAAAATATAATAACGTAAATAGTTCAAGAGCCGCTAAAAAGTAATAGATACCGATACAGATCTTTTTTCTCCTGCGGATAATTGCTATAAATATCTGCCTAAGCCACCCACTCCGAGCATTAGCCGGAACAACCACACAGATAGACAATATATTTTTTGGTATAAGTACCGAATAAACATTCAAATGCATTTAATAAAAAGCTGTCATAATGATTTTACAAACAGATACTCCAAGTTTATTTATTTGTATAGATATCCGATTGTACTCATCTGTGGCCCGATAGGGGTTCCTTATCAAGGGGTGAGGTGACTTGCTTCGTCGGTGTAAGAGTACAGGTGTCTTATCAAGAAAGAGGAAGATTCATTTTTGGGTCTGTTTGACAATTCCCTGAAGGTAAAATTAATTTTATATAATAACAATAACAGCGTCAGGTGTCTTTGGGACGAAGTTCCTTTCGTTATATAGAAATATATTTAAAATTGCGCCATCTGTGAAAGTTGCCCGAACTAATACGAGGATAATTAGTACACAACCAACATCAAAGTTACAGTAGTATCGTGCAGAATCCACAGATGACGTTAATAAAATAAATAAACTCGCGTTCAGCATTTTTCGTTGCGCTAACACTTTTTCTCGCCCTCATCCGCCGAGCTTCTGAACTGTAACGTGCTATAAGGAGTTTCTTGCCAACAAGGGAGCGACACCTTACTAATTCAAACTGTCAGCAAGCTGCCCATTTATCAATCATACTTTATTGTACAATAAATATCACAAAAGCAGTCAGTGGGGTACAATAGCCAAAGGCCGGCAACGTACTTGTGACTGTTGGGTTGCAGGTGTCCATGGGCGACGGCAGTCACTTACCTCTCTCATTTGCCCACTATAATAATAAAAAAAAAAACAAAAAAAAAGTGTCAGTGTTACAATGGGTGGTCTTATCGCAGGCTTTGATCTCTTACAGACAACGTTCAGTAGATTATACTACAAAAATAATAGGTAGATTGTGGTGCACAACTACAAGACTATGGATATTTTGCTACTTAATATAACTTTCAGTTTTGAGACAGGACTTGAAATTCTGTGTGTTACCTTCAAATATTGTTTTTCGTTATATAGAATACTAGCTGCGCCTCGCTGTTTCACCTGGATATCTGGATAAAGAGTAGCCTATGTGTTAATCCAGGTGTCCAGCTATCTACATGCCAAGTTTCATCGCAATCGGTTCATTAGTGCGTGAAAGAGCAACAAACATCCATACATCCTCACAAACTTTCACGTTTATAATATTAGTGGTATAGTAATTATTCGATATATAAATACACTACTTATCAACTTATTAATAATATAAGATAAAAACTGTAAAATGCTTATTGTAAAAGGAATTGATAAAATAAAATTTACTTAATAAATCAGTTTTCTTGTGGTACAGTTCTGTAACCTAAAATATTTTTTTGGGCCAGCAATACTCAAAAATATAAAAAAGAACTTGTTTCATTTAATTGTTCATAATGGTTCGTGTTGCTTTATTAACCGACGATTATAATCCGCGATTTTCCTAAAAATTAATGTACCAATTATCATTAATGTATTCTACATATTTTCTGGAAGGTTTTAGTATCTAATACATTAAGTATTTATTATTTGTTAATTTTATTGAAGTTGGTTTATTTTTGTTAAATATTTTTTATTCCTTGTCGGTAAACTATCTTGTATCTGATCTACATAAATTAAGCTCATTATTATCGTAATTAATAAATGTAAAAATACTTATTGCAGTTTTTAAGTTACTTTTTATGTTGACAATGAAAAACTTTATTGTATGCATATAATTATTATATTTTAAATTAAAAATAAATTTAATAGTTAAAGGAAAAACAATTTAGGTATATTCCGAAAAAAGGGACAAGGGTTCCAAAATATTTATTTAAAAAGAGGCCTAAAGATGTGATAACTGTTTTTAACCTTTCGGACGATACAGCATTTTGTTTTTTTTTTGTTAAAAATAATAAATACGTCACGTGTACTTTCATGCTCTGAAACCTGTATTTATATTTATTCTGTTTGTCAGAATAGTTTAATAAGGTATACTGACCCACCTTGCTCAGTGGATAAATTTATTACAAAGGACTTCCTATGACAGATGTTTATAGTGTGGGTAAATATTAGGGTCAACCATCTGACCCGAATATGGGGATTAAACTGTTTTTTATTTAAATATAAATCACTGTTTGAGAATTTAAATCTCATCAGTATTTATTTGTGATATTTATAACCTACTTATAATTCAATAGTTTTTATAGCATTGTAATAAAATCTCTTCGTTCGAATTATAATTATCATTAATTTTATGAAACTGTCCCCTGGATTATGTGAAATGTATATTGAGTTGGGTGTCCATATATAATGCCTTATTTAATATAGAAAAATAATATTGTGTGTAATTAGGTTAGTTAGGATTATATAGTAACTCTATATGTGTAATAGACAAACTATAATTCTGCTGTCGTAAATGAAAATACAGTACTATGTAACTGTAGTTACTGTGTTTTCATTTACGACGGCAGAATTTTATCTTATATTCATTTGTCGAAACATTCCAAAGAGATTTTTCTTACTTTCTAACATGGCTATTTGGTAAACATGTACTAGGTACACAATAACAATATCCACTCATAGATGCTCTGTCTAATACTAAACTTTAGTATTTATACTAAAGTTTAAACTGATATCAACTTAAAGGCTGTTAGAATAAACGCACTAATCGACCTTAATTACAGACTCCTGGTCGAATACATAAACGTTATTGAAATACAAAATCTTATGACGTCTCATTATTTCACTACACAATTGACCGAATTAATCGTCATGGCACGATAAAGGTTTTGTAATTGTCGTTTTAATTTTTTGTACAGTTACACATTGGCTTAAGCTGTTTTTTTTTCGTGATTTTAGGCATTATTACATTCAAAATAAGCTGAAACGCCAGCTTACCACGCCATTGAAACATAAAATGCAATATTAGCGGGCGGAAGATTACATTTAAAAAACTTAAAAAAAAAAAATTGAGTTTTAGAAATACAATAGGTGGCCTTTTTATAATTTGACTTGTGTAAACATGTATGTTATTCAGTTTTAAGCGTATATAATATAAAAACTATTAAGTTATTTAATTTATTTAGTATGTTATATGGTTCAATATGTTTATTTTAATTTATCCACTTAAGGTGTCATATTGCTTTCTGGCATTTGTTAAAAGCAATGTCTAAATATAATATACTTACCTACACCTGTAAAATTTAAAAAGTTATCGAAATAATAAACACGTCACCTGTACTTAATTGCTCTGAAACCTGTAGTATATATAGTAATTGTTTTGTTTGTAACTTGTTTAATAAAGTATACTGACCCACGGTATACCTTGCGCAGTGGATAAATTTATCACCAAGGACTTGATAAAGAAAAATAACCTATGTAATATGTAACTTAATTAATTATTCCCGAGTCAAGGGAAACATTATTTCACTATTCTCTGCCTACTCGATGCTTTTAACAGATGACCACATGTATGTTATATTTTGTTAAATTTGTAAGACATTTATATAATAAATCTTGTTGCCAGGAAGCTGTTTTATTATGTACTAGCTGCGCCCCGCGGTTTCACCCGAGTCCCGGTGACGTAAGAATATCGGGATAAAAAGTAGGCTATGTGTTAATCCAGGTCTCCAGCTATCTATCTACATACCAAGTATCATCGCAATCGGTTCAGTATTTTTTGCGTGCTAGAGTAATAAATATCCATACATCCTCACAAACTTTCACGTTTATAATATTAGTAGGATGCAAAAAGGCCGATATTAACCAATTTTTATATATAAATAAGGCATCACTTTATTTACGAATATTGATCCGTAAAGCAAGTAATTGTACCGTAATGACGTACGCATTCTTTTTTTTTATTAAAAGAACTCCCGCATAGGAATTCTATGTCGCGGGGGACTTTACAAACAACGGACACAAAGAACACCCAGACTCAGGTGGGAATCGAACCCACGACTTATGGCAGAGCAGTCAGAGTCACTAACCAATAGGCCAACAGGCCATTGTTGTACTTGTGTCAACTCAAAAAAATAAAACGATTATTTACTGAAGGATATTTCTGTATTTAAATTAACTGACGAATTATAGGTACATAAAATAAATTGTAATCCGTAACTGTACATTAGAAAGCACGAAATTTAATTATTTTTGCATTTAGTCCATCTTATTCTAATAGTGCACAATATTTTTAGAATGAATATCTAAAGACTACTCCATGCCATTAAATTATACTGCACGTTTCTTTATTGGACTTTACTCGGATTGGAGGCTGTCGATCGATGTAATAATTAATTACAACCAACCGTGCGTGAAAATAATTTTGCGCTATCGATTATTATCAATAGCGCAAAATGATTTAATACTGTAATAATAAATGATGAAAATAATAATTATTACTATTAACAGTACTCAATAGTGGCAACACAATCTAAATTTTTAACCGGCTTCAAAATATGAGCAGGTTCTAAGTTCGGCTGTGTGTATTTTTTTTTAATGTTTACCTATATTTTCGTCATCTATGGACATATATACATTATTTTAGGCTATCGATATAATATTATTAGAGTAGTGACATTTACAACGAAATTAGTATCGATACAACATTAGAAATTAAAAAAAAAATACAATTTTGCGCAATTAAGAAGTTTATAAAGTCAACTACCGTTAGGTTTGACTCTTTCCAATTGCCTCTTTAAATGAATAAAGTATGGTAATATAAAATATTGTGCACTGTTAAGGTACGTTTAAATAGGCAATATTTTTACTGCAATATGTGGCTACACATACAAAATAGTGCCGTATATTGCATAGTCTAGCTGTAATTGCCAGCAATGTTGCCGGCAGTGGCGGCCTTAGGGGGTCACAAGCAGGGCAACCGCCCGGGGCCTCGCTCTTGCCGGGGCCCCGCGCCCTCGCACTACGACCCAAGTAGAAAAATCTCTTTGCTGTCTGAAGTCAAACCTGCTATCTGAAACTACGTGGGAATGCAGGGTAGAGTCGATGAAGGCCGTTAAATAGCAACTAAGCGATTGAAAGATTTAGCGGAAAATAAAATAGATCGTCAATTCGTTAGTGAATACCGTTCCATAGAAAAGTGAAGGAAATTGACATTATATAAGTTTTCTCAATGTCCGATTTACAATTTAAAAAAAATATTTTTTGCATTCAATTCACATAAATTCCTCAAAGGACAAGGGCCTCGCAAAGATTATGGCCCAGGGCCTCGCAATGCCTAAGGCCGCCCCTGGTTGCCGGCAACTGTATTGCAGCCATACATTGTAGTAAATGTATTGCCCGTTTAGACGGACCCCTAAAGATTTAATGTTACGTATTACGAAATGAACATTTAAAAAAATGTATAGAAGTAAAGATATTATTTGACATATTGCTTCAGGAACATTTATTGTACCCATTTGATTATAAACATTTGTTATTATCTTATTAAAAACTTACACAACTAGATGATGAATTAATGATGTTACACATTTTATAACAATGTTTATAATAAACGGGATAATCTTAGAGAGATCTACAAAATAGTAATCGTATCTATACAACAATTTAGAATTACAATTTGACACAAAATAAAATTAAAACTTCATATTTTTGCAGTACTTTTAAGAACACAACTGTCAACTTGTGTTCTTAGAGAGACCTCTTAAATTAATATCATAAATTATTAATCTAAACTGACACATACAGAAGACTCCACAATTCCACGTTAACGACTCCGAATACTTAGTTTATCTGCTATATTATTATAATCTCAGTTCCAGCATTTGATAACTTCATCAACATCGAACTGCCCTCTGCGAAACAGACCTATTTCCCACACACTTAAAATAATTATTTAATATAAGTTCATGACACAACAGTGTCGCTTTAAGGGACTTAAGACTTATTTTACAATATCCAAGTATAGTTCCCATTTAGTCATTCGGAAGTTAACATCTAGTAAATAATTCAAAACTGTGTGCATTCGACTGTTAACCGCCAAATACCTACTTGGAGATTGTGAAACGAACCCTTATGATTGCAGCCTTATCTTGTGTCAAAATGTACTTAAACAAATTAAAATAAAACAAATGTAATCATAAGACGCTTATCTAAATTCTTTACATATAAAATTTTGACAAATAAACACTACGACCAACCAGTAATGGTAACGAATAAATTTGGATCTTCCGACTTACACTAAAATGCGATTATTGTCGCCAATTTCTTAATGAACGATATTTTTATAATCTACATCCGGTATTGAAACATTGTAGAGTATTTGTTGGTATTATTATATTAACATTTGTTAGGAGTCATAGATATATTTGGGCTTGAAATATAAGCTTGCTACTAAATGAGACAGTTTAGACATTCAATGATCAACATGTTGCCTTACACACTTCGTACCAGACCATGTTTTTTTTATCAAATTATCGTACTTTAGTAAAGGTAATAACTGGATCATAACAGTACAAACGCAAATTCCCGTCTGCCCCAAGAATAAGGGTTTGTCTGACTGTCAAGCATAATTTGGTATATTTAGTTATTGTGTCAATTTAGAAAGGTCTGGTTCCTTGAATTTTATTTTGACTTCTAACATTTTCAGTAAATTTTACTGTATCTGTATTAAGACTTAACTGTTTGTGTAATATTATTTTATGCATGTAACAAACTGTAAATATATTTTTAAATCGTCCAATTTTAGGTAGTGTAATTATTTGCAAAATGATTTGTAGAAAGTACTCAAGCGACAAGAACGTACACCACATCACAAATATATCAAATAAATAACCAAATCTTACCAGGAGCTTTTTGAATAGGTGTACAGGAAGGAACAATTCAAATTGGTGTAAATCATTGAAACCACGTGTCGGTTCCCAGGGCCTCAGGCATTCAGGTTTATCGTTCTTTTAATTTAAATAAAGTCATTGTATTTGGTTATTTTCGTTTTAATGTTGTAGTGGCACGATGATGGGCACATTTGAGTTAGAAAGTTATGAAAAATAATACGCTGGATAAAAGGAGCATTGAGGGCTTAACATAAGCGACTTAACTTTTACGAACCGCTTAGCCGCTTTTAGTTCATTTAGTGTCGTTTTCTTAAGAAAAATCAAATCTACGTACAAAACCTTCCATATCAGCAGCTGATCATATGAATTGAAAGAATTACACGAATCAAATGCACCCTGAATAGTGTACATTAAAGAAAATGGCAAAAATTAATTTCGCTGCAGTTTTATAGTCCTCAATGTACTTACCTCGAGGGCTATAAAATTTTCTAGCCTAAAATATTGTAACATTATTTTTAATGAAGCATTTCGATATGCAGTGAAAAATGCAGTGAGTAGTACTATCCATTCAATAGATTTGGTTCATCAAAATGCACTTATTTCCATTTTATTATATTATACGTACACTATAAGGCTTACCACTCACGGACAATTAGACGAATGAACGAAGCCACTTATAAATCAACGAAAAAATCGTATTATCTATGGAACTTATTGTCACGTTAAATTACTTACCCGTTATTGAAAGTAATTAATTATAAACTACAGAATTTTAGTTTTTTTTTATATACTTAACAAACAACAAAATATTTTAAAAATCAATTGAAAATGGTTCACATAAAAAAATTTAGGGCACACGAATAATCGTCATCTGTCCGAGCGTCCGTGGGCAGACGCAATTTATAAATCTAAATGATATTCGGTATTCACAGATTATGTATTTCATCTTTGTCCACGTTCGTAAACCACTATTGGAATTGGCTACGATCTGTTCGTAACAATATTGAATCGAATATGTTTTATACTGCCATCTACCAGCTCAAACGTTAACTAACTTTATTCTGTTATTATTATTGTAGTGGAAACTTCTTTAGGCACGTTTGTGCACTTTTGCTGTGGAGAAAAAGCACTGAACTCGTGACTCACGCTAATAATACATATATAGATCCACTAGAGGGCGCTAATCTAAACATTGAGTTCTGTCAGCTCCTTATTAATTAATTTCACCAACCTACTAGTGTGACGTTTTAAGTTCATCGTTTCGTTTAAGTTTCCACTTCTGTCGGCAGTCCCATGACTGCCTATTCTTTACTATATGTATTCTATTTAGTTAATGCTGTCAAGTAGTTTGTTGTCAGCAAGTCTGTTTATAGTTTCTTTGTAGGTAGAATTTAAAATTTTATAAGTCAATTCATCAGCTAACGAGACTAAGTGGTCCTTGACTTTTAAGTAGCTTACAATGTTACCATGCGCTATAAACGAAAAAAATACTCATAAAATGAGATAAGTGTGACCCTGTGTAGCTCGTTTCAAAAGAAAATTACGAACGTAGACTAAGGTTATATTATATAGATAGACATATTTACAATTTGTATGATTTTAAATTGATGTGACGGGAAAGGAATTTTGATTTTTAGCAAAGTAGCCATGTGTAAAAATTCAGTCTTATTTATTGGTATAACCATAGTTAAGGCAGTTTTGGGGTTAGAGGGAATATTTCTTCTAAAATATAATGGAAAGTTTATAATAAAAATATTCATAGCAAAAAATTTATAATTATAACTTTCACTATATGAACTGTATATAAGTAGTATCTAACTATTAATTTATTCTGTCTCAACATATTATTCGAAGTAGTATGGCATACTGAGAACCTACCTTTCTTTAGTGTTGTATACTATGCCATACTACTTCGAATAATATATTTATTTCAAGTGTTAAAAGAAAAATCAAATTAAAGGATATGAACTACGAAATATCTCCTACATGATTTTCCACGTAAGTGATGTCTCGCCGACAACCGGAGGCAAAATTAATGACGACGCGGTGACGTAGAAAAACCATCATAACCTTTGCATACTAAAAATATTCGGCAAAAAATGCATGCGATGACACTGTAACGTAAATATACACGAGATAATTTCAAGTTATTTTTAAATAAATAAATATATGAGAATAGTTTCCATAAAAAATGTAATAATGAGTATGTAAGTATTTATTGTCTACCTGAAAGTACGAAGCAAGATTCTCAGATAACGATAGCAAAATAAATAGATAATACTATTTTATCAATTCGTTTCCTCGTCACATCAATTCATTTACAATATTGACAATTTGACAACTTGGTCGCTTTTTACAAAACGTACCGTCAGCAGAACAAATAACTTTATAATTTTAATTTTTTTTACAATTTATGTTGATCTATTTGAAAAAGTAACTCTCATTGAATAATATGTGTAATATGAGTTTCATTGTGCTCTATCTAAAACTGTATCACAGACCCTAAAAGCATATTATTGTAATTAGTAACTAACTATTGCTTTTAACCGTAGTAAAGCGTTCTGATTCGAGTTTTGATTATTAAAGCACACATCATATAATTATGTTAACGAAGAATGTTATAATTTTTCTGGTTGATATGAAACTTTACGGGACGAATTTATATTAAGAAAGAAAACTAAAAATCTGGCACAAGAAAGTAAATTATCGTTTAAAAACGAAAACTCACTGACCTTCCCCTGAGTTGCCACTATAATTTAGTTGCGTTATAAATTGGTTACGACATGACCTTTTATGTATTATTTGGCCAGTATATGGCATAAAGAAACATGTCATTGAAATTATGATCTATAATTATTTGCGTGTTTTTATTACAAAGAACCAGTATGTCATGCAAGAAATAAGAATTATTATGTTTAAACAAGTTTTATAGTTTGTGCCACGCCAATATAAAAGTTAGTGAATTGCCTTTGCGCAATACGTTTAGATATTAAAAACGATGCACTAATGTTGAATAAAAGCTGGAATAGTTGAAACCAGGATTTGGCACATGTTTATTATACAAAAGAAATAAGTATACGTAAAACAATAAAATTATTCATTTATAAACAATTAAACTGATCTTTTAATGCGTAACAGAACTTCAGTAGCGCATATATAAAAATAAGATCCATACCAGGAGTTTTATACAAAAGGAAACATACAGAAATGTGTTAATTATACAATTCACTATTTTTTTTTTTGGATATGTGCAATAATATTTTAAATTTGTATTTTTTTTTTGTTTTCAGTACAAAGACTTCTCATTTAGCTATGCGAAAGTCGATCATTCATTTGGTTAGAGAAACATATCTTAGAATATTTTTTATTCCAAACAAAGAATGGAAAAACGATGGAGCCAAAGAGAAAAATAAATTATTTTTTAAATGTTTACTTTTCAACCGTATTCCCCTGGTATGGGGTATCGCATGTTCTCCATGCAAAATAGATGGTTACAAGTCTGCTGACGACACCAGGTACACTTACTACTACCGGTGTTTGGCCTGTCTCTGTTGCCACATGGCGTATTTAGCGCACGCCGTGTCGATCATCTGGTTCATATGTCGCGTCAGAGATGTCGCTAGCGGTGTTAGGTCTCGAAGCATTTTCTCCTGATAAAGAAAATAAAGAACTTTAACGGACGAAAAATCAACTTTTAGGACCGGACATCGTGACAGTATTCACTATGACTATATTTTAAACAATTGTACCGGAGACCATCCTGGTATGTGGAAATTCCCGTTTACACTTAAGACCAATATTACGAAATAATTAATGCTACTGTATGCTTTAGGTATGTGGAATCATTCTTAATATTATTTTGAATACTTGTCAAAATATGCGAAAATTACTTATGCATAAAGAAAACTCAAGAAAAGGTTAGTGATATATGTTCGAAAAAAATTAACATTTATGTGTGTGTGTGTGTGTGAGAGAGTGTAAGTGTGTCTGTGTGTGTTTGTCTATGAGTATGTATATCTACTCCTGTATTAGCCAACTGCAGTAGGTTCTCTGTGTCGTAGTAATCAAGACCGTGTAGCCATTGATCAATTTTAATTTTAACTTTCAGCCTTGTCTGGTATTGTAAGTTTAGGATCTTATGTAGTTGGTTGTATATTCTTGCATTAAGATACTCGAGGTTTCTCCTACCAAAGGTTGTCATGAAATTTACTATAGAACACGGAGGTTTCAATGTTTGTGGAGACGACATCCGTTCTATGCACGGTTCTGTGCCGGCGGAGACTAGCTCGTAACATATAAAGCTGTCTAACCTTGAGACATGCCGCGTCTTTATCTCATTCATTCATCTCATCTATTAAAGTTGGTTGGTAGGATATCTGTAGGGTTTCCGAAGCATGACTTTGAGGCCCGCTCTCTGAGCACGCTCCAGGTCGATAAACATAGTCTTGGCAGATCCTCCCCAAATTGGGATGCAGTAGGTGATAATCGATTCGCAAAGTGAGGTATAAACCGCTTTAACTTTTTGGAGCTTTTTGACGACGTATATGAATTTCCTAACCCTTACAGTTAAAATTTGTATATGTTCATACCAGTCTAGGCAATGACCAAGGGTTACCTAGGTTAGGAGGAGGTTCTGGTTAAGACGGGATATGAACATGTGGGACTATTGTTTGGACAAGTATGGGCTTTGACTGTAATCGAATCTTTAGCAGGTTGACTAGATGAATTGATCGCGAAGGTTAGGTAGCTGGTTTTTTCAACATTTAGTGTCAGCAGATTATGCCCAAGCCAGCTGATTGTCAGGCCAAAAGCTCGATCAGCCGAGATTCTGGTCTCAAACAAAGTAATGAAATGTTACAAAGTTCCATGAGTTAAATCGTAAAGAGAGTAGGGCCCAAGATGCTCCCTTGGGGAACCCCACACCGCACTGCAACTTCAGTACTAGTATGTGAGCCAATACGAACACATTGTTTGCGGCCTCTTAAATAATCACTGTAAATTTCTAAGGTACCTCCCCTGACACCCACCGATTCAAGTTTTTACTAAAATTGGAATGGAAACTGTATCAAAGGCCTTGGAGAGGTCAAGAAATATTCCTAGGTGTTTCTGTTTACCGTCCATCTTCCGAACAGCAAGCTGTGTATATGAAAACACTGCGCCTTCAGTAGACAGGCCCTTTCTTTAGAAAGGGTATGTCTACTTCATATTGGTTTTTCGAAATAATGTTAGAAAACCGGTAAGATAATTGTTGAGGACTCTCTCCAAGATCTCTGACAAAGCTGGAAGTATAGATATAGGCTTTTTCGGAAATCAGTATTACTACTGATCTTTTTAAGGCCTTGGAGAATGTGCCAGCTGCTGCTGGCTTATAGCCAGCTTGAATATGTGAGTTATTACTGGCACTAGGTACAGTCTAGCAGATTTCAAAACACTTGTGTGAATGCCATCCCATCCCGGAGCTGTATCCAAACGAAGGCCGTTAATAAAATATTCGTATCATTATTCGACATCTGAATAGATAGATGTACGTAGCAAACCTCAAAAGGCCTCAGTTTGACGTTCCTGAAGCGCAGCAGCGCCTCGTAGAACTTGTCGGCGCGCGCCGCCGTGTCGTCGGGCTCGGCGGCGCCGGGCTGCGGGAAGCAGCGCCACAGCTCGCGCAGCAGCTCGCCGCCCGACAGGTACATGCGGTGCAGCTCCGACTTCACGTCCGAAGGAATTAACTCTGCAAATAGTGGCCAACACTTCAATATTGACCCTAATCGTTCCAAAATACATATTGTAAGTGATAGCGTAACGAAAAATTCATCCTTCTGTAGACACCACGCTGCAAACTTCGTAACTGAAAAAGTTTGTAAAATCAAACTCCAAAACGCTTAGTTACAATAATATAATATATGCTTTTTTCTTTTTTTTTTTTCTTTTTTTTTTTCTTTTTTTTTTTTCTTTTTTTTTCTTGAATTTTACCTACTTTGTCTTTTTAATTGTTTAAATTTTAAATTATATTTTTGTTATTTTAATATTTATAAATTTTCTCTATTACGTGTAACTTTGTTGGCCTAGTTGATTTTTTCATTGTGCTTGCTGTGGTCTCCTGTAAGAGAAGGAGTACACCAACTATAAACCCCTTGTTGTCAGTTAATATCATTAATTGTGTATATCTTTTGTTGGAGATCCTAATAATAAATAAATAAATCAATATATACAATATCTATATCACACTAGATTCGTCACTTGAGTCCTCAATCTCATGAATAATAAATTCTTATATATAACATACATGGCACTGAAACGCTCCCGAAAACGAAGATAGACAATAGTACTAATAATACCTTTGATGAAGGGTCAGAAAAAAAATCGATCCTGAAAAACTATCTTTTTACAGTTTTTTATTAGCATTCTCCATTATGTTAGTACAGGTAAATAAAACGATAATTTCATAAAAAATAAATCATAAACACCTGACGCTCGGGTCAAGAGACGCTTGGACGCCGAATTCGCGCGGCCTTCTGCGCCCGCGCCTCTTTTGACCCGATTATTTGCAGCTGTTTTTTATTTATTTTTTATGAAATTATCGTTTTATTTATTTAAAAAAAAAGTTATTTCATCGGGATCGATTTTTTTCTGACCATCATCTAAGATACCATTAGTACTATCGTCTGTCCTTGTTTTCGGGAGCGTTTCACAACACCCTGTATTAAATATGGGTAATATAATTTATTAAACGAATTCATGGTTTATTATTCAATAGCTAAAATTTAGGTTTTTTTTTATCAAAACTTTCTCCTAATTAACTTTTTATTGATTTTTTTTTGTTTTATCGAATTGGTAACACTTTTGGTCATCACTAATTGACTATTAATCGAACCGACGAAATTACATGCAACGAAAGAGTATAATAATTATTATTCTAAAATACATATTGTAAGTAAGGCCTAACGAAAAAATTATGAAAACGTCCATTCACAGATACTTATCAGGATGTAAAATTAAAGTACCGAATAAAAATGCAAGATTAAAGCTTTTTAATTATTAATTTCATTCCCACTACGCAATGTACAGCTATTAATGTTTCTAGCTGAGGCATCGTTCGACCACCCGGCGGGACGCCGAACCTTCGCGTTAACCGAATTACGCCGCGCGTCAAGGGGCCGATTACCCCAAGACGGTCGATTGCATGAAACGTTTTAATGTCGTTTGATCGAT